>WBMV01002816.1:255794-313724 GCA_013396655.1 Campylorhamphus procurvoides | reverse complement strand
ACCCGGCCGCGTGGGGGGGGACAGGGAGGGGGAGAGCGTGCTCCAATCAACTGTGTTATGTCTGTGTGTGTGTGTGTGTGTCTAAGTGTGTGTGTGTCTGTGTGTGTGAGTGTATATGTGTCTGTGTGAGTGTGTGTGTATGAACGTGTGTCTGTGAGTGTGTGCATGTATATGTGTGAGTGTGTGTCTGTGTGTGTGAATGTGTGCGTGTATGTGTGTGTGTGTGAGTGTTTGTGAGTGTGTGTGACTGTGCCTGAGTGTGTGTCTATCTGTGTGTTTGTGTGTGTGTGAGAGAGTGTGTGTGAGTGTGTGTGTGAGAGTGAGTGTGTGAGAGTGAGTGTGTCCGTGTGTGTGTGTGTGTCTGTCCGTGTGAGTGACTGTAAAACGTGTCCACGGGAACACATTGACACAGAACACACAGATACGCGAACAGCCAGGCACGGGTACATGGGAGCACACCAATACGGGAACACCCCGACACGGGAANCCAGGGCGGTCCCGGGCTGATCCCAGGGCGGGGCGGTCCAGGGGCGGTCCCGGGCGGATCCTCGTGCAGGGCGGTCTCTGTGTTGTACTGGGGCGGTCCCGGCGCGGCCCCGGGGGCGGCCGCTGCGCAGTGCCGGGCTGGGCCGAGGAGAGCCGGGCTGACCTGGGCCGGGCCGGGCCCGCAGGGCCGCGGGCGGAGGTCGCAGCGCCCCCGCCATGCCCGTGCTGCCCGTGCCGGGCCCCGACCCCGAGGACAGCTACGACTTCCTCTTCAAGCTGGTGCTGATCGGGGACGCCAGCGTGGGCAAGACCTGCCTCGTGCAGCGCTTCAAGACGGGGGCCTTTGCCGAGCGCCAGGGCAGCACCATCGGCGTGGACTTCACCATGAAGAGCCTGGAGATCCAGGGCAAGCGGGTGAAGGTGAGCGGGGCCAGGCCTGGGGGTGCCCCGGGTTGGGGATCGGGCTGCATTCCCGAGAGCCTCCCCGGGCCGGGGGCACCGAGAGCATCCCCGGACTGGACCGGCACCCTCGGACTCTTGGCCGTCTCTGTTTACACGCCAGAGGGAAGCTCAGCTGGACTGTCACGCTTCCAGAAAGGGACGTGGAACTGGCACATTGAGGAAAGCAGTTGTTAAATTAGGCATGTTTAAAAGTTATCTTAAGGCACAGAGAGTGACAGGAAGTGCAGTTTTTGTAGTTCTTCACAAACCAGAACGGGTAAACCCTAAATTTGACATCTACTTTTCTTGTGCTGGTTGTTGGGGTTAGAAGGCAGGTAGGGCACATACCCAGTGGATCTGTCCTCACGTTGTCGGGACACAGATTCCCGACAGCAGCCTGTGAACACAACAGTGTGAGCAGACAGTGGGGAGAAGAGGTGTGAAGCATCTGTGGTTTGTGGGGGTGCTGGGATAAACCCCTTCACCAGCCCCTTCAGCACAGTCATACAGCAGTCCTTACTCACTAAAAAGCACTTCATGCAGTCACTGCCTGGGAAGGGTCATGGAATTGTAAAGCTTTCCATGGCACAGAAATAGAGTAGTTGCACTTGAATTTTGGCCTGTGTTTACCAAAGCAGATGTCAAAGTCCTCTACTGTATTTTTATTCAAAATTAATTTTGGTGAGCAGAATATTAAGCAGAGAAGTTGCAGAAAATGAGAGAAAGGAAGGCTCATACTTTTGAGGAAAAGAGGGGGATTAGAAATTCCATACCTAGCAAATGTGTTTGTTTTCTTGGTAGTATTATGCCTTTTCCTTTCATGTGTGGCTGGGGCTGAGGAGCTGAAAAGGATACTCAGATTTTCTGTTTGTGCCATCACGGCCTCTCCTGCACTTTCTAGTGAGCTGGTAGGAGTGGAGTTCTGCTTTAAGGTTCAAACCTGGCTCCGTTCAGAAGCCAGGCACACAGCAAGTGACAAATGTGTCCGTCCCTGGTGCCAGGGATCTCAGCCAGGGACTTCAGGGGCAGAGCAGGACTAGCCCAGGAAATCAGCCAAGCTTCCTAGGTGTGCTTTTTTCGTCTTGTCAGTACTTACATATCAATATTCCTGTATTAGGAATCTGTCTGTAAAAAAATGTGTGGGTTATTTCCAAGTATTTTACCAAAGAAACACAAGAAATTGCATAGTCTTGAGACTTTCTTTTTCTTTGGACTGTTCAGTACTTCCACTTAGGAAAAAAAATAGGAATGCACAGATTGAAGAGTATTTTAGGCATTACTTTAGGCAAATTATTCCAGCATTGCTGCTTACAGACACTTTTGTTGGCTGCTGAATCAGGCACACAACTAGAAAATGAAAACATTTGCTTGGAGGTGGTTTTTCTGTTTGGTCTGTTAGGGTGTGGGGCGTGTCTGAAATTGGGCTTTTCCAACTGAGTCGAGATTTTGGAGCAGTCCATCTAATCTGGTGGGTTTGCTCAACATGTTTGGAAACAGAAAGTAAGGGTGCATTTTATTACACTTCTGTGAGCTCCCTTACAAAGCAGGTGTGTGAGTCGTGCAGGTTTTACACACTTGGCTGTGGTGCAGGGTACAGAGATTGCAGGAGGAGCATCTCAGCTCCCTGGTTGGGTCATACCCAGCCTGTGCTTGGGGAGAGATGCACTGTGCTCTCATTGCTTCTGCCTCAGGCACCCGAGACAGGCTTGTTTGAAAGGGTTTTGCATAAACTGATGATTGGGATGCCTTAAATCAAGAGATGTTCAGGAGGTGTTCAAAATACAGTCTAAATTACAGAAGTATGTAGGTGATTTTCTGCTGCTCCAGCATTGTTAGTTTATGGTACTCGAGACAATACCTCCATAAGGAGTGCAGAGATTTTTTTCCATTTAGTAAACACTGCAGGAATAAGAAAATCTCCATTGTTATGTTTTTAGAAGTTCATCTTTAGAAATTCTTTCACCACAAGGGTGTCTGCAAACAAAAATCCTAAAGAGCTTTTGAACACTACTTGCTCCACATCCCCAGTGGTCTGAGGCTCATTTTTAGTCAGGGTCAGGATAGTATAAAAGCAAACAACACATACTTTGAGACAGAAACAAACATTTTAAGGTTAATTGTGTCAGTGCTCTCTTCTGCTTCAAACTTCAAGTGTTCCCATTACAGTTGCATAATGCTTCTGAAACATTTGGAGCCCAAGGATTTTAAGTCTCACTTCCTTTTGAAGCACTTTGTTGGCGAAGGGAAAAGATGCATGTTGGGATATAGAAGGTTAAGGCTCTACATATATTTTTTATTATTTATGAAACTTGAGGCTTTCCTTGCACCTTAAAGCTGTATTCCTTCAAGTGTCTCACATGGAATTTCATGCACTGCTGCTTCATCAGCTGCTGGGACAGGCTGCTGTGGGCCATGGGCTCCTGGAGGAGTTGGGGCTGGAAGGCCCTGTGGCACAGAGCCAGGCAGGGATTTGGCACAGGTAGCACACTGGGGTCCAGTGGGACTTCCCAGGCAAAGCTCCCTGTGATCACCACGTTTATTTTTATCTCAGAGGCAGATTCTGACCAGCATATATCCAGAATTTCCCCATCAGCTTTGTGAAATGTCTGCAGTCTATATTCTTTTTAAAATATCCTCTAGTATATGCTGTTTAACTGCTTGAAATTGTGGCATAGTACTCTCTCTAAAATACATCCTTTTTAGCTGGCTAAATCCTAAAGTACAGACTGTAGTTCCCAAAAGTTGGTCTTGTTAATCACTTTAAAGTGTTTAAAAGTTGTGTTAATCACTTAATGCATAGTGATTAAAGTCCCATTGATAAAATAATTACTTGTTCTCTAAGTGATAGAAATAATCTGGCAGCCAGAACAAATACGTTTTGTAACTGTTATGTCACTGTAAGAAAAGATATTTATAAAATGCTGGAATCAAGATTTTGCATAATGATAGGCAAAGACATTCCTAAGTCCAAGTCCATAAATCTTGGTTAGTAATGACAAAATTCCTTTTCTTTTGATGAATTGCCTCATGTGTACTGGTGAATTAATTATCTTTAATGTCTACTTCATGCTGTAATTTCCTAGTCTTTTATATAAACTGAATACTTCTGTCCTCTATGCCATAGTTTTTCTCTCAGAATATCTTTCAGAAAGTAGCAGAAGATAAAAAGAGTTGAAAACACATTCCTTTTATAGCAAATACTTCTTTTTGTATCATTGCACTTCTTCATTTACAGGCTTTTCCAGCCCATATGTTATCAAGATTATTGGCTTTTATTCAGGCCTCATGGCTGTAAACTACATTCCATTCAGAATGGGCCAAAATGTAATTGGTCATTATCTGGTCAAATTGCAAGTAATTTAAAGTTATGACTTTTTAACTGTCTTGTCCCTGACTGTTGATTTAAAAGATTGCTAAAACAAATACAGGCAAAGCTATTGTTTATTACAAGGAGGCAATATTCTTTGATATCCAGGGGGAGTGCAGCTTGGTCAACTACTTTGGCACATATAAGGCTGGAGCAAATGGGAATATTGCATTCCCAATAAACAGGGGTCCCTCACGCTCTGAAAATTGTGAAGGGAACAGTTGAATGGAGCAACTCATTCTGATTGTTCTCTGTATGAATATCACTTTAAATTGAAATACGCTGCCATAGAGATGTTGCTTTTGGCAGAAACTGCATAGATGAAGCTGCAAAACTTTCAGTGTTTTTAGGAGCAGGTGTTGTGATTTGCCAGCCTACAGAAATGTATATTATGGTTTGCCAGTTGAGATGACAGGACTCAGACATGGCTAGTTGGTTAAGATTCTTTTAACGCAGTCTTTGTGCCCAGCATTTCACTGCTGGGAAGTTCTATGCAAGTTGCTATATTGTCACAAAAGTGACATTTCTGTTTCTCTAAAGGAAGGTGTCAGCTGTAGGATGTACTTACTTATTATTTATTCTGCTTCACAAACAAAAGTAAACCGGAACTCCTGTGATGCTTTGGAAGAATGAGGAGAGTACTTAATAAATTATGGAGGAAGTAAGGGAGGGGAAAATTATTTAATGTGTCTTGAGGCCATCTGTTAGGCATTAACCTTTGATAAACAATATGTTTATCAATGCAAGATGAATCCACATCGACCCATTTGATAATGCTCATTTACAATACTCTTTGGTCAACCTGTCACTCCCCATTTTCACCACTCTGCAGTTCAAAACCTGCTTTCTGTAGGCCTCTTCAACATCCTAGAATCTTCCAGAGACCCTCCATAAATGTTGCCACCTTCTGTTTTCTGCAGTACCTCCTGTCTTCAGTTTTTCCCTTGCGTGCCACCAGGAAGGCTGTGTGTCCTGGGCAGCAGCTTAGGGGTATGCCAGTCCCTGCTGGTAGCACAGCTGGGGATGCCCCAGGGATGCTGCTCCTGACCACACACACCCCTTGGGAAGGGGAAATGACACACACTTGCTGTAGATTCCTTCCCAACAGCAAAAGGTGAAAAAGATGTTCAGAGCTTTGTCTGTTGTACTTATGGGGATTATATGGAGTCATGAAGGATCTTACAGGGGATACCAGCCAATTTGGTACCAGCCAGTGCTAAGGACTCTGCTGTCCAAAAAAGTTGAAGCTAAAAGCAGATCAGAATAACCAGCTTTTGAAAGTAAATGGGTGTTCAATAGTGAAATAATTGGCACTAGAAAGGTGGCTCCTTGTCTTTGTCCACTTGGAGTATTCTGTCATATTCCTTCTGAGCAATGGGTGTTTATTGCCAGTTCTTTATCCTGTCCTCATTTGTTACTCGTGGGGGTCCCCCTGAAGGCCCCCCACCAATCCTGTGTTTCATGGGTGTTTTTTCTTAATATGAATTCATATGAATTAGTAAGAATATATTATTCTTAATAATTAATTCTCAGATGAGTTCATCACAGTTCTCCAGCAATCCCAGCTTCTGTCTTTCTCACACCAGAATTGTTGCCAACATAATTACAAAATCAGGAACTGCTTAAAAACATTACTGAGTGACAGATGTGGCTTCCATCCCGCTATTTACAAAGCTGAAGCACTTAAATCGAGGAAATAAATAATTAAGGACTCTCCTCATATACTGCATATGTCATATACTAAAACAATACAAAAGAATATATGATCATATCTTTTTTGCTAAGCTGTGGCTAGTTCAGTTCATTTGGTATTTGATTTTAACATTTAACTTATTCTGAGGGATATTTGAATGAGAAATACTAAGACTATGTTATTTTCCAAGAATTCGTAATTGTTACTTCTTGTCAAGAGATAAATGCTTGCAAATATAGTGTAACAGAAAGACTATATAAAATTTTCATCATGAAGTGGCTGTTTTAAACTATAGCTGTGATTGGTATTTACGTGTAGTTGTCATGTTTCTTTTTCAATAGAATTCTTTGAAATGTATCTCTGTACATGTGCTGGAGAAAATAGTGCTTACTTAGGATCAGAAATGGTTTTTTTGTAACGACCTAAATTATATTTTTTTAATCATGTATCAGATTGATCCATGCTATATGGAAATATTTTTCTTGGAGTTTTCTAAAGATGCTGTCAAGCAAACTAGCTATATTTTGCCCTTAGAAATACAACTTGCTTTAAATTAAGTCATCTGGTTCATAGTACTTGCTGTGTCTGCAGTGTGTATTAGTAATGATTTAACATAAGACAGTTATTCAAACCTCAGACAGTGTGACAGGACAGGTGTTCAAGCTTCCAGATTGGGGAAAGTCCCTGCTGACAGTATTGCCTTGGCTTGGCTTAAGTCAGTCATTAAACCATGGCTGCGTCTGCCTGATTTTCCCTGAAACAGAGAGCGCTGCCCTGCTCCTTGTGTCCCCAGAGGTGATGGGCACAGTGACACACAGTGTGCCAGCTGGTGTGTGTGTTGGCAAAGAAAGTGTCTGCTTAGGGCTGATACATCCTGGAGCCTCAGCAGTGAAAGCAAAGCCACCACAAACTGGAGATCATGGAAAAGCTGAATGGTTCAGAGTCCTTGCACAAGAGGAGCATGAAATTCAAGTGCCTGAGCTTACCTGGAGCACATGGGCTGGGAGGAAGGGTGCCCTAGGCTGCTCTTGGATGCTGTCTGAGCCCCTGAGAAGATCCAAACTGTGCTCTGTGCTGTTCCAGCAGGGCACTGAAGGCTACAGCAACTTTGCACCTCTGGTCCTGCAAACACAGACACAAATGCTTGAGTAACATGTGTGAGGGAGTGCTGTGAGGTCCTGCTGGTGACATTTGGAGGTTCTATCACTAATAAAAGGCTCTAGAAATTGGAAAGGACCAGAGAAAGGCAAATGTTGTACTCATCTTCAGAAAGGGCAAGAAATCCTGGGAGCTACAGGCTGCTCAGAATCATTTTGGTCCCTGGGAAAATCATGAAGCAGTTCTTTCTGGAAGATCTAAGTTTTGACTCCACTTAAAAAGCAGGTGGATTTGTCACCTCCCAAAATCTGTCCCAACCTCAATGATTCTGTGATTCTTGTGCCATTTACTTATACAGAGGTTTTCAAAATTCAGTATACAGCACATGACCCAAGACTGGCTTGCTCAGTGGCTCTGCACTTCCATTTGCACCGTATGAAAAATGTAAGCTAAAACAGTTTTATTTTTCAATTTAATAAGTTTTTAATTTGTATGCACAGAATCTCTCAGGCCTCTCCCAAGAGTTGAGTAATCATCATTAGACTTGTTTTGCACTTGACCTCATCAATTATTGAGATTTAAAACTGCATAACAGGCACAAGGGTCTAGTGGGAGACTTGAGTACAGAGATCATACATAGACCTGCCCTGAACTTTCTTGTCTCCAGTAATTGCTGTTGACTGCTCTGAATCAATCTAATCTGTTCCATTAATAGTCATTACTTTGTGGTTTTCTGTTTTCTGAGTCCATTACAGTCCCTTCCCCTTCTATGAGAAAACTCTTACCAGAACTGAGAAGTACTTTTTCATTGGATTGATGCCTTTTAAGCTGCACATTCATCATTTGGGATCTAAATGCTGGCTTAGCACAGGAAATGAGATCTCATCAGTACAGCCTTCTCCAAAGGGAAAGCTGCCGCTCAAAAATGCAACAGAGTCAGAAGATACAAACAAAATGCTGTTGTGCAAAAGAAATAAATAGAAAAATTATTCCATATTATTTGGTGTAAAACATCACTGGCTCGTATTAAATTGTAAGCTCTTTAAAATAGGAGTTTCAGAGAGAGGGGAAACAGTAAATAACAGGTCCATACAGTGGGAGGATTAAAAAACTCAGAAGTATTTACTTATGTCCGGCTTCGTAAGAAGAGATGTAGAGTATAAGGAATGGCACAAAAAGACAAGCAGTGGTCTCTCATTTATCATCTGGGGACAGAGAAGTGAAAGTGCAACAGAGCAACAGAAACTATAAAATTTATAAAAAGAAATTCTTTGGTTTCATTGCTACTAGATATTGAAGCCAAGAGCTTTGAAAGATTCAAAAAGAATTAGAGATTTATATGGAGGATGAGAACATCCACAGCTACTTTAGATTAAAGATCCTGGAATATAAGCTGTCATGTTCCAGGACATTAGACAACCTATAAAACAAGAGGATTTAGACAGAAGTTTTCCCTATGAGCAGGATATTGTGTTTGTCCACTCTGAGTTATTTGGCTTCTTCCTCTGGGACATCTAGTACTGGGAACTCAAACCCTGATATTAAACTCATAATTCTTATGCTACTGGATTTAGGCAAAAGTGTCTAAGCCAAGCATTTCTTCTTCCTGCCGTGATGGAATGTCTGTTCTGTCACTTGAAAAAGGACAAGTGACTAGACTGACTAGATCTTTGACTGGCCTTACTGAAACCTAGCGTTGCTGACATTTTGTTTATACACTTTTCTCTATATTCTTTGAATTGTCTCTTATTTCCTTCTAAAACAGCATCAGTGCTCTCAGGTGATGTGACCACATCCTGCTCCAGTTGATCCTGCCCCTGCAGCAGAATAGGCAAAGTGAAGTCAGTGCCACAAGCAACATTCTAGTGAAAAACCACTGTAGTTTGTGACATGCCAGATGAACTGGAGTGGCTTTGCTGTGGGCAAACATCTTGTTTTACTGACTCTGCTAAAGGTGTCAGAGGGGCAGGGCTGCAAACACACGAGATCACTTCATAGTCTGTCACAGAAGGAGCTCACTACAGGAACATGGCATGTCCCCACTGGTACAGATAGAAACTTTGAGCAGCTAAGTTCTCAGCATATATTACATATATATATATATATATGTATGTATATATATCAAGGTTCTCAGGCATGTATTGTTTCCACCCTTAAATCATAAACACAAGACTAGGAAAGTGTGATGCCACAATGCATTACTTGCACAGGAGGTTGGTATGAAGGCTCGTGGGCGGGGTGCTGTCTCTCCCTTACCCTGCTCACTGCCCTTCTGTGTCCAGTTGCAGATCTGGGACACGGCTGGCCAGGAGAGGTTCCGTACCATCACACAGAGTTATTACCGCAGCGCCAACGGGGCCATCCTCGCCTATGACATCAGCAAGAGGGGCTCCTTCTTGTCCATCCCACGCTGGATCGAGGATGTCAGGAAGTACGCCGGCTCCAACATCGTGCAGTTGCTCATTGGTTAGTAGGAAACAACGAGTACTGCAGGCTCTGCTGGGTGGCAGTTCTGTGGTACTTGTTGAGGGTGGTCAGTAGTTGTGTTTTGGGTAGAAGCTAAGATCGAGCAATAGATCCCATTGGATATTCGACCAAGTTTTTTTTAATTAGGAAGCACTGATTCATCAAAGTAGAGTTTTGCATGGATTGACTTCTGTTGAGAAGTAATCAGCCTTGAATCCTTTGCATCTGTCTTGGTGGAGTGCTGGGTGCCCAAGATTTCCAGGAAGCGCAGCTGCTGTGGAGCTGTTCTCATGATAAAGATCCCAAGGTTTCCAGGGCTCAGGGAAGCTCCATCATACCAAGCTGACGTGTTTTGGTGCACTGGAACACCCACATACTTCAGCAGACAGGGGATTTTGGAAGGTCTTTGGGGCAGTTGGGGTTTGTCAGTTCTCTGCTGGAAGTTCTGCTCCCCAGCCCTGATGTTTTAACTCTCAGGGTCTGTACATCTGCTAATCCAACAGCAGAGCTGTTACGGAGTGTAGGGAAATTAACAGGCCTGTGGATTTCTTCACAGAGCAGGAGGAGTGTGACCTTGGCCAGGCTGCTCTGTGCTTGTGAAGATAAGCACCTGCAGAGACTGTGAGAACTCAGAAGACAAGTACAGAGACAGTAGCTTGTAGCTGTGGCCAATGAGTGATTGTTTATGTATCTGAGCACCAGTAATGTTAATGCACGTACACTTAGAGAACGTTGTAGAAACGCCATTAATAAACTGAGCTTTGTAGTTAATCCATATTGGATCGTCTCACTGATCCATAAGCCCGCCTCCAACAACGGAGTTCTCTAGGGACCAGCAGACAGCTGCTGCTTTCACAAAATGGTTTTAGCTTTCATGTCTAGCCCATTTTAGTCATGTTAAGGTCTACAGCCACTAGTGGTAGTTACTTCTTCTGTTCTTTATATGAGTCATACAGAAATACGGGTTGGAAGGGGCTTAGGAGTTTATCCAGGCCAACCTCCTGCTCAGAGCAAGGCCAGGTCAGGGATGGAAATCCTGCAGCTTCTCTGGGCAACCTGAGAACCTCCTGCTAAACACTTCCTGTGGCATAAACACTCATTATGAATTGCTCTGTTTTTTCTGTCTCTTGCAGGAAACAAGTCTGACCTAAGTGACCTTCGAGAAGTGCAGCTGGAAGAGGCGCAGGGTCTGGCTGAACACTATGACAACATCATCTGTGCCATAGAGACCTCTGCGAAGGATGCCAGCAATGTGGAGGAGGCCTTTGTGAAGATGGCCACGGAGCTCATGATGAGGCACGGCGGACCCATGTTCAGTGAGAAGAGCACTGACAGCATCAAGCTGGACAGCAAGGATGTTGTGGAAGGCTGGGGATGTGGTTGCTGATAAGAGCTAGGTGATATTCCTAACTGTACTGGAATTTAGATGGTGCTTCACCCTAATGCTGAGCAGCATGGTAGCCATATTCTCCTCCTGTGAAACCAGCAATTGTGTAGAAGTTAGACACAATCCTGTTTGCTTTGGTGTCTTATTTTTTAAAAGGGACTTTGGAGAGGTAGTCCTGGAAGTCAAACCCTCTGAAAAACTTCCTCAACATTTGTCCCCACCGTTTTATTTTCTGTAACCTTTGTACAAGTTACAAAAATGGAGGAAGCAGCTTTGAGCTGGTGATGTGGGGTGGGAGACAAGTGGTTGGGGAAGAGACCAAACCCAAAGTTCTTAAGCTTTTAGCATGGCACTGTTGGCAAAGAAGGTCACTTTTGGAAAAGGGAGTCTTGACAGTGTCTCTTGACACCCTCAGCACTCCACTAGTGACCAGAAAGTGAGGGTGTCTTTGATAAAGGTATTTCAAGAGTCATAATCCCCAGCATTCTGATTACAGGACCAAATAGCAGTCACCTGTCCTAGGGCATACGGATTGCTAATTACTACGGGAACAGGCCCAGGTGGGAAACCTTCCCTCAGATTTTGTTATGTTTTTAAGTTACCATTTTAACAGAAGCAAAATCAGCCTGAGCAATACGACTTGACTTACTGTCAAGCAGGAGTGGGCCAGGGTAGTTCCTTCAGTACAACCTCAAGTAGGGGGTAGATGCATTTCATTTGTATTGTTTGCACAGTGATAGCTCCTTTTTCCAAGTGGGTATCACTGAGGTTTTGCCCTCAGGTCTCATCATTTCATTCCACAGTTCAAGACCTGCCCCACTGGAAACAGGACCTGGAGAATCCTTGAACTGGCTGTAGCCACGATCTCCTGCCATGTGCCTAATGGTCATATACAGGGTTAATTCTGGTCAGGCATTTGACATCTTACCAGAGTGTTCCTTGCTTAAGTGGCATAAATGGATTTCGTTTTTGTATTGGTTTTGTGTTTTGGACCATCTCTTTGAATACCAGATGGGCATCTAATGGGACAGGAGCACTCAGAGTAGCTGCAAACTGCATGCATTGCAACTTCTTAGTTGTAAGAAACCAGCACCTTTTGGAGTGATCCCCTCCCAACTTTGAACCCAGACGTTTCCCTCTCCCTATCACAAGTTAACAGTTCCTTTTCATTTCTTGAAAACATTTGTCAGGAAAAGTCTTATTGTTGATCAAAAGTGCACATTGTTAAGTAAAATGGGTTTCCCAACTCAGCCACACACAGTTGTTTTGGATTTGGTTTTGCAGGGTGTTGTGGCTGCAGCTGCAGTACTGGTGGCAGCAGCCCTGGATCTGCACTCTCAAGCACCTTACAGAAGTACATTTGCAAAGGGAGCAGGAGCAGGGATGTTTTTAACTCTGCTGTTACAGCAGAGGTGTTCAGGGATGGCAAATGAGTTTTGCAATCCTGATCATTTGAAGGAGCTCATTTTCAGAAAGCAGCCATTTGAAGTAAAGTCGCTTGTCTCTTTTGGAAAATCTAGATCAAAAAGGACTTAAATTGTTTTGCTGCTGGGGCTGCACCAGTTTAGCCATTCAGCATATCCGGTATAATGAAAATTAGGAAGATTTAGGAAAGGGCTAATGGATATTCATTTTAGTATTATTAATCTTCCTGTAGAAAGTACTAAACCATTCTCTGGTCTTTCTGTGTTTTTTTTAACTATCAGGTAGATAATTGAGGAGTAACATATGCCTTGCAGCCTGTTTGCTTCTAATCTAAGGCATTAGTTTTCAGGTTTTATAGTTTTAACAGTGAAAGGGCCTTAAATGTTTCAATTAGTATAATTTTCAGAATTCTGATATTTTATATGGAAGGGCAGGCTGAGCTGCAGTTCCTGGTAGTATTTTTGGATAGTTTTCTAGGACATTCCCAGCTATTTACATCCAAAGATATCAGGCAATAAATTGTCCAGCTAGACACTGAAAATGAGAATTGCCCAAACTCTGGATTTGTTAGTGTATCCCCTATCCTCTACTCTCAGGAGAAACTATGAAGACTGTCCAAGCTAAACCTGTCCTGGTGAGTGCTTGGATGGTCCCTAAGGCACAGAACACTCGAGCATTTGACTACGGGTCATGACACTTTGCAGTTTACATGTGTAGGTCACAGCCCTGCAGTTCTGTGAGCTTGAATGTGGACCCCAGATAAGCTCAGCCTCCCCCTCTTTGCAGGATTAGTGCCAAATTATTTAGTGCTGATAAAAATTCACATGCATTAAGAACAGTGTTCCTTCTACTCAGACTGAAATCCATAGTTTACAAGTAACTCATCTTAAAACTGGAACAAGGTGCAAACTGAACATAAATCCTGCTTCCAGAGCACTCAGTGAATAATTGTGTTTCTACAGTAGATGAAGAGATGGGGATTATTGATCCATTTTCTTAGTTTTGAGGTTTGCTTAGTGAATAAGTAGAGTTAGCCCAGACACAACACTTTTCCTTACTATTTGCCTGGATGCATGTCCTAAACTAGTCTAGAGGGCTGAGGCTCTGTCTGCAGGTTAGTCTGTCTCAGTCAGATAACATGCAACACAGCAGCAGGGATTTGTTTGCTGTGTGTTCCAATAAAGGCACCAATTCTAGTTAGTTCTCATTTTGCTGTAGAAAACTGAGGCTATGGCTTTAAATCAGCTTTGACTTCTAACTCGTGGCTCTTGGTGTTGTAACAAGTGTAATTACAAGTTTGCATGCCCTCCTAACTGAGCACAGAGGAACAAAGACAGGCTGAAGGCCCGGCTTGTTTTTCAGGTTAGGAGCAGGTGTGTCCGACAGTGCTTGGGCTGTCGCAGTTAAAGGTGATTTTGATGCCCAAAGCCTTCCGCTTCCCCTGCAGCAGCAGAGGGCTCACGAGGTGGGGGCTTCTTGACTAGAAGAAACAGTAAATGGGACTTGGAGCTTTTCACTGCCCTGCTAAAGCTGCAGCTCACACTCAGCTGTGAAACTCAAGCATTAGGAAGCCAGTGCTGTTGGTTTAGTTCACTGATACTCTTGAGGCCCAAAGGGTACCTGGGAGAAGGGAGTGAGTAGCAATAAACCTGCGATTTGCGGGTCCAAACCTGAGTTTCAAATCTTGGGTTACAAATGTGGACTGAGGGACATCAAGTGAGTAATTCACTAGTGCATGTTCAGAGTTCACACCATGAACATGTGCCAAGAAACCTTTTACTGGCAGTTGACCATTAACAGGACTATGGTGCAGTAATTACATTTAAGCAGATCTCCTCGGCTGACCATGTGTTTGCATTAGTATTTTTCATTTATTTTTGGCAGTGCAAAAATATTACAAAAGCAGAGAAGGGGACGTTGATCCCTGTCTTGTAACACTTGGCAGTGGAATGCAGAGGCAAATACTGAAATGAAATCATCAGCAGAATGGGCTCCCAGGAGCGTGGGCTTTGTTACCCTCTGTATTGATTTTGTTTTAAGCTAGTTTTATCTCCAGTTACTCATCCAGTCCATCACCACAGATGGAACTTGTACCAATATTTAGAATTATGTAAATACAATTCCAAATAAATGTCAGCCCAGAAACCTGCTAGCATTGGCTTTGCAAAACAAAATTTATAAGGAAAATTAAAATACTTAAGATCAGAGGAATAGTTCCTTTAGCACTGTCACTGTTCTGGAAAGCAGATTATTTAGGGGGGAAAAACTACAAAACTAAATGAAGGCCAGCTAATACCAGTAATGGATTTCCAAGAACTTCACCAGAAGCAGAGCCCTTGCTCATTTTCTCTCTTTGACCAAGAGTAGAGCTGATGGCTGGGGCAGTGCATGGGCAGCTCCCTCACACACCCTGAAAGGCCTCCCTGGGCTGGCCCCAGGGTGTTTCGGCCATGAAGATTCACCCCTCTGTTAATCCCAGGGTGCCAGCTGAGTATTTGAATGTCTCTGGTATCTCACACCAACCTGAGGGAGTTGTGACATCATTCATTTCTCTGTGTGGGATTGTTTTTCTAATGATAAGTCTCTTTAAATCAAGATGAAGTTACATGTTCTTTCTTTCATTGAACTGGTTTGCCTTTACCTATCCTGCTGCCAAAACATACATATATTAACAGACCACTGAAGTTTACCCTATTATTTTGGGTAAACAGTATGCTGGAGGAAAACGAAGTAAGAACAATACATGCTTTGTGAACCTGAAAAATGAAATTACTCTTCCTCTGGTACCTTCCAGCCATGAAGAGAGCTCGGTTTAACCCCTGTCAGGCATTCCCACAGGACATGTGTGGTCCTTGGAATTAAAGGAAACGAATCCCAGTTTGGGCTAATCACCCTAACCACTTAATTTTCCTTGCTCAGATTATACTAGGTTGTTTTATCAATGAAAAGACATTCTACTTTTATAAATTTGGCAATAAAAGATGCCAGGTTGTTAATGTAGATTAATAGTTACATTTTATTGCAGTTGTGTGAAGTGACTCCGGAGTGACAGAGCAGAGTCCTTGGTTAATGGGGCTGTTCTCAGATTTGACGGTTCTTTTCCACGCTGTGAGAAAAGATTCACAGATTTGGGAAATGCTGTCTCAGCTTTATTTTTGTAGTATTTGTAGTTTTATTTTTGCAGTGTCTGTAGCAGTGCTGACCATCCCACTGCAATTCCAGTTAGAGCAGCAGCCTCCTGGGTGTCTTGGCTTTTCTGCCCAGGTACTGTTAGGTTAGTGAATTGGGTTAGAGAGCTCTTTCAAGCAGAAAAAATCTCAGATGGAAGCATTTCATTGCAATCCCCACTGTGTAGTTTAGGAAAACACCAGTTTAGTTTACTTGGAAAAGAGCAGGGTTACAAAATCAAAACAAACAAACCAGCCTAAATGTATATTTGCCCTCCATGGAATTGTTGCCAGGGGTTAGATAAAAATAGCCAGCATACTCCCCTCTCCTGATCTTAGTGTAACAAGTTTCATCACTTTTTAGGATAGCTGAAATATGTTAAAATGCACTTTAATCCTTTGAAGCATAAAAGGGTTGCAATTTTTTTTCACTGTGTCTTTTCTAACAAGGGTTTCTATTACTTGGATGCTGATAAAGGCAGTACCTGTATGAGAGTTGCCCTGTTGTCCCCTATGAGTCAGTGGCCAGGGGAAGTGGATAACTTCACAGGGATGAGGGCAGTGAAGCATGAGGAACAGCCAAGGGAGATTTTCTGTGTGGTCCGATTAAAAGTGTTAGGTTTAATCAATGCCTGCTGAGTTCAGAAGAGAACCTTTCCTTCCCAGAGGTGAAATAATGCACTACTCGAGGAGCTGTGGGGTTTTGCTTTTTGCACCCCAGAAATGGGACTACCTTCTGTCCTGAAGACGAGTGGGCTGCTGAGAACTAGGGAAATGAATGGCAACAATTGTTTAACATTTGGAGAGCTGTTAGATCAGCTTAGAGTTGTATTTAGAACCCATTCCTTCCATTATGAGGTTAAAAATAGGTCTCTCTCTCCCCCAGGACACCATTTGAAAAGCTTTAGAAGATCCGAGATCATACCTTAATAAAAATTCATTGACGCTTTTTTAATCATTAAAAAGTCACTTGCTATGTTGTTTTCATGTCACTTTTACACTTGATTCAGATATTTCCAATTTTATTATCCAGCTGAACTGCTGACACTGATTTTACTTTTTTTCAACCTCAAATTTAACAGAATTCTGAGGATTAACCTTCCTATCAAGAAGCATTTAAGCTTTCATAAGGACATATGAAACATACCTTAGCATTAACCACTCTGTAGAAGTTTCAACCTCAGTTTCCTCCCTGAACTCGTTCAGCTCTTAGAGCACTTTTCAGATGTAGTAACTGGATAAAAAAGATCCCCATTTCTGTAAATGTCAGCAGAGAAAGTCCCTTACACAAGACCAAAATTGTGACAAGCCAGCAGTTTGAACTTCTGATTGTTCAATCAGTGAAAAACACATGGCACAAAGATTATCTTCTTCAGATAAATGCAGAGGAAACATTGGAAGGGTGTATTTCCTTAGAAACTCCTTTTTCAGGCCCTGAGCAACATAATTTGTGTATTTCCAAACGTCAGTCTCTTTCTAGTAACCACCTTTCCACTGCCCTGTGATGTGGAACATGTGATGATTAGCACCCTTTTTTCTGCCATAAGTTCTCTGAGCAATGTAGTTTGCTGTGAAGATGTGAGGGGGTGATTTTTGGGTACCTAAACTATCTCATGTGAAAACAAGGGTGGGAAGGACTGTCCTCTGAACATGGCATGCAAACTTGTGGCAAATTGAAGGCATTTTTTAAAAGTGAGCCAAGAGCTGAATTTTCAGAGATGTTAAAGCTGCAGACAGGCCTGTCAGTGTCTTCGAAAGCATCTCGTACCACTGCAAAGAGAGCACAAAGTGGTTTTGCACTAAAGGGAAATGGTTATCAGAGATCAAAAAACATTAATGTGAAAGGCAGAGCATCCTGATTATTCTGCATGTTCCTTTCCTATTTCAATGCTGTGCATAAGAAAGCATTTTTTCCCTTTATAAAAGATATTAAAATAGATTATTCTGGATGTGAAAAGTAGTTTGATACTTGACAAAATAAAATGCTGTATACATTTTCTTGAGAGAGTGATAATACTGCTGAGGAAAATAACTTTGCAAATAGGGTCTGGTGTTGGGATCAGGGATTCCCCTGGGTTAGTTTGGAATGGTGTGACACACCCCATTCCCAAACCTGGGGAAGCCAGTGGATGAGACCAGACAGAAAGTAGATACAGGCATATACTGAGCACAAGGTGAATTTAGTTATTTGCAATGGTTTTTAAAGATTCCTATTTTCTAAGTCTGAGCAGAAATGGTTCCTGGCGGTGAGGTGTGCTCAGTGCTGTCCATCAGCCTTTCCCTCCTCAGTGCCTCACTGGGTGACCTGAAGGTACAAACTCCAGGGACAGGGAGCCTTCTAGCCAGTCTGGCTCACACACCTCTTGGGGAGAAGGTGAAAGTCTCTAATTCATATTGAATTCATTCACTGCATTCCAAAATTATCTGAGGGCTTTGGATGATAACAGTGTTAAAATAATTCTGCATTTTCCAGTACAGATCTGTTGCTTTTTTCCAAGGTTTCTTCAAGAGATGCAGGCTGCACCTTTCTAATCATCAGTAACTGTTTTGCTTTGAAACTTTCTTATCACGAACTGTCTAGATCATTTGGAATATGAGGAGACAAGGGAACAAGCTTGCATACTATGGTAATTTTTTATACTTTATCATCTATTTATGAATTTATTATGAAAAGTATTTTTAAACATATGAAACCTGCTTCTGTCATGGATTTTAGCAAAGTAGTGGATACATTGTACTGTGTATCATTTAAAAGGTTTAATTAAAGTAAACATTTGGCAATTAATATCTTTTGTTGTTATTCTATGCATGTACCTTGTTGTGATATATTATCAGAAACAAAATCCAGTTTAAGAAGTTATGTATCCTGTTCTACAGTGATGTATGGTCAACTTTGACACAAGATATGACCTAATGTACCCTTTATTAAACAAATGGTGCTTAACTCTGACCCTTACAAGTGTCCATCCCCCCAGAAATGCATGCACTTCAAATTGCTTGAGTTAGTTGAGCTCTCCAGCACAACTGCCTGGAAGATAAGAATTAAACCCGAAATTTTCAGTGTTGGAGAAGTGCAAATAACTTTTTCAGTGCTTACAATTAAGTGTAAACAATGTAGTTACCAGTGTACCTTCTCAAGAGAACATTTAAATCCTGGATTTTATTGAATTGTTGTAAATTAAACAAAGAAGTACCCCTTTCTTTTTGCTTGACTCATTAATTCTGACGTCAGCAGATGGACGTTTTTGATCCACAGGAGCCAAATACTGAATTATTTGGTTCAGTGTTCACTCTGCTCGTTCAGCAACAGCCTCAGGTACCAAAACAGCCACAAGGAGTTGTCAATGCAATGGCCACGCTCTAAAGCTGCTTCCCTGTAGTGCAGCTGAATTTTTTAGTTAATTCTCTTGTAATGACACATTCTTCACTACTGAAACATTCAGATCCATGTCACTGGTGTGCACAGTGAGGGACAGAATGGGGGGAGAGAGGAAGGATGCAAGTGTTGTCTTTAACACAGAAATCATGCAAGTGTCATGCTGAACACATACCTAGTCTTGGCAGGGACTAGCCTTTACTTTCTCACGTGTTCTGCACATCTGTCCAAGAGATTCTAAATCTGTGTGGGAAAAACCCCAAACTTTTTCCTGTGTATTTTTTTGTATGTTGTGAATTCCAAGGCTGTGATATGAGGAAAAATGTACCAGTTTATAGAAAGCTGTAAATGCCACTGTTACTACACCCCAGTCCTGGAACAGAACACGTAGAGCAGTTCTAAGCTCTCACCAGCCAGGCTGCCGTGTCACCTCGTGTGACACAGGGGGGACACAGCTGTGTCAGCACAATCTCCTGACTGTTTCCTGGGTCATCTTCCACAGCTCTCACTGGGAGGGAGCACCATGGGGGCCACCACATCCCCCCAGGACACCCCCCAAAATGTGAACTGCTCATAAAAGGTTGTGTGGAGGGAAAGGCACCCTGAACAAAACCACCCCTGCTGTGATCTCTGCTGCCTCATCATCTGTGTGTGGCAACTTAAATCCATATCATTAACAGGTACCTTGAGTTTCTTGTGGAAAACAACCCTGAGAACTGTTTAGTGGCTTATTCTAAGGGCATATAAAAAACACTTAAAAGTACCTTTAGTTGCATTTCTAGGAACTCAAACTGTTGAGCAATGTGGAATAGTTTGGATACAGGAGAAGATCTACACACACTACAACCATTTTTCATTTGCTGTTAGTGAGGTCAATTGACCTTCATTATGTAGCTTGTACCTGCAAAAAAAAAATCTTATTTTCTATAGCCTAAATTCACTGAGTATTTTTTCTCCCCATCTGTGGTCAGGAATTTAGCTGTTAAGCGAACAGAAAACATATTCCCAGATACACTTCCATAAAACAAGACAACAGTCCCGAATCCTATTGAAAATCCACTCCTTATTCTCTTCCCCACACAGCAGGTGCTGCTTCTGCTTCAGAAAGAGGTGAGAAGATCAACCTGTGCAAACCCTGCTGGGTGTGAAACTGCAAGGCTTGTTTAGAACAATCCTTGATTCCAGTACTGGATTCTGAGCTTGGCAGACAAGAGCAACACAATGCAAGGTGAGTCTCAGCTAGTCCCAGCTGCACAAAGTAAACACCCCCGTGCTATTCTGAATTTGCACTGATTTGTTTTATTCACAGAAATAACCATAGAAACACACTCTTTTCTGAAACTTAAATGTGCAGGCTGTTTCTGTCAACACTGAAAACAGGATATATTTCATCACCCAAGAATTCATCCTTGTCTAGACAAAAGATTTTAGTACAGACTGTGTAAGAAATGGTGTGACACCACAAAATAAAGACTATTAGTACCCATTTCTGTTCAAGTTACAGCCCATAGAAGCACAGACTGAGTTTGCAAGAAACTCCTGTAGGCCCAACTTCTTCCCTTTGACACTGAAAGAAAGATTCCTGACTCTTCTGTGTGTGGTGTTATTCAGGTCACCCTTCCTTCCTTCCTTTAATACCTGGAGAGACTGGATGAGGACTAGCACAGTTCCACTGCACTAGGCATCACGACATGGAATTCCTTGTACTCAGAAGCTGGCAAAGTTCAGCTGGCGCTGGAGCCCTGAAAACCCAGGGCTGAGCCAGCATGGGCACATCCTACCCCTGCCAATCCACCCAGCCAGAGGGAACAGCCCCACGTGCTCCAGGGACTGCCTATCCCTTCCCCATTTTACAGAAACCTGTGGAACATCCATCCCACACCACAGCTGGTTATTTTCATGCTGAAGAAAACCCCCCAAAATGGAAATTTCATAAAGCATGTAAATCCTAACTCTAAAACACAGCTCTTACTAATCCCCCTGTCCTTCTGGTTCATTTGAAACCATCTCCAGCAAATTCTGGGGTAAGTGTGCCTTTCCCAGCAGCTGGAAGGGGATTCCCTGACCCACTCTGAGCTCCCAGGGCACAATTTCAGTCCCTCACCGTGGGCTTTGTTTTGAGGGTGAAATGCGAATGCCACAATGGGGAATGACACTCCTCACCTGCTGATAGGATGCAGAAAAAGAAGGAAAAAATAAAGGAAAAGAGGGGGAAAAAATAGAAGGGGGGGAAAGGGAGAAATAGAGGGGGAAGGGGGAAAAAGGAGAGGAAAGACAGGGAAAAGGGGGGAGAAGAGGGAAAGAAAAGGGGGGGAAAAGGGAAAAGGAAAAAAGAAAAGCAAGCAAGGGGAAAGGGGGATAAGGGGGGGAAGAAAAGAAAAAGGGGAGAAAAGGAGGGGAAGAAGAGCAAAAGAGGCAGGGAAAGGGGAGGAAGGGGAGGCAAGGGGAAGAAGAAGGGGGGAAAATAAATTAAAAAAAAAAAAGAAAAATGGAAAAAGTTGGGTGGGGAAGAAGGAAAAAAGAAAGGAGGCAGGAGGGGGTCCCTCCCGCCACTCCGACCTTTTCCCTGCTCTGCCCCAGCAGGTTTTACAACTTGAAAAGATTATTCCATAACACATCAATGGGTGTAGCATATGGATTTATAAATGTAGACTATACTATAGGAATTCCTTTTGTTGCATTTAAGAGGATTCAATTTTGACAGGATTAATTTGGGGGGGGTGTTATATCCAAGAGAAGATACCTGAAAATTTGTTTTTCTTGAAATAAAAGTCTCATTCATTCCTCTACCTTTAACTGAAAAAGGTTTCTGAAGAAAAATATATGACACTGAAGACAATACAGGACTGTAGTTTAAAATCCTCTACATGTTGTATTAGCAAAAATAATTACAGGATGTATTTTTGAAGGTTGGTTTTGAGATCCTTTTTGGTTTTAATACAAGGGGTGTCAAAAATAAAAACACTACTCACAAAGCACAGGTTCTGCTTACAAGAAACTCCCCCAGGATGCTCAATTTTTGAATGTGATTTCAGTGATCACCTTCTGCACATCCTGGTCACTCAGGTGGTTCCACAGGACTTTTAAACTTGGAAGAAGTATTGTAATACCCAGCAGCTCCCCTGTGTCCTGACTGACACTGAGCAGGACACCTGGGAAACACTAATCCTTCCAAAGAAGTAAATATCAAAACTGAAATAAACATTAAAGAAGGTCAAGTGAAAATCCAAGTAAGAGGACAGTGAAGGAAAGGAGAGAAAATGTTAAGACAAGGTCTTAGTCTTTTCCTTATCTAATGTCATATTAATTCATCTCACTCTTAGAGAATAATTGGAAAGAATATTATACTAAATTCAGTTTTACTAAAGAACTCCAAAAAAATTCCACCTTTTTAATAGTACAGATTGAGATTTCTTCTGAGGATTTCCACATCTCAGCTTGTTACTAACAAAGAATCACTGCATTTCATTTTAAAGTGCCACACAGGGAATGTTAGGAATTACAGTGCACTGTTCCATTATACTTCTTTTCAATGGGAACTCACTAGACTTCAAATCCTTCCTTAAAAAATTATTTTTCAGGATATGTCACCAAAATCTTTGCCTCTGGTTTAACACAACTGTCTACTGCACCAACATGCCTCTTTTGTGTTTTACAGCAATTCCTGAGTATATTAATGGCCCTTGTCCACCGCTGTGCCAACAACCTGCCTTCTGTTCTGTGATGACTGACCTGCACACCCTTCACTCTGGGGCTCAGCCACACCTTCATACGAACAACCACATTAAATTCAGATCAGGCAGACTCACATTCACACCCCTGCCATGCAGACACAGCCTAAATGGTCTGGGGGGACATACACTGAAAACCTGTCTTGCTTTTGGGTAACAACCAGTGGCAGCCTCGCTAGTAGCCAACAGTGTTTCTTCTATACATACATATAAGGGATGAAATTTAAAAACTAGATATATAGTTCCCTCATCAACCTTCTCAAGTGTTCATGCATATTCTAAATTAAAAAGGAGAAATAAACTGACCATCTTCTGTTTTTCCAAAATTTTTATTCCTCGCTTCACCAATTCTCACAGTTAGAGAGCTCCGCAACGTGCTTTAGTATTGAAACAATGCGACTTCAAATCATCCTGACATGGTACAAAATTACAATCATCACTCAGATTTGGCATATTTGCAAATACTTGGTGTGTTACAGAAAGTGCTAAAGAAGTAGGTAGATACCTGTTTATTGTACCAATAAAAAAGCAAGAATGTGCTGCTGTAAATACTTTCCTAGTGAAGAAACAGGAAATAAACTGTTTAGAGCAGTGTTCTTAAACCAGATCCAGTGAGATATATTACAAAACATTATGAGTGATAAATCAAAAATCCTGACAGTGGAGAGGGGGATTACAGTGATTTGCAAACAGGGAAAACACACCAAAATGTGACTTCAGAGCAGCTGTGTTCTCTTCATGGCCTGGCCTTTCATGTTGCTATTGGGATGATGAGCACTGAAGAAGTTGGCCAGGAAGTCATTTAACCCTTTGTCACCACCTGTCTGTCAATGCTTGTTAGCACAGAAATATTTTCAGAGACATCTCTTGAATGAAAACATTTAGAAGTATTTTACAAAAATAACATCAAATAAATTACTTTTCTAGTTTTGTTGGATTTTTTTTAATGAACAACTGTAAAATCCGTGAACCAAACAACATATAACATGGAAACAAGATGAAATATATTACACTAAAGGCCAGATAATTACCACAGTGGTACGAGGCTTCAATAAATTATGAGGCACTTTTTGGCCAAGCAGTAGTCACTCATTCAGTGGCAAAGTACCACTCACAGGAACACCTGAAACAGAATTGCTAAAGCTTTCTAGGACTCTCAATTCCTCAAAAAAAAAAAGTGCAGATAGAAAGGCAAAGACAGAAAGGCCAAGTATTGTGCCCAGTCTTGGCTGCTTTCCTTGTGGACAGGGTACCAAGGCACCCCTGCCAATCCTATGTGGGCAGTGCCAGGAGGGCTTTACACATCCCAGCAGAGGGAAGCAACGGCAGCTCCAGACACAGGGGAATGCAAACAGGAAGAAAGGCACCAGCAGCGTTATGGTGAGCAAGACCCAGTCAGAACAGACTTGAACTCCACTCCGATTTAGGAGCTTTCCTCACTTGCAGAATGCCCAGCATGTTGTGCTGTGCACCAGCCCTTCTGAAACTGCGTGACTGACCCCAGCACCACACTCTTGAGATTCTCAAGATCCCAAATATCTGGAGGCTAAATCTTCCTCAAACAAAAGAAGGTACTGTCATGGGGGAATTAAAGTACCAGAAACATGAATAGGCTACTATGAAATATTGCTCTTAAAGTACTTAACATAATGAAGAGGAGGGCAATAAAGGCAACTAAAGCCAGGAATTCATTATTTTGAAGTACTACAAAAAGCATTATTGATACTTAACATGCTTAAGCATACTCATATACCTATATATACTACCAATAAATGCACCTAATGCACTAATTTAAAAGTTAAAAAATTTTAGAAGGCAGCAGGTTGCAGCACAATTGTAAAGCACAGTCTGTGTTTTGGGAAGAAAAGCACAGCACTGAGTGGTCCTTCAGAAATCATATCATCTCAACTAGGTGCAAAGTTCTCCAGCTGGAAGACCAGATCTACAGCAGCATCAATATCCGATACGATATGGTCTGGTTTGACCAACCCCGGGTCAAACCTGAAGTCCCTGTGGCCGTGGAACGCAGTGTCGGCCAGGCTGTGCCGGGGCCCTGCCGCGGCGTGCGGGTTATACAACCCCGTGCACACCAGAACAGACCTGCAGTGGGCAGCAGTTGCAGCCGCCAGCTGGCTCTCCCAGCTGTGGTCCATGCCATGGTCCTGGCACAGCATGGCAGAGCCTCTGCCGCCAGAGACCTTGGCCTGAAGGCAGGATGTGGACCCTCTCTGGGAGCGCTCCTGGAGGAAGTGGTTGTACAGGTTGGCACCGTAGACATCCGTCATGACATTGTCTCTGCAAGCAGAAGGGAGCTCAGTCAGCAGGGCAGCCTTAGCTGCCAAGTGGCCATGTATGAAGGACACTTGTACAGTTTCAGTCTCCAGGTTGGTTTACACCTTAACAGCTTCATGTGGAGTTCTGCAGCCAGAACAGGGAGAACTCCGAACTCAGAGCTATTCTGTTACACCATTGTCATGGAGTGTGACATGGTAAAAGGGAGGCACTCTCCAGACTGGAACTACAGACTGGAGCAGGGGGAGGGAAAATCAAAGATAGGTATGAGCAGTCCATGAATGAGTTTGTTATATTTCTAAACATCTTGAAGCTTCTGGAACGGTCAAATACAATGCAGCTCTATGTCTTTCTATGAATAGGATTCTGTGATGTGCCAGCACACACAGTAGCATATGACCAAGCTTAAGGGCCTCACAGATAAATTCAAGCTCTACATTCTCTAACAACTGTCATTTACTCAAAGCCAGTTGATGTTATACCAGTAAGCCTAAAAAACTAAGCACTCAGGTGAATGCTTTTTGTTAGATTTACACAGTTTATTACAGAAATAAATAAATAATCTGAAGAAATCTTAGTTACATATAAACCACTTTTTGTGCTATAGAAGTTGCACATAAGAAGAGCAAAGTGTTATTAATTCTTAAGGCTAGAAACACATAAATGACACCCCAGCACCGAGCCCGTTGGGTGGTCGCGATGGTGTGGGGAAACAAGATGGGAAGAGTTGTGCATTTTCCTTGGCTGGCATTTGTGCTGCTGATGACTTCTGCTCGTTAGGCTCAGCACACCTTACCCCACAGCGTAGAGGGTGTGGATGGGCTGCTGCCAGTGCCTGTGTAGGGCCTGGGCCCGGATCAGCTGCTCAGCATACTGGTAGGTCAGTCTGCTGGGTTTGCCCATCAGCGCCTCATACTTCAGGTCTCTGCCAGTGATCTTCTTGTAAATGTTCTCCAAACAAACCATGAATGTTCCGTGCCCAAACCTACACAGACAGAAAAACAAATCAAGTTACAGTAAGCAAAGATTAAAAAAAAAGGCTTTTTTATTTCAGGACTTTTTAGGAATAAATCACATAGAATGCAACATTTCTGCAGTTATTTCACTGAAAATAAAGTGCTGGTTTGCTGAACAATAAACACCACAATAAAACCACGTTATTGAGAGACCACAACACATTTCTGTAGATTTAACATTGCTCACTGTAGATGTCCTGGCTGCCTTACTGTAGGTGAGACTATCACACACACATCTGCCAAACAGCTAATTGGAGTGAGCTTTTGCTGCCAAGGAAGGGTATCTGACAGATCTTTGACCCAGGACTGAGGCAGTAGTCAGGTCACAATAACAAGTTTCTATTTCAGCATATGTTCAAATTATAGACTTAGAGGAAGGGAGGGGAAACAAAACTATTAACTACCTTCTATTGAAGGCAAAATGAAACAAAACCTCTATCAGAGGTCGTGCCACCTGGATCTGCGTGTTCTACTCATTTCTCCAATGTTCCTTAAGGAGCTCACTGCATTGTTGTCAGGTCAAAAAAAACTCTGCTTTCAACTAGCAAGGTCAGCTCCTAACCCTACCAGGAATGAGGGGTGCAAAAGAGAAACACCAAAGGAGGACCTAATGAAATGAAACAATGGCCTTGATAATTTTTTTCATTTTTTCCCTTTGAACTGAGACTCTGAGGCCCTAAGGCAAAAACCTCTCTTTCCCCACTCTTCTGGGAGTGAGGAAACAAAAGGGTTTAGAGCTTAAAAGCACTTTTTCTCTTAAGTAACTGGTTTCCTGGATGCAATAATGCAGACAGCAATAAGGCAGCATTAGCTGAAAGTGCACTGCTTAGGGACCTTGCACTCAGAGCCAAGACCAGCTGTGAAGCTGCAAAAAGCATTTGGTATTCCAGAGTTGGCTGAATTTTACTGGAGAAATGAGGAAACCCCAAACACACACATGTTATAAAGCACTTACCTTGGGGACTGTGCCTCAGCTACCCACATCAGATCCATGTTACAGGCAAGCACAGGAATGTGAGGGTAGTTTTCATGGTGATAGGGATTTCCAGGATAGCCACTGGTCAGCAAAACATCTATTATCAACTGCAGGCTGGTTTCCCACCTGACTGGCTCCCCAAACAACACCACAGCTGTGAGAACCAGAATTACAAAACAGAGTTATGGAACTGCTAACAGGGCACCCAATCTCTGACATTTGGTCTAAAGAGACTAAACAAGTAAGTTAACATAACCACGAACTGACCAAATAGTCACATTAACTTTAATTTAGGTATTAATATTTAATGTATCACATACCCAGCCATTCACAAAAAATCTCGGAAGTAACAAGACCCCACTGCAAAATCTACAGGTTTAGGAATTTAGTTTTTTTATTAACTTTCTCCAGAGCACCCCAAAATATTATCTTTTAAATTGTATTTCTAAGTCTTCCACACCTTTGTAAATTCTATTTTTAAATACAGTATTTAAGTAATCTATCAGAGATGTTATTTTGTTCATCTTAGAACAAAACTGGAATGTTATCTTTAAACATTTTTCTGGTTTCCCGCAATAACATGACAAGGATTTCTTAAAATCCTAAAGTCCCGTCTCTACTTTCCTGTAGTTGAGATGAGAGTGAATACAATATGCTGAAACAAGATGCTTCTCACACTACAGCTCTGCAGGGACCATCCTGACTCCTTGTAAGGACTAGACCAATTATTTCTGAACACATGTCAGTTTATTCCTCATTCTGGAAAGGAAGGCACCAACAGCCTGTTAAAGGCAGATGAAAAGGAAAGGAGACCTCATGTACCCTTGAAACTTCAAAACTGCACTCATTGAAAAACAGCTTTACTGCACATAATGCATTCCAAATGAATGACAGATGTCATTAACAAAGAAATTTTAGAATTGTCTCAGATAAGTTTCTAAAGTGCCCAGCAATCTAAAGGTAATCTCTGATTATAAAGCAGAATAAAGATATTTCACCTATTAATGGATTAAGTTAAATAAAGATAACTGACCCTCAATCTTGGGAAGCTCCACAGCAGAGGGAGACTGCAATAAGAAAAAAGTGAAAGTTTTCTACAAGATTAAACATCTACTATTTTTCACAGACTAAATTCCAGTGTAGCTCCCCCAGGCACCTCCTGCAGCAGGGCCAGGAAAGCTCTCCCTGCTTCGGTCTGTACCTGAGGTGAGGTCACTCATCTGCACCCTGCAGTGACACCCTGCCCGGTGGCAGCAGGCAAGTAGGTCAGTGTGCTGCACATGCACAACCTCCTGCTGCTGCTAAACTGCCCCTGGAACACCTGAAACTCCAGGTGTTGGAGTTATTGTGTATGAAAGTGTGGATGTTTAATTTTCCACAGGAGGAAGAGGCCTCTAGTATTATCAGGACATTTGAAAAATAGTTTTTGAGATGTATTTCTTTAACACTGCTAATACAGAAAAATGCATTTGCTAAGCAATTAAGAGTTTCCACTTCATTATTTACTCGCTACAGTGCCAAACACATTAGCAGGTTCCTGACCTTCCCCACCCCAGGGCTGAGGAGCTCAGCAGAAGGTCATGCACCTGAGCTGTGGATTCTGAGAGCCACAGGGAATGTCTGGGCTTCAGTGGGCAGCATCCACTGCACAGACTGCCCCTGGACATGCACAGTCCACACAGGTGTTTACTGTGAGTATACTCACTTCTCTTTGAAATTCTGCACAGTGCAGTTGAAACCATATTGTACATACTGTTAACATATAAATATATTTAAATAATGCTACAAACAACACAGGGAGTCCTTTGGAGGGAAATTAATCATCTGCAGAGCATTATTTTAAAATTACAGCCTACAACCAATATCACCACAATCCCATACTGATGAAAAAGGTCTTATGTTATTTTCTACACACCTGAAGAAGCTTATCAGCTTTCCAAGACAGATTTTGAATTCGGTATCTCTATTAGATCAGAAATTTTAGCACTACAGTAAGTTACAAAATCAAAGACTGGGTTAAAGAATTACCACTGAGAGAAAAATACAGAGTTGTTCTTGAAAATGTTGTAATAAAACAAATAAGGAAGCAGAAAAGCAAAGTCAAAACATAATGTAAGAACAGCAGCATTAGCTTGATAGTTAAATATTGACCCCTGTTATAGAATATCATGCAATGAGCAAACAAAGAGCTTTAAAACAAAAATATACACTCACCAGCATGTTAGGTCTTCTGTCATGGTCAACTGCATCCAGCAGCGGGTGCTTCTCCCGCAGTGTCTCGATGGTGATGGGCTGGCAGAAGCCAAGGCTGGGAAACACCAGGTAAGGACACAGAATTGCTTACAGGGAATTATGGAATGCTAATTCCATTTTAACAATCTGAACATAGGCAGTTTATTTGGTAAAGCAAATTAGTCAAGAATGAAAGCACCATCGAAGACTGACTTTTTTCTTCTGTGAGAGAAAAAGATAATCACCCCATTAAAGATAAACAGGAGACCAAGGGTTTGCTATTTTGTATTCAGTCTTGTAATGTACTTCTGTCTTGGCCAAGCCTAACAAATTTGGACACTTAAGTGGAATGTTCCTTCAGTACTTTTTCTCATATTTGTATTTGAAATAGAGTTCATGCTTAAAAGTTGCATATTTTACAACTTACGATTGACACCAACTTTAATGAAAATCCCAATAAAAAAAAACAAATGCAGAAGGGAGCTAATGGAAGCATGAGCAAAGATCATGCAAAAAGCTCAGGTTATTAACTAACAGTTTGAAACCTTGATACTACTATTATATCAACATAATTCAAGTTCTTTTGAGCAGTTAGTATAGAAGTGCCAAAAATACTGAAGTGTAGTTTTACTCTAGATGTTGGTTACAAAGACATGCTTACAAGAAAGTCTTGATCCACAGAGCTAAAGTAAATGTGATAAATAACAGCCAGAATGCAGGCTCTCATTCTCAAGAGAGCACAAACCCTGTGGGCTAAAGTGTCATTTGCATATGAGTCAAAAAATAAAATTCTCTTTTTCCCCTCACGCAAAACAGACAGAATGAAGTGAAGCAAATACCAGCACACCAACCACATTCAAAACATTAATGTGACATCATAGTAACAACTGCAATTTACTACTTATTTGAAGGGTTGAATTTGAAGGGTCTTCCCTTGATCCACAGGATGCCCTGAACTTGATTAAGGCAAACACTTTGACAGAAAGTTGTTGTTTTTTCTTTTTTTTTAAAGATACTCTTGAGCAATATCAAGAAGGGGTCCTTGTCCAGACACCAGAACACATTTATCATGATAATGCTTGAACATTCGCAGGGGACTGTGTGACATCATCACCTGATCTTGTGAAATCTGTGGGGGATTTAAAAACAAAAGGCCTGTTGTTTTTCAGAGAAGTTATTCATACATAGATTAAATTAGCAGATGTGAGAAACTCTAGGGAACAAAACAATCACACAGATGTACCTAAACCCCTATCACAGTATTTTCTCCTAAGGTTCACAAACTTAGGACTTAGAGATAACATGCCAGAAAAAGATACATTACAAAAAATGATTACTGCATTGTCACGCACAGACCCCTTTCAGCTTCCGGAGTTACTCTGTTCAACATGAGCACAAGGTTTTCTTTCTGAGTTTTACAGAATCACCAAATTCATTTGGAAAATAAACAGGAAAGAATCAGAACTGCCCCAGTTTCAGTTGTGGGCCCTTTGCTTGACTGCAGCACTGATTTAATTGTATCAGAAAATCACGTTTTACTTTACATATCCCCGCTTCTTCAACAGGATAGGTATAAAACAGTATGATTAATATCCTGGAAGGATGCTCTTATGAATCACTACTTATTGCCTTTACAGAGAAATACCATTAGCTTTACCATTGGAAAAATCAGTACCTTTATAAAGGAAATGCCATTAGCTTTGAACAGCATTTTTTACTGTTTGATACCTCCAGCAAAGCATTTCAGAAGGCTTAAGGGGAAAACAGAACTGACTCACTGAGCAGCATTTAATGGAAGATAATACATTTGACACATTCAACACAATAATCAAATAAATAGGATTTAAGCTACTCACTGGGACTCCCAGTACATGAGACAACTGGTCAGCCTTTTTCTGGCGAAGGCAATTCCCTGCATTGGTGACAAATACCACAGGCACCAAGAACTGTCCCTGAGAGTTCACAAGCTTTTGAAAGGCTGTTCTTGCAGCAGGAATGGGAGTCTTTCCTCGCACCAGCACACCATCAATGTCAAAAAGGAACCCAAAGGACGGTAGTGCACTGAACTGTCAGGAGTTGAAAACAAAGAGTACATTAGTTATGCCTGGCCTTACACGTTTAGTAGAGCTCAGAGCAGCTATAGCCCGGTGAGAACAGACACCTGCACGGAGAGCAAGGGATCTTCAACTCTGTATATCTTAACATGCCTTACAGACATATATATGTGATATATATATACATATTTGAGTGTATATATAGATATGCTCAAATGCCTACTGTGACACAGGGAGCACAACTCCCTCTGCCTTATGCATAGAGCCTTATGAGCTCTATCTCGCCTTACAAATAGTTTCAGGTTTCAGAGGATCAAAAACCAAATTAAAGTGGTCAAAAGAGGTACAAAATACATGCTGCTCTGCCAGTGAGTCACACTTCTGACTGATTTGACCCCCACAAAGTACTAACAAAATAACAACAGCAAATATTTCAGCAGTAAGCAAATCTTGAATTTGGCTCCTCCCTTACAAGGTTTAGATACTAAAACTCTCCCTGCTGTCACCTACACTTTTCTTTCCACAACAGGTTTGCTTACAGTCAGGTAACTGCTGTGCTCCTTCCACGTGGATCCAGTTGATTCCTAGTTTTACACACAGCACACTGTTGCCTATTGGTAAAGTTAACACCTCCCTAAACAGAGATGCTGCTTAAGTTACTAAAATGTGTCCCCTTTCCTGCCTTCGAGGAAGTAAGAGCTGGACTTCATGAGTTCAGGGAAGAAGAAGGAGGCTAAGGAGCAGCCAGAAAGATGAGCTGCTGATAAGCCCAGGGAGCAGAGAGGAAAGAGGACTGTAGAGCACTTAAATTGTTAATGAGTCAGGTTGGAAAAGGGCAGAACAAAAATTATCCATAATCTAAACTTCATTTCTCTTCCAAGTCTAAAATGGGATCCAAGACTCTTGGGATTTACAATCCCTCTCTGTCACTGATGAACAGGGAAAGAGCAATTAAGTGCCGAGACAGAGCACGATGAGAGCAGGCACAGAAAAGACTGCAGCCCCAGCACTGGCACCGCCTTTGCTGCTGGGGCTGTCTCAGGGCACACAACCACAGACACCCAGCCCGCTGGGTCACCTGTGCAGGCAGAAGGGCACTTTGCCTATTTCAGCGGCACTTTGTTCCCCATCAATTATTCACCTACTGCAGTTTTCCTGCAGCTGGGCACAGCACTGGGACAATGTCCCTGTGCCCACTGCTGCCCCTCCCAAATCCACGGGGCTGAGCACGCTCCCCCTACAGAGCCCGACTGAATAAAGTCAATGCCGTAAATATATCGCATTATCATTGGTTTAAATGAGTCTGGGTTCGCTGTTCAGCTTTACGTGCAAGCACTCCCCCTGAAGCGCTCTCCTTTCTCTTCTATGGAATCATCAGCCTCTATTTTAAAACAATCCCCCTGGTCTCCACACTGTCTGCCCCTCAGACACTCCCCAGCTGCTGTGGCAGTGCTGCTGAAGGATACTGAAAACAACCAGAGGTGTTCTCGGGCCGTGTGAGCCGGCACCGGGACCCGCTGGGACTGAAGCAGTATTGCAATGGTTACTTTTGCTGTCTATAAGTAACAGATGTATAACACAACACAAGCAAGAACTTTACAGTGAACAACACTAGCGAAAAAAAATTACTTTGCTAAGCACACAGAAGAAAAGCACTAACGAAGGAACTGAGCATATACCCAGCAGGGAAGTAATGAAGTCAACAGGTTTTTTTTTCCTTTAGACCCTAAAGAAACACTCCGCTCGGGACAGGAGGGCTCTGCCGCGCTCGGTGGGAGCGCCGGTCCTTGTTCTGCCCGCGGGGTGGTCACAGCCCGGGGCACTGCTCGGGGACACTCCACGGGACACCGCTCACGGCATCCCGGGAGGGGATTTCGCCGCGGCCATCCCCCCCCCGGCCCCTCTGGCTTCGNGCGGAGGCAGAGCGCCCCGCAGAGCGCGGAGCGGTGGCAGAGCCCCCCGCATGACGGGCGCTGCGCGGGGCCCGCGGGCCGGCTGTGACCTCAGCGCTCCGTGACGTCCCGCACACGTCACGGGCAGAGCCGGCCCCATCAGGCGACACCGCACCCTGCGAGCCCCGCACCGGCACCAGCACAGCTTTCCTACCGAGGAAATAACTATCTTTTAATTCAACAACAAACCAGAAGAAACATTCTCTGTGGTCCTGCCTGTCCAGGGGAGACCAACAACGATGAGGAAGGGATCGGAGCATCTCTTACAAGGGAAGGCTGAGGGAGCTTGGCCTATTCAGTCTCAAGAGACGACTGGGAGGAGATCTTACACAGGTGTAGACATACCTAATGCTGGGGGAGCTGTGCCAAGAAGGACCAGGCTCTGCTCGGTGGTGCCAACCACCAGGACAAGCAACCGGCAGAAACTGATGCCCGGGAAGTTCCATGTGAACACGAGGAAGTTTGTTTCCTGTGCAGTGACTGAGCACTGACCAGATCGTGCAGGGAGGGTGTGGAGTCTTCCTCACTGGAGATATTCCAGAACCACATGGACGNCGCTCCGTTCCGCGCTGCTCCGGCGGGTCCCGCCCCCTCCCCGCGGTCCCCCCGCTCTCAGCTCTGTCCCCCACGCCGTCCCTGCTGTCTCCGCTCTATCCCCTCTCCCCCCNTTCCAACCTGAATGATTCTGTAATTCTTCAGGAATCAGTGCTTTTTGGGAAAAGCCTATATAGACACTATACCACAGTATCAGCTCTGCACTTCAGAGGCATTCCCCAGCAACTGGACTTGAAAGTGAGACAAGCACAAAATGTCATTAGTTAATGGATACTCCCCAAAGCCATCTCTGTTTATCTTGCTCATCTGCTAATGCAGATTAGGTAAATCCACTTATTTCCTAGGGCTGCCAACAAATACTCACCACCACTGCGACTCCGGGCAGAAACTGATCACTCACCAAGACACAGAATAAGGAAGGTGGCCTTCAATCTGCTCCACTTAGGAGGCTGGCACTAAATGAAAAAAACAAATGCATTTCCAAAAGACAAATGCAAGCCAAAATCGATGCAGCAGGCAGAACCATTAGGGAGGCTCAGAGCTTAAGCCAGGATCACACACAGCACAGAGCTCTGAAGAAAGAGAACAAGCTACATGTGAGCAAGTGTAAAGTATTTGGTTTCCAACCTGGGAACTTTTAGGGCTGAGGCACTGCAGGGGTCGTATGAGCTACAAGGTTGACAATATACACATCCAAGTACAGCTGCACACTCAGAGCTGATGCAGAACCTACACACTGTTCCCTTCTCCAGGACAAACAGGATCAGTTTCCTGGCTGTGGCCACAGGCCCCACCCTGACTCCACCAGCCATTCCACAGCCCACACAGCAGGCAGGACTCGGGCATTTTGCTACAGGCCACCATGGCAAATACCTCCTCTGCAATTTGTTGGCTCAGACAGACGCAGCCAAAAAGAGCATTCAGCTAAAAAACCCTTTGCACTGAGCTACAGAGAGCACATTTAGTGCAGCGGGGCCAGGCAGCAGTTTGCCTTGAACGGATCCATACTGCATTTTTGTGCATTTATTCCATTTCTGTATTGGTTGGCAGAGATCAGCCCTGCCTTAAAAGCTTTCCTCTTACATCATGATGTTGGTCATGCTCAGGTCTGGAAGCTACTCCTTTGAACAGGAATACAATTACAATCATGTTTTCTCTCATTCTTTCAGTTTATTCCTTTTTCATGCCTGCTTTCATAATCACTCTGTCCCTGATCTGCCTTTACCGTTGTTTTCTATCTTCCAGCTTAGAGATTCATATAGTGACAGAAGGGATCTACCACTGGTATTATCAAGCTCCCAGATTGTATCCATACAAATCAGTTGGTGTTTTTTCTCACCATTTTTTTTTTATCTCCAGCATATAGTTGAGTAAGATTCTGTCCTTCCTCTTTCAAGCACTGTTGCCCTGGAAGAAAAACTGCTGTTGCACCAATAAATAAATAAAAAGTCCAGTGTGGCACAAGCACAGTTGGCAAGAGGCTGTTCCCAGCAGAGCTCCAGCTCTATTTTGGCAAGCCCACTGGGCTGCTCCAGTTGTTTTGCTGATGTCCTGTCCCCCTTCCCCTGTCACAACAGGGTTTGTGACCAACACTATATGCCAATTCATTCAGCTCCGGGGACTCAGCCAAGGGCTCAGTACCAGCCCTCAAAGCCTTTACCCTTCACAGACTGTGGTTTTCCACAGGAAAAGGACAACTTGTCTGATCCAGTACTGTCAGCACAGCCAACAGGAAAGGAGCCTATTTTTCCAATCTTGATGGCTAGGGTTTTGGGGAAGGAACTCCAGGAAACAGTATTGTCTTTTACAGCAATACAGAGAACAAGAAAAAGCACATCACCTCTTGAAACCCAAGAACAGAAAACACTCGGAAGGCCGCATCAAAAACCACTTTGGAGATGTCTGCAACCCAGAGCACACAAATTACTGCAAGTCAAATACTTGTTTGCTGCTTCATTACAAAGCGGAGAAAACTGCACTGCTAACAGGAAGAGACAAGAATGTTGGTGATGTTAGTTGCTTGATTCTACTAATAATTGAGTTTTTGATTTATTCTAAGTCAATTTGTCAGCTACACTTTCCACATTTTCAAGGCCTTTTTTTTGATCACTTACATGAAATAAGACAAAGGTTCTCTCTGTAATTTAGCAATTTGATTGCTCTGGAATGGACTACTCACAATAGATAGTAATAGATTAACACTAATGTACAATCTACAAATATATAGAAATCTTAATGCACCACTAAGAGCATTTAGAAATTTAGAAATCAAATTTAGACTAAACATTCTCAGGCATGGTTACTTGGCTGTTAAATACTTCATTCCTTAGACAGAAACACTCCATGGCTGCAGATGTCCTATTTAAAATGTCATTTATTCATTCAGACTCGACAGTGTTAGTCACCCAAAAGACTCTAAACAGGCTCTGCTGTAACTTGCCTCTTGTCCCAGGATACACGAGCCAAGAGCAGTGGGGGATGCAGAGCTTCAAATCCCTACATGGATGGCTGCTTATGATCCCATTCTTTGGCTATGATTAGGGAATCACCACAATCCTTTGAGCTAGAATGAAACAAGACATCAGGTTGTAAAAAAGTTTTACTAAAAATATTTGAACAAGGTATTGCAAAGTTTTTTACAACAGCTGCTGAAATATCCAGCATTTAAGCAATATATCCAGGCACAAACCACAAAAAGGGCAACAGATTTTATACACTCTATCTGTTAACAAAAAGAACCAAATCTACTTCAAAGTTACTCATATGATCTGCCACTGATGTTCCTTTAAACAGGTTCTAGGCTATTCTGGTAAACTAAGCAGGTGTAACACACTAAGTTAATTGTGGACTCAGCTCAACAAAAAACAGCTGGAGTAGGATGTGTACACTTACAGTCAGGGTAGAGTAGACAGAGGGCAGTAACCCCATCACTTTTCCTGGGGGATTTAAGAGGTCAGTGGGTGCGTGGTTCTATCTGTAAGAGGCACCACAGCACAGACCCTTTTACAAACTGGAAGGGCTGAAGACAGTTGCTGTAGATGCAGAGACAAGGTCTGATCTTTTTCAGCACTGGAGTGCCAGTCATCCTACTGGATAAAACAAAATGATGGTTCTCTGGCAGAACACACTGTAATTCCATCAGTTTACTCTTAACCTCCAAAGGGACTTTCAGAGCTAAAAGCCATTGCCAGTAGAACAGAGGAACCTGTTGCTTTTGGACGGATCACACCCAGAGCAGGACACGCTGGTGCAGTGTCACAGTCCCAGGAGTGTCTTGGCCTCTTCGCTCTGCGCCAGGAGGGTTTCACTGGCATACTTCTGAAGGAGCTCCATCTTCTTCCTCCGTACAAGAGCTTCCTCAATCTGCAAACATAAAAATAGGATGGCACTCAGTTTAATTGAGATGCTGACACCCAGGATGCTCAGCTATAGTCAGGAGGAAGAAAAACACAGAAAACAGCCTGTGAAAGCTAGAGCTGTGTACTAGTGTCAAAGTAGTGGAACTAAGAGGAGTCAGGAGTATCTTTTTTAATACTCAGATAAAGCTCCTGGAAGTCAAAAGAAGCAGTAAAACAGATGCCTCCATTTCTGATCTATGCTCCCGCCCTTGTCAATCAGGGTGTTGGGTGCCATTTCATTTTGACTTCAGTTCTATCACTTGAACTGTGTTCCAAACAATTCACTCAGATACAGCCCTAGGAAATGTAGAACACATGTATCTATGGCACACGAGTCTGCATCTCTGAAATAACATTTAGTGAGTGTGCCCTCCACATCAGCCACACCATGAACCTCTGCCCTGCACTTTGCCTACAAGTGCCAGTGACACATAGTTCTTTAAGAAGCACATACTTTAAAGATCTATCTGCAAGACTTGTGTCAGTCTCAGTAATGATTTTATTTGCCCAAATTGCACACAGCATCTCTCAAAATAAGTGTACTGAACCTCAGTTTTCAGTAATTCAGAATCTAGAAGGCATAATCCTGTAGGCATAAGGTATGGAGTGATTTGCCACTAAGAAAGAGAAACAGCTATGTAAGTCCGGAACCTTTTTGCCTGGATTGTACTTCAAACAACCTGTCACTGTTAAGGTAATGTATACCCTAGAGCAGCCTAAAAATGTAACAGTCCATCAAGGTCATGCCTCCAAAATAACTTTAGAAAACTTACAAGAACAAACCCTGCAACTCAGAAATCATCCCTTTAAATTAAAAAATCTGGTCAGACCATCAGAAGAAAGGCACAGCAGGCAATCCTGGTTATCAATCAGAGCACCACAACGCTTTCCAATTTATGGAATATTTATGAAGGTTTTGCCAATTCTCAGGGGAAAGGGGTTACAGCAATGGTACCACAAACACAGTTCCATAGCATTTGCAAGAGAATTAAACCGCTGCAGAGTCAAGTCACAGAAATAACAAATTTAGGGCACTTTTACTTATGATGTGACATAAGAGAAGATCTGTCTTGCAAAAGCCAGTGTGTATCTCTGCAACTGAATTTTGTTATGTCTTACCTCCTGTTGAGTTGGCACTGGAACATGTGCAATAAATTTCTGTTGGCCTTCTTCACCCTCTCGTTCCTTACCAGCTTCCTCATCAGACTAAAAAGTGAAAAAATTAAGTCATATCAAGTTTATTTCCTATAGAGGTCATAAAAGCCCCCCTTTTTTACTTGCTTTGCCAGATGGAACCAGGCAGAACATCACCAACACTACAAATCCAGGAATAGGATAAGAGGACGGAACACCAAAGAATATGACAAGAATCAGTTCAGATCCTGCTCCCTGACATTTTCAGAATTACTGTTTCCATTTTTCATATGGCCTTTGCTCTGCTGTGGCATGGGCATGAATGTAAAGCTCTATTTCCTCCTCTTCCATATCCCTGACTGCCACAGCAAAGCCATAAACAGAAGAGGAGCCTGCTAACCAAGAAAGTAAGTGCTTTAAAAATATAGGTACCAATTACCTGTACAGCTTTGGTCTCACACCTGAGAGCTGGGTGTGAGTCAGGAAATAATACAAATAAAACAGGGGACTGAAGGAGCCACCAGATTCACATTATGAACCATCTCCTTTTTATTCTTGTGTTAAACCTTATTCTTGTGTTAAATTCTGCACTTAGGTGCAGACTGAGAAATGAGAACTAGTTTTCAGTATGCTTTTTACAGATCTTGTTGGGAGCCGGGAGAACAAAGACCCAAGAGCCATGTCCCAGCAGTGACAGCAGCATCAGCAAAGCCTTGCTGTGTCATGATTCAAGTGTAAACAAGGCCCTGCAACTCCTGGTTTTGCTAAGTAGTGGCAGTGTGACATTATGCTGTACCCAAAGCTGCTTGTGCTGGTACTGATGCAGGTTGTCCTTAAAGCACAACTGACCAGCATTACGAACAGTGTTACCAACACACCACCTTACAAACAGAGAATGCCAGGCAATGTCAGTTAAGTCTCAGCAGTTGGTTCTCACTCGAGTGAAAGGTCTTCCCTAGGTGCCAGCCTTCAGTGCCCTCTAAACTTGGGCCACGTGTACTCACTGCTACAGGTTCTTACTAACCAGGGACAATGGTGTAGTTAGTCAGGTGGAGAGAAGGGCAGGGCAGCAGCACACAGGTTCTTGGCACAGTAACACCACGTCCAAGAAGGCAGCATAGAAAACACTTGAAATGTCACATCCCTTAGCCACCACCTACCTCATCATCATGGACAGCATAGATATTTTCTTCCTCCTCCTCCTCACCTCTTGCAAGTCGTGCTTCCCTCTCCATTTTCCATTTTTCCACTGCTTCTGCTATAACTGGTTAGCAAAGGAAAATGGCAAGTTTATCTGAAAGCCAGTCAAAGCAGCATGATCTGATTACCAAAGCTTTTCCAGCAGATTTAAACTTCTTCCCTAAATCCTCTACATCAATAACACATATTAGCTGTAGAACCTCAATGCACCACCTAATAAAAACATCTGTGTAGTCTGAGCAAGCCCCACACTGGCATTGTCAAAGTGTGGCACTTGCTAATGCCTTAATTTGGGTACCTTCTGGATTCTAAGTATCATGGATAAATACCAACCTGAACTGAGTGACAGGGCCACATGACCAGGCTAAGTGGCTCTTACAGCTCTGAAGCCTGTCAGCAACTACAGGGTTGCTGATCACCGTGTCATTAATTAAACATGATTATGGTCCTTAGAGTGACACCCACACTTTATCTTGGAGTGTGTTTCTCTTCTTTTATAGCACTATCCCAGTTCTGTACCTCACTGCTGTCTCGCTGCTGCACCTCCACTACCGCAGAGTGCTAGTAAGAGACAAAAACAAGTTTTAATAAGCTCAATCAGTGACACGGCCAGTGCATCAATCCCTAGAGAGTGCAAGATTAATGCAACGAGGCAGTAGGAATGCCCACAAGTCAGCAGGCATTGTCCCAAGCTCTCACATACCATACATGAAAATGCTCTCCCTCAGAGAGCATGATCTCACCAGTGGCACATGGCTCTGTTTGTGTGTGGTTCCAGAACTGAAAAGGAACCCCAAATTAAGAAGATTTTTCAGTACTTTGTTTCACAAAAACTTTACTTAACAAGGTAAAAACCACAAGAGCGCAGACAACCACTGACCCTGAGAGAATCTCAGCTATTGTGCACTAATTGTACATTCACTGCACACCTGTTGGCTCTTGCCAGGACATCCAGCATTGTTAGTTCAAGTGGCACAATCACCTAAAGTGACAGCTTTCTGAAGTTACCCCATGAACCCAGCATAGGTAGCTGTCCTGCCTGCAGCCAGCAGCACGTGCAGGCTGATCCCTTGAGGGAGGCTGTTGGGAGACCTGCACACACAACCTCCCTTCCCACACTATCACTGCCTGCAGCCAGCTCCTGTTCCCTTGGTTTACGGCTCCAGGCTACACTGCAGGACACTGATAGTGAAACATTTCCTTCAGCCCCCTCTCCTTCCCCGCCCTACAACCTAAAGATCAGGCATAACCTTGAACACTGCAAGTGTCTCACACATGGAGAAGGGATCAAGCAATGCTCACCAGCAGCACTAAGAACTATTTAGGAAACAGCTAAGCTCCTGAAGGTGGTGTGTGGCCTCTTGCTTAAGTTACACAAATACCATAAAATGGCACACAGTGCTGAATTTTGAAGAGTTTGAGGGATTAGGACTCCTAATTCTAATGTCTTTAGCAGGGAGGTCTGTAGAAACAACGCTGGAAAACTATGTCAGCAGGCACATGGATAAATATTATCTATTGAGAAAATTAGGTTTCAAAGGAAGAAATATTCACAAATGTATGGAAGTTCTGAAATAGATGACATGGATAAATTAACACAGGCCATCTAGACTTCAGGGTTTCCAGAAGGCCTCTCTCATCTCACAGAAAACTAAAGAATTATATTTATGGATAAATAAAAATGACATGAGACAGGAAACAGACGGCAAGGGTAGTTTTCACAAGGCAGAGAGATAACTGCTTGAGTTCCACAGATCTCATTGCTACACCCTACTCTTCTACATTCTTAAGCACGAAAAAGGTGTGGGGAAAAAGGAAATTTTGCTTCAACAGTGAATGACCTGCTGACAATTTTAAATAGTGAATGACTTGCTGACAATTTTAAACCATTACCGGTAGTAAAGAAGGAAGTCAACTCTAAAGGACACCCCTCCAACCTGAAATGCCTTACCCAGTGATTTGGACACCGAAGTGACAAACCGAACCAGCCTATGGACACCTATGTGACGGACAGCCAAGGCCAAGACTATACCCACAGTAAAAAAGAAAGGTGCCTTAATTTCAGAGTTCACCTTTACCCCTTCTTGGACTGAGGAATCTCACCTTTCTTTTCATGTTCCTGTTCCAGAAGCTCCAGAATGCCATCATCCTCATCCCTGTAGCCGTAGTACTCGGCATCAATATCCTTCATTAGTTCAGCTCGAGTTTTCCGTGGCGGTGGGAGGGCTGGAAGGACACACTGTCAATCACCCAGCTCCAGCCCCACCACTGGCTCTGCATTCCCAGGTCCCATCAAACTTCACAGTACCCTTGGCTGCCTCGCTCCAGCCAATGACCAAGGCATGATCCAACTGCTGCCAGCTTTGGGAGCACTGGTGTTGCACTCTGGCCAGCACAAACCAGTTCCAATACATGGCCCGACACTTCCCCAGATCATGGAGTACTTCCCATAATTTCTCTTTGCTGGTTCAGTAGCTGCCTCACTTTCAGTTCCAAGAAATTCCCACTCATTCTCTGACAAGCCAATAGATAATTTCATCCCTTACATTTAGATTTTCCTGTTATGAAAGCTGATTCCTGCTACTCAAATTGGAAATGTTCAACCCAACTTCCCCTTTTTCTTCTTATTTTTTTTAACTTCAGAGCTCTAAGTACTATTTAGAACTTCTAAAACAAGATAGCCTGTTATGCTGGAAAGTTTCTATAGGACATCAGTCCTTACCATTTGGAACTCCCAGCAGTAAACAGTTACTCTTTTTTAGATCTCTTTAACTGCAAACAGACAAAGGTATACTTTGCCCAAAGAAACACCACTTAGTTAATGACTTGTGCTCAGAGTTTCATTTATCTGACCTAAGAACTAGCCCAGAAGTGTTGCTACCAGCACTCCCTACAAACTAGTGACATTTTACTCAGGAAACACTACTATTTACATCCATGTCTGGGAAGAGTTGCTCTTTACTTACGTTCCTTTTCAAAAAGCTCTCTAACTCCTGGTAAATCCTTTGCAGCTCCAAAATATTTGTAGCCTCTGTTCCCTGGAACTTCCTTCCCTTCATGGTCTAACATTTTCGGTCCAATCCGCTGGAAAACCAAGAGTTTATAGTTTAAATTCTCTTCTAACACAACCAAACACTTTTAGAGCTGAAGAAAAATCCTCTCTAACAAACACTGACCAGATAAGAGATGGTTAACTAAATGTTGCACAGATTTTTCTCGATAGCCACTTCACTTGTAAGCAGAACAACTATGTATACAACACAGTCCACACTTACAGCATAATCAGGACCTCCCAGCTCTTTTATTCTGTATTCCCAGTGTCCTTTCTCCCTCAGAAGTTTGTTTATTTTGTCGTTCAGGTCCCGAATTCTGAATTCACCCAACCCAGCTGTTAAAGAGAAAAGACACAATAAATGAGGCAGCTCACTAGAAGCATCAGAGGAATTTCAGAATTTATGCAATGGAAACAATATAGTTCACATGAAATGTGATTTTTATTGAAACTGCTTAGGACCGGAGAGTCAAAAAAATAAAACATTTTTAGAAAAATCTTACCATTTTGAATCTGTGCCACTTTCTTGGAAATCTCTCCAATGATCTAGTCAAATAAGAACATAGAAATTAATTGCTGAAGAAAACCTGTCCTCAGCAGAGGGTACACAGAAGACAGAACCAGACTCTTTGAGAGGTGCATAACAACAGGACAAGTAGCAACAAAACACAAGTTGAAATTGGAGAAATTCTGATTAAATTCAAGGGGGGGGAACTAATTAAGAAGGCAATCAAACAACGGAACAGTGGCCTGAAAAAGCTGTGGAACCCAAATCCCTGAAGATATTCCAAATTCAGCAGGGCATGGCCCTGGGAACTTGACATTGTAGGGCCTGCTTTGAACAATGAACTGTATGATCTTCCAATCTAAATTATTCTGTGATTAACTGGCAGCCTACTGAGGAAGTATGAAAAACTTGTGAGCAGGCTGTCTAAATAGAAGTGCTGAAGTTGTAGTTCCTATAGAATGAGAAAACTGTATATGCTGCCATCACCTGTCGCCTCCATTTCTCAGCCTTAGGCAGCTCATTACACTCCGATGCAAGGAAAGGTCTCCGTTCCTGTTTGACACAAAAACACACCAAGTTTAATGAAGAATCAACATATTCACAGCATTTCACAGAAACTTAGCCCAAATTATGCTAACAAGCTCCTGTGCCTTCTGCTCCCACTGATTTTTAGAGAGTGGAAGCTAGTGATCATTTACAGAACGGCCAAATCAAACTATCACAGAATATAAAAACCTACTTAAATCCACTTTACCAAAATAAAATCTGTCACCTATCTTTTCAAAACACCCCACAAATCTCTCCAGTAAAAGAATGTTCCATTTTGGACAGTTTCACCACTTTCAGCACACCACCACCTAAATAAAATCCACTGTCTTCCAAGTAGAGTTTAAGTTTAAGCCTATCTTTCTAAATTGCTACTACCTAACTAATCTAATTTTTTCCAAGATGATTCTGTTTTGTATTCCAATACTTCATCTTGACTCTGCGTGTAGAGTTACTTTGTCCCTTTCCCCAAAGCACTTCCTTTCATCCACTAAAAAGCCTTTCTCTACATAATATAGCAGAAACTCTATTCCATCTCCATCTTTTCTTCATGGAATCTTTTTCACTGCAGTTTCCCCAAACTTATTTTCAACTTTTCTGCTTCCCATTTCTCACTTATAAACCTGTCCAAAATGGTTACATAAATATTCTTGTACTTTGACATTTGATTCAGTGAAAAATGCCCAAGGAAATCCAGGGATAGTTGGGCATCAGTCCCGAGGATTCTGTGTGGTGCTACTTCTTTCTGAGGTGCTATTCCTTTTGTTATAGTGGTGGGGTTTTTTTAAATTACAAAGTCCATTTTTTTGTCAATCTTACAGCAATCAAAAAAAAAATCCACATGACAGTGAAGACCATCAGGAACAGGAGCACATGTGCTGGGTTAACAACATGCCAACAGTTGTGTCTCATTGGAGCCTTGAGTGCAGTGATCCTGAAGGCCTCTGCTTCAGGATTGCTCTTGTGTCAGAACATCCCCAACAAATGAGATTATGAGAAGGATTTCTCTACTTCTGGGAGAAAGTCCAAACAAACCTTGTGATTACCATCAGCATTTGTGCAGCAACTTGCCTAAGCAGTTGCAGAAGGAGGCAACTTCAGTCTCAAAAATAATCTTTTTTCGCCCAGCATGCTGCCTCTATTTATAGCATTATTGTAGTTTGGTTTTTTTCCCCCAAACTATTACATATTCTACCTATATCACATAAAAAATAAGTAATGTTCAGTTTGTGCCAAGCCAACATATCTCTCAAACACAGACACATATATAGTTTTTTAAGTTATTTCTTTAGGAAAATTCTGGTTACCATTTCTGGTGCGTGTGACTATGAATACAGACCCTGAAATGCTTTCCCCCTGAGTGAGGCTGCCACAGGACCTCTGGGCCTGGCCCAGGAGCCAGCACACAGCTCAGTACACACAAGGCCTGCACTGCCCTCTGACCAGAGTTAACAAACCTGCAGTGTTTTTTCATCATACCTTGACTTTTCCTTCCTCAAGCTGGGCTTGCCGAAATCTTGCCAAGGCCGTCCTAAAGGGAAGAAAAGGAGCAGATTTACTTTTACAAATCCATGTTATCCACGTCCCAACAGAAACAAGTTTTGCTCTGGATGTTTATTATGGACTTCACTACAGTCCACGGAAAACAGAGGCTTGAACACATTCATTGACCACCTCTAGCTCTTCCAGTTAGTGACTTCTCAACAGTAGAAGTCATCAGTGGTTCATTTCCTAGATAAATATAAATCCTGGTAAGCAACTAATTATTCCTTGCATTTAACATATGCCATGATATTAGACATTGGCAACAGAAAAACATCAACAAGTTCAAAGCAGAAGCATTAAGTTTAAAGGATCTTAGCAGGGGATATGTCAAAAAGCAAATAAAAGATCCTGAGAAAACAAGCTCCTTTAAGGAAAGCAGCAGTTAGTAACCAAGTCTATTAATATAACCAAAATATTCCCAGTCTCTCACAACTGAGCAAAGACTACACATGCTACATTTTCCAATTGTTTTATTTATTAGACATTTAATAGTTATGTTAAAAAGCACAGAACTGAGCACATTCAAAACCTTTAAGAGCACACCTACACCTCGCCCCTAGGCCAACCACCCAGGCTCTATCTGCTGTTAAGAGCCATTTCCAGAATAAAAAATCTGGAAAATTTTCTTTTCAGTGCAATCCAGCATCCCAGAGGCACTGGATGGCATTGCTCTACTGCATCAGAGGGCTGTGAGCTCTTCACCCTCTACCTGACTTACTGTTACAAGCTCAGAAAGTATTTTAGGAAAAACAACAAAGATGAGACACTTGATAAGTGTCCAACAAAGCCAATACAAAAATAAATTTTCAAAACCCAGTGGTTCAGCCCAAGCCACTCCCAAGCAAGAACTATCCTTAAAGCAATGCTGACACGTTCCCATCTGGCCTGACATCTCTGTTCCAAAAGCAGGGACTACCTGAACCCACAAGGGAACATATTTCAGAGCACTTATGCCCCAGCCTTTGCTGCACTGTCTGTCCTGCGCAGAACCACCTAGCACGGCTCTGGGGACTCCACAGCACCAGGTCGGTATGTGCAGGTGCCCTGTGCTGTGCTGTATTCCCAGTGCTTCTGGGCCAGGACACGTGCAACTAAGTACCCAAAATCATTAAACTCCTGGTGCCCCAAAGAGGCTGAACAGTGTGACTGGGCCAGTGCGGCTCTGTGAGCCACGGCCAGAGGGCACAGACGTCTGACACCAGTACAGTCCTGGCCAGTGGGCCGGGATGTTCGGAACCAAGTATGGCTGCAGCCTCAGAGGAGAGAACACACGGACCAAGCCGTGCCGCCGCACTCACATGGCCTTCTCCGCGTTCCGCGCCTGGAAGACACAAGGAGAGCCCCGTCAGCCACGGCCGGGAGGCCGGCAGGGCCCCCTGCCCACCGCGCTGCCCGTGCCCTGCGACCCGTATGGGCCGGGGCCCACCGACCCCGGCACCGGGTGCGGGGAAGGGCCCCCAGCCCGGCCACACTCACCCCGGCCCCCCAGTGCCCTCAGCCCGCACTCACCATGGCTCTGTACCGCTCTGTATCTCTATCTGCCTCTCTGTCCCTCAGCCCACACTCACCATGGCTCTGTATCACTCTGTTCGTCTTTCTGTTCCTCAGCCCGCACTCACCATGGCTCTGTACCGCTCTGTATTCCCCTATCCCTCAGTCCCGCCGTAAGGAAGAGAGACCGCCGCGCCCCGGAACTGAATCCGGGTCCCGCCCCACTACGCTGCGCATGCGCGGGCCGCACGCGCCTCTCCCGGCGCATGCGCAGCGGGCGGCACGGGGCGGGCCGGGGGATGAGTCATGGCCGCTCTGAGGGATGCGGCGGGCATCGAACACTCCTAGGGTCGAGGCATCCACAGCTGGTCTGCCCGACCCGTGCCGGGCCTCCCCACCCACACAGGGAGGAATTCCTTCCCAATATCTGACCTTAATTCCCTTCCTTCAGTCTGGGGACGTCCCCCCTTGTCTGTCACTCCAGTACCCTGTGTAAAATTCCCCTATGCAGAGATGGCAACCCTCCAGTTCCGTTTCTAGAAAATAATGTTATAGATTTGTCTCTTTGCCTTCACAATCCATATAATCCACCAGACCAAAAAAAACCCACTACCCTGGAATTTGCCATAACAAATGAGAGGCCTCAGTGTTAGTGAAAAAGGTCAACTTGGAACAAATGAAAAATTAGGTTTGATTTTGTCCAGTCCCCACAATTTATGAAATGGCCATTTGCTCATCCATCTTTTACTTAATTGGGAATTGACCCTGGAACAGCCACCATTATTCTCACAGGAAGATGACAGAGACACCTCCATTGGAATAATTGTCTGCTTTTTGAACTTAAATCTTGGTTTGCATTTCTCAGCTTTTAATTCATGCTTTTTTGTAAAAAAAAAAGAAAAATCTGACAGGAAATCACACTTTTTAGCTACAGGTTGTCCCAGACTTTCAGATCTTTGCCACCACAGAGCTTCAAGCTTTATTAGTGTTTAACTAAGGTAATTGTATGTAAAGGTTCAGTTAATTTATATTAACCTACCAGGCTGAACATCCAGTGCTAGCCTATCTACACTACCTCAACAAAACCCACGTGTTTCAGGGGTGAATTTTACAGGTTTAGCAACCATGTTTAGGGCTCGAGGACACATTCATGCTCCACCAGCAGGTATTACAACAAAACCAAACTGAGTCAAACTCTGTCACACTGCAGCAGCAAGCAACTGGAATTCCTTTCTGCTTGGCAAAGCAATACCACACTCCCTCTTATGTGCTTCAAGTAGACAGTTCTGCCAAGCCTGTTCCACCAACTCTTTCCCAGCCTTCTGAGGGTCCTGTGCCAGCCCCTGCTCTGGGCTCCAGGCACCCTGGATCTCACCTCACCAACATTCTTCTCCCTGAACTACAGTCCAATGTTCTTCACAGGCTTTGAAGATCAAGCCCAGGCTGAAACTTTGTATTCTTCATAAATCTTTTAATTACACATTAAGGAACTCTAAATTGCCAGAGCAGCCCTTTGTAAAACAGCCACAACCTGACCAGACTTCACCTGACATGGCACAACAGCGAGACAACCATGAGTTTTCTCAGATACACACATTTTAGGTATCAGATTTCCTGAAACCACCTGAAGATTATCAGGCAATATGCCTTCTTTTACAGGTTCCAACATTCTCAGGTAAGATTTGCCAGGATTTTCTATATCAGGAACTGAGTTCTGCCCTTCTGCAAAGCCTCACTGACTGTGCCAGTGTATTGAAAGCTCTAAGCTCAAACTGTTCCTGGAAGATCACAACCTTCAGGAACACTATTGCATGGCTGCAACACGTCGAACCGCCTTGCTTTCAAAATTAACCCAAATGTTAACCTGATACTAAGTGGGTAATTGTAACACAGATGCGGAAGTGACAATGCCAGATCAGTTCTACTCCAGCAGAGCTGAAGACTGGCAGTGTGGTACTTCTCTCCAGACAGACATCACAGCCTGTTTTTTCAGCACTGATCCCAACTGCAGATTCCACAGGACAGGCAGTGGCTCAGAGGCATTTCAAAGCCACATCTTCACAGCAGGTGTTGGACACCCCTTCTACAGCCCTGGCTCTCGGTGAAGCACTGATCAGCCAGAACTCCTGCACATCCAGGCTTTATCCATTGCTTGAGGGAAGTGAAGATACAGTGTATCAGCTCCCTCTTCACCTGTTTAACTGTTCACTACCCCTCAGAGAACCAACACGGACAACCCCCCAGGGACGTGGCAAGTGCAGATGCTTTCACTGCAGTGACAGCAGTGGCAGCTCAGGTGCTGCCAACAACTGCTCCAGGCTTGGAACTCACTGCACCTCCAGCAACCTCTGCANGGACCGTTTTTCTTTCTCTCCCTTCCGGCACGCGGCATGCACCTTCTTTAAGGATTTCCCGACTAAATGCTTTAACCGCACCAGCACAGGTGAAACCAGCCCTCCTCACCTCCCACACCCCATTCCCATGGCCACTGCAAACAGGATGACACACAATGCATTTCCAGCTGGATGGGAACTGAACATAAGGCAGTACAAAAGAAAAGTCCAAACTGAGCCTCCACATACCCCTTTTTAATATGTTATTTTGCACTGTGTACAGGAAAACCAAAAATAAACAAAAGGAACTTTAGCCAAACTCCCCTTCCTCCTCCAGCTTTATTGATAGTTTAAAATTACATTTTCTATGTTCTAGGACTTCAATTGCTCTTACCATCTTACTTTAAAAACTGATTACAAGCAAATGAAACTCAGTTGTCTAAGTGATATAGTATACAAAAATAACATCTTGATTTCTGTGAAAATGCATTTATTTGCAACTCCTGAATAGCTCCAAATTGTATATGCTATGAGCACTGATGTCTGGGTTTCAGATTGAGTTTGAGATATTTATTCAAAAGCTTCCCATTACGTTCTGTATCTCCAACATGAACATTCACTGACTGAATTACTGTTACTTTTAGATTGATTTCAGATTTCTCTCTCTCTCTCATGGCCATTAACAGGCATGTGCATCTTGTTTGTTTACTCCCACTCAGCTATATGCTCTAGGTAGGGCCTGATGCAGATATCACTTGGTGTTAACAGCTACTGAGGTCAGACAATCCAAGGCCATTGTAATAAAATAAAAGTTATGAGGAAGTTTAGACACTTCCAGAATTTCTTTCCTCCTGCATAGGATCACTTCCATGTAACCCACAGAGGGTTTTTGCTGGTCTGACTCAACTCTTCCCACTCATCAATCCCTATTCACCAGTGGCATGGAAAGGGGGTTCTTTAACAAAGCATTATACATAACACCTCTACCAAACTAAACATAAACATTTTTGTAGTTAAATGCAGAAAGTTGATTTTTCCACCCCTTTCCTCCTTTTACACGGCAAGTAAAGCTCACTGGCCTGGGAGTAGCCTCTGTCTGCCAACCTCTGGCCAGTGAAGAGGATTCAGAGAAAAATAATACAACCATCAATCAGAAAAAGGAGGGGCGACAAAGGAAAATAATTAGGCTGTAGCTTCAATTGTGCATTCCCGTGCAAGGTGCCCTGACTCGCCACAGCGGTAGCAGTTGACTTCGCTGGTCTTGCTGCAGTTGATGGCTACATGGCCAGTTTCACCACACCTGGAAAAGGAACAGTTCATCAGAGCCAGCCACAACAGCTACTCAGAGAAGCAATCCTACCCTGTCAGGTACATTGTCTACTTCAGTTTCATGCAGCACTAGTTCTGCACTCAAGACTTCTGTTCCCGTGTTCCAGAATTCTTTGACATGAGGAAAGTTTGTCTTCACCAGAGCCAGAACTGCTCCCAAATGATCAACTCACACCCTAATCACTGGATATGCCAAAATCACTGTACATCAAATACAGGCGGCTTTGGCTGGTTTGGCTTTCCCCACCCCCTATCTTTTTAACTGTGTGCTGAGTTTTGCTGCTACCAGTGCTCCTGCCTTCAGTTTAGCCTTGTTTTGAGCGTAATTAGTTTAAACTCAAATATACCATCTTCTCTCTCCTTCCTCCACAAAAGGGAATGTTGGTGGGGGTGAAGAATACTGCGCTCAGGAACAGGCTGTTTCTGGTGTATGCCTGCATTCAAAATCCAGACAGCACTCTGAAGATGGCATTTCAAACCAATTTAACACCCATTTCTATCCATGGTTCTGTACTCAAGACATCATAGTGTGTTCCTGCTGGGGCTGGCTGTATCAGTCAGCTGACCTGTACAGCTGGGGTTTGATAGTTCCAGGATAAGATACAGGGCACCCAACCCTACACGCGTGTGCTATGGGCAAATATCTCCTGTTACCTTCTGCAAAAGGACATGGCCTTTCTCCTGCACAGCTCCAGAGATTTAACACGTGCACTGTGTGGCCATATAGAGAGATGTGCATCATGGAATCTGCACTCCACTTTGCTCACAGGTGTTAAAGTCTTAGCTTTGAACAACAGCAGATAACTGCTCTAAGAAACCAGCTACTTGGTCACAGCTTAGGCTGCATTTCCTACCCAAAACCAGACACACAATGCATTTATCACTCGAGGTACATCTCGGAGCTGTCTCCTGCCAGTCCTTACCTATAGCATTTCACTTTGGTGCAGTCTTTTTGAATGTGCCCGAACTCTCCACAAGAATAGCACTTCTGCTCATCTGCATGGTCGCAGTCACGGGCCAGGTGGCCAGGCTTGCCACAGTTGTAGCAGCATTGCTCCCTCTCCCTCTTGGGCTCCTTGCAGTCCTTCGCAATGTGGCCACTTCTACCGCAGTTATAGCAGGCTTCCACAATAAGAAAAACATACCAAACAAGACTATAAAACCTTGGTAGAGGGAGGGGCGGCATGCTTTGAATGGGGGACACCCACAGCTTGCTCCCAGGGAATCACTGCATCCTTTTCTTCAGTCACATAGCTCTGTCCATGGGACTGAAGAGATCGAATATTTAGTGATACTTACCATCCTCCTGAAGATCACAGTCCTTGGCAAGATGGCCAGACTCACCACAGCGGTAACAGATATCCGGGAGAGAAGAAGACATGAACTGGAAGCCTGCTTGAAATGGGTATAAGGAGGAAAAAAAGGACATATGTATTAAGAGTCAGAACATTCTTAAGGCTCAATCACCAACACTGCCAGCTGAACTGACAAGTCAGCTTTGCTCTCAGAGCCTCTGGCAAAATTCTTATGCAGAGGTAAAATTCCCTGGTTCTTATTACCAATTTGTATCCCAGCATCTTCACTTTGGTCTCACAAAGCCAGTTTTACACACTATACAAAGCACTCAGCTGGAGATTATGGTGCACAAACAGAGAACCACAGCCAGCACTCACCTCTGCCACGGCTCCTCATGCCACGGCCACGGCCGATCCCAGAGGGGCACTCCCGGGCCCAGTGGCCGGTACGGCCACACTTGAAACACTCGTTGCTGCTCATGGCTGCAGATTACCTGTCTGAGCAAGAAAGACATTTTAAAACACCTCCTCCTTCCCCAGCCAAAGATTACTTTAAAAGGAGAGTTTCCCACCCTCCCAGCAAAGGCAATGCAAACCAAACAGGACTTCTGGCTAACTTAATACTTTTGTACAGTATCTGATCACAACTATGGAAAGCACTGTAAAGGATAAAAGTTCACGTCACTTTGCTTGAAGTAAGGCATTTTTGAACAGGCAAAGAAACAGTATGCTATGCAATTTTTCCTCTCATTAGTTTTTGTAGCCAACCCTCACTTCAAGAACTTACAAAATACTAGGGCAGAGGGAAAAAGTAAACCCCTTTAACTATTGTATTACCAGCCTTGATGTTGTTTTCTCTTTCACTAAAGCACTTTCCTTCTCATCCATGAGACTTAGAACTCAAAAGCCAGGTACTTATCTCCAAAAGTTATTTCCTTCTGGTAGCTGTTACACTTTCTCTTGAAGTCTGCCTAGCAGCTACTACCTTTATTGACCGAAGCTAAGTGTTAGAATAGGCAGTATTAAACCTAAAGCACTGAAGAACACATTAACCCAATGTCTTACAACCTGAACAGCAGTCAAACTCTGAAAAACAAGAATTACAATTTGTAATTAACCTATAGCTCAGGATGCACAATCCACTCCCAGGTTTACATGAAAGAAAATGTTTTAAGACGTTAAGCTTCCCAAAGGACAGCAGACACTTGCCAGCTATCTAGAGGGCTAACTTGGAAAATACCCTTAGAATGCTCTGGACGCATCAGGCAGGCAGGCCTGTCTGAAAGCACAACCCCGCACAGAGGATGGAGGTGAGCACTGGGTGAGCAGAGCCAGCCTGCACAGCCCACCGAGGCAGTGGGCAGGAGAAAAACACTGCCACAACTCCCCTAAACCGTAGCACTGTTACACAACACTTCTAGAGCCAGAAGGAAAGGAACAAGGAAGTTACACATTTATACTGGAGTCTTTTTTAAAGAGTGCTTGAAGACAAGTTTAAAGTAACTAGTCTAAAATTGCACATGTCAAACATTGTTTTGATGAAGTTTCCTGAAGTTTAAATACCTCACACGCCATCTCCCAATTCATTACTCTTAACCCAACAGAAACACAATCGTTATCTGGTATGTTTGGCAGTTTACCTGATCCCCCTAGATAATCCCCTGTAACCCTACAGTTTGTTCAGATTACAGAACGCTTCCCCTCCTCCCACACCATCCAGCATATCCCAATTACAGCAACAGTCAAGAGCTGAGTCTTGAAAAAAGGCACTACAGGAGCAGTACAACAACACATGACCTCAAGAAGGAAACAGAATTAGCATCCTGACATTTAGCTCCTAAACAAAGCATGTATCTAAACATGAATTTTTATTCAGTTATTTCAAAAGTACCCCAATGTTTAACAGATTTACTCTGGCTTTTTATCCACTCTTCCTTCAAAACAGTCTTCAGCACAGAAGTGATTCCTCCAACCACAGTAGATGGCTGAGAATTGAGAATACATGCGATACAAACTTGAGTGTGTTATCTCTGTAATCCCACATCTAACTTCCAGCTGGACCAGATGATGGTATTTGCCCTTAAAATTAATTTCTGAAATATCTTAAACAGATGTAAACAAGATTAAAACAATTGGCTGTCCAAGCACTTAAGAGATACATCTGATCTTACACATAACCCAGTCTTCTGTGTTTCACCTCAGCGCCCAAGATGTCCAAGTATCTCCTGAGGACACCCCAGACCACGCACTGCCTGCTGTGGTGGCAGCAGCTGGCACTCTCTGTGCCAGTGTTTATGCCTGTGTTCATAGCAATCATCTTGACATTGCAGAACAGGAAAAACACAGGCCAAGCCAACTGTAGGAGCTGGGCTCAGGCACAATAGTTGATGCTGCTTCTAATTTTCAAGAGGGACAAGATGGGATCTCAATTATATATATTCTTTACTCAAGTTGCAATTCTTCTATTAGAAAAGTCTTCACATTAAAACATAAGCAAATGGCAACATAAGACCTGTTAAAAAGAGCAAAATAACACAGCAGCAGCTGAACAGACAGTAACAACTATCAGATTTCACTCCCGTGAAACTGAGACCATGGCACAGTGTAACAGGATGGAGTCCTGCTGGCAGCACCCACAGAACCAGTCAGGTTAACTCATGGCAAGAGAACAACGTCTAACAGGTGAGCTAGACCTGCTTTAGATGCACAGTGGAGAAGTTTCTATACCAAGATTAACAGCAGCCTACATCTAGTCTGTCCATCTGCCAGTCCAGATCAGGACCTGCACAAGAGACAAAAGCTCCCTACTCACTGCCCTGAAGCAATCTCAGAAGGGAAGTTTAACATTTGCTTCTGAATTTTAGCTTTTTAACTGCCCCTTCAAAGGGAAAACCTGAGGTTTCTTTTCCGCTGGTATACAGCAAAATGGCAAAAATTACAAACTGAGTACGAAATGTAAAGTTAAAGAACAGTCTCTGCAATTCTCCTTCCTACTGGAGATTTATTTAAAACCCTTTATCTTCAGAGGTCCCTTTTCCCCCGAACTCAGAGATACTGGAAGGCTACAGCTGCCGCGCAAGTACAATTACAAAGCATGCTGCTCCATCCTCAGATATCTTAAGCACATTCAAGTACCAAACAGTTTGCCTGGAGTTTCTCTTCCCTGGTATTTCCATGTTTAACTTCTGCATTCTTCCTGTAAAGGATCTGAAACTGAACACACATTCAGCAGCCAAAAGTGGTTGCAGCTGACACTGGGTTTACTTGCCTCACCTTCTAGAAGCCCTACACGGGACAAAATTCCCCAGCAGTGTGAACTGTAAGGATTCAGTTTTCAGAGGAAGCCAACAGCCACCTTTAAGGGGCAATATCCAGAAAAGGCTGGTTCAGAAGACAAGTCCTTAAATGGACAGCCTCCAAGCGCTTTGGACACCATTACAGCTTTACTTCCAAGAGAAAAAAAAACAAGTACAGTAAAAACCACCCAAGTTCAAATGCTCCTCTGTTAGTCAATACTCCTCCATTTTGTCATCACGGGCAAGTTTCCAGCAGTTCCTTTTATCAAGGCCACCTTAAGTAAGCCTTCTGCAAGAAAGCTACTAAGGTCTTCTTGGAAAGTTTTTAGTCACAGCTCTCACTGTCTTCTGCAGCTCTGATGCGTTACACAAAGCAGCTTGTCCTGTCTGCCCATGTGTCATTGTCCCCTCCCCCCTTACATACCAGAACTAGATTTTTACCTCACCAGGGCAGGAAAAGTAGTAATGGAAAACAAATTACAACTATGGCCCTCATCTTGAGACGGGTCAAATTCTGCAAGATAGTGTATGGCTCTGCCTCACAGATTTAGATTTGAAAACCCGTCAAGAAACACAACTCTAGTAGTGTTTTCTTACCTTTCCAGGAAAGGGAGACAGTGGTAATTTACCTAAACTCCTCCTACAGAGCGCTGTAACTGCAGTTTGAAGCTGAAACATTAGTAGGAATGAATTTTAGACCTTGTTCTGTATGACAGCCCTACTGGTCACAGCAGGGCTGAGAACAGCTCAAAGATCCCTGGGTCACCACAGTACTTTCTTAAGTCAGATCTGAAGCTTTTGGAGGCAATTCAATCACCAAACTTCAAAGTGACCAAGCTTTATTGGGATTCTTCTGTGATGTAAGAAAACTTTGATACAAGAAGTTCCTTGTATAAAGCTCTGAAGGGGAAGACTGCCCTTCTGTGGCTTTACAGCTAATATATACTCAAAACTCTTGGAACAAGAGAGGTGTTATTAATCTCCAGCTCTCATACACAAGATGCAGCAGTATCAGAGTCTGTTTTAGTTAGCCTATCTAGAGCAGATGATGCAAAGAACTGCCACTAAGCTCCACTGTGATGGCCCTTATTTTATGGTTTTTAGCCTGGATGCCCTCCAAGGAAGAAGTTGTTTTAACAAACAAAAAATAAAACTGTCTTGGGCTCCTCCTAGTAAAAAGGAAGCCGAACTTCAACCCTGAGATTACTTCTGGATACCAGCAGTTCCTTAGCATTTAACAGCCCAATACAACAGGGGCAACTCTTCACTGTGTTTACCAGGTGCTTCTTTTGATCTACAAATACCATCAGTATCAGCAGGACTTCACCCCTTCAATCAAAGGACATACTAGATAAAAGTCACTGCCAGAGCCGACACACCTACAAGCCCTTTAGCGAGTCAGCTCTATCAGAGGCTGAGAAATCAGCAGTTCCTCTCCAGGCTGCTGGTGACCAACCTACAGCACCACACCTGAACAGGACAAGCCAGCCCAGAGACAGCTTGAGCACAGCAAAACCCCAGTGTGACAGGGAGCACAGCTTTGCTTTCCTCTGAAGCAAAGGACTCAAAAAGCAGAAAGGCCTGCTAACCTAAGTACTAGCATTTAGTTTCAAAAGAGAAGTCCAGGTATTAGTCATTGAAAAGGAAGTATCATCAGTGAGTTTTTATTTCTCAAGCAACATTGTTGTAAGAATTCTTGAACACAACTGTCGTCAGAGCTACTCATTATTCAGAAACTGAATTTCCACATGTGCAATCTCAAGCCCTGCTACAGCAGAGTCAGTGACACTCCTGTCTCCCACTTCTATCCTCACTAAAGTGAGGTGCAAAATTAAGTATTCCGACCACCAGGCTACATTACCTCAGTTCTGAAAGAAACTAGTTTGAAGCATCAAGAAAACTTGCAGAAGTGAAAAGCCAAACCCTACACTTCATTTGGGACCCATCAACGCATTTCACAACCAAGCTGCCCCAGGAATGCTGAACATTAACTAAGAACTGAGGGGCCAGAAGCCAGGACAAAAGGACATCCTGACTTCAATTAGACCAGTAATTCTTGGATAGCTCTGTTAACACAAACCAGAAAGAGAACTAAAGTTCATCAAAAAGTGACTCTGTAGCACTTTCTGCCTATCCATACTAGTTAATATGGAGTGTGAAACACCGGATCTACCAAATATGCACGGTTTAGCCATAAAAAATAAAAGACAGGATCTGTACGAAGTTCTAAGCTTCAAGTAAACAACATGAGCAACTTGTGAAGTTTTTAACATAAAATTCAGTCCTAGCATTAACAAAGTCAGTTTAAATGGCAGGTTAACCCTGTAACTTACAGGATTCTTTCACAGTCCCAGTGAACTCATTTAACCTCTCCCATCTGAGTACAGATGCAGCATTGCCTCTCTAAGCAAGTCTGCATTTAGGGAGAAAAACACGGACCAGGCAACCCCAGCACTGCGTGGGAATAGGATCACATTAAGACCTTAAAGGAAAATAAACGCCACTATTAAACGTGACAATGCTGGATCCTAAAGGAGTAACAGCGGTTACTTGAGAACTACGCCCGACAGGAACTTAAATAAAAGGCCGCCTCAGAGCCCGCGATGTGCAGATGGCACAGGCTGTTTTTCCTATCCATTTATAGGTCACATTTGGACTTGGAGCAGCCACCGTCCGTGCCTGTGGTCGGAGCAAAGAGTTGCGACACCTCGCCCTTGTGTCTCCGGCAGGGCCTCACACGTGGGGAGCCACGTGGTGCGCGGGCCGCGCTCGGCCCCGCCGACCGGAGTTTAGCGGGGACTTAGAGCGAGATTAAAAAGGGAAAAGAAAAACAAACAATTTAATTCGAGCCCGTTCCCCTCAGCCCCCAGGCTCACAGGATCTTCTCCACCCCAAACACACCGCCCTCCGGCCGGGCCGGGCCGTGCTCACCCTGCCCGCGCGGCCACGTGCGACCCTTCCCTGCCCCCGCCCGCGGGCCGGGCTCGAGGCCATGCCCGGGCCGATCCGATCCGATCCCTCCCGCCCGGCGCACCGGCCTTCCTCCCCGGGTGGCGCAGCCTCCCTGGGCGCTCCCAGAACCCAGACCT
>WBMV01002816.1:193536-255629 GCA_013396655.1 Campylorhamphus procurvoides | reverse complement strand
CGTGGGCACGGCGCTCGCGGGCGGTCCCCGTGGCGCCGCGCGACCCCGCGCACGCCGCAATGCCGGGCAGGAGCTGCCGGAGCCTCTGCCCTGGTCCCCCCGTCCGGCTCCCCTGGCCTGCCGTCCGGCCCCGTGCAGAGCGGCCCGCAGGGTCCGGCGGAACTCGCCGCCGCCCCGTCCGCAGCAGCCTCCGCCCGCCAGGGCTCATCAGGCTCTGTCCGGCTCCCCGCGCCGCCCGGCCCTGACACCGACGGGCGCCGCTGCCACGATCGGCTCAAAGCCCGCGGTGTGGGCCGGGGCTGGGCTGAGTGGAACAGGCAGAAGGAGCAGGCCGGCGCCGAGGGGAGCAGGCACGAGGGGCAGGGCCGGGAGGCGCCGCCGCCATCTTGCAGGCTGGCGCGGCCGGCTCAGCAAATGGAGGCCGGGGGCCTGGCGGGACCCCCTTCTCCCACCGGGGCTCCCTCAGCGCCGGCGGGCAGCAGGGGAGGGAACCGTGAGCGGCCTCGCACTGTGGCGGACACAAAGCTCGGGAACAGTGTGGCTGCGCAGTTTGCTGTTGTGTTTACATAAACCTTCTCCCTCGTGCCTGGGAACTTCGCAGATGAATTAGCGACCGTTTACTGTCCCGAACGCGCCTGTGTGTGGATGGCCTGGCAGCACAGCACACCAGCATCCTTTTGTTCAAAATCACGCCGCCGTGTTTAGATGCTGTTCCCTTCCCGTGCCTCAGTCCAGGGCCCGCCGGGGCTCGGGTGCGATGTGGGGCTGATCACGGAGATGCTGCGCATTGACCTTTCCTCAAGCTATAAATCTAAAGTCACAGCACTATAGTTAAGTTTCTTTTATTAGCCTGTGAGTAACAACGCATGTCTTTTCCCTATGTTAAGTGCAGCCCGTTTAAGATGGACTTTTATTTGTGTTTTGTGCACTATATTTGCTGCTTGTCTGGCGTGTTTATCGTGAGCTGATTTTGCATAGAACTGATGCCTAAGGTTTGGGGTGAATTTTGTGGATTTTTGGGATTTTAGAGGTATAGGTTTCTTGCTCACATATTAAGGGATGTTTGGAGCTGCTGAGAGGATTTTCTCAGCATTCCTGGGCTCTTTGAAGGCCATGGTGTTTTTCAGAGACACCTGCAAGATAACTTGAAGTCAAAACAACAGGAGAGCCCAGAAACCGTTGGAGGGGGTCCAGGGGGGCATGGCCCGGGACCCTGAGGGGTGGACCACCGGGGAAATTAGAAATAGTGATTGGTTATGGATATTTCATATGTTAATTGGGTAAAAGGGTATAAAAAGGTTAACCCTACTGAGGGCTGGGTCTTCGTCGTCGTCTCGGTTCTGGGGACCCTTGGCGTTGATCTACGCGCGTATTGGTGGGGCCAGCGGAGGCACGGAGTCTCCGATCTCCCGAATAAAGGTATTGTCTATCTTTCTCCATTTGATGTTTGTCTGAGTGCCTATTTTCCAGGATTTTAGGCATCAGAACAAACCCCTGTGACCAGCACGGTATGAACAGGAACGAGCCTCTCAGACCTATCTCTGTCTATACTCTCTAATGTCTGACCACAACTTTGCCAACTCTTGTTCTGGTATTGGTTTTACAACACTAAAAGCATCAGCATCACCATGAACTTGTAATAATTTTTTTCACATTAACTACTTTTTTCATGGTTCATGTCATGGTTCAGCATAATTTTCACGGCCTTTGGTTGCCTCAGATGTGTTGCAGTCCTGTTCACAAGTGGTTGCACTTCTAGTTTTCATGGCTACTCTTTCCAGGTGATACAGGGAAAGAAAACAAGTGTGTGGCTAAGGAAGTGTTCAGAGCTTCTAAATCATGAGTGTGACTTCACTGCATTAAAAATCAACCAAACAACAAAGCACTGTCCCTCAGAAAGGCTGAGATAAAATCAGATAGCCGCAATTTTTTCATCAAATCTTTACTTTTTTTAAAGTACTAGAACCCAACCTCTATACAAGTCTTTTAACAGGACTCAGAGATTTCAGACCAACAAACCAATTCTTGTGTTTTGCTGGTTCTACTTCTGGAACTGGCCATGGGTCCAGGAAACTCCAAACTTAACCTTGGTAGCAACTGTAGACTTACTGTCGTCAAAAGTTTTTGTGACTGATACAGATGGTAAATTGCCCTCACCAAATCAAAACTCTTTGTTAAAGGCATTTCAAATCATACACTGGACTCTCCCTCAGTTGAAATGGAAACAGGGTGCAACTGTGAGTGAAAATGCTTTCCTCAAGAAGTGTCAGTGCTGGTGACACATCAATTAATCATCTTTTCTAAGTGTGCTGCCTCAAATACAGCTCGTGTGTTCTTATAATACGGGGTATTTTTAGTTGTGTTTCATTATAATGGAGGAAATTCTCCCCCAGCAGATATTAAGAGAGTCTTGTAACAGTGTTTAGTGTGTGTGCTTGCCCCAAGAATTATTTTGGCTTGTTGTATCTTAATACAGCTGGCAAATCTTGTTTTTCAGGTTCCTCTGATATTTAGGCAAAGGATAGTCCTGCAGTTAGAGAACAAAAGGGAGAAGCATGACATCTACTCCTGACTCAGTTACTTCCTAGAGAAAACAAAGGAGACAGAACAGGGTAGAAGTACAAAGTCTTTTCATTTCTTATGCTCAAGGAAAATACAATTGGATGTCAGTTCCAGTCTCTGCCCCAAAAATCACAAGCTTCAAGAACAATTTATGAGTAGCAGTGCTCATGGGAGCTCAAATGCAGTAATAGCTGAAGGTAATCTGTTGTCTCAGCAATCTTTCCTAATGCAGACAGTTCTTAGAAGTGTTGGATGAAGAGCCAAATCATTTTAAGACCAAATAAAACAACAAATCAGATTTTGTAACCCATGTTTCTTGCATTGTTTTCGTCTGAGTGGTTGGGTCTGTGGGTAGAGAACTGTTTCAGTTGCTGGGCAATTGTCAGTACCTCAGCCACATGTTTCCATTGTTAAAACAAACTTTCATTTTGTATGTGGGATTTTTCAAAACCAAAGAGACCTAAAATAATCTCTATGGGTTGTAAGTATTCAAAGAGAAACTGCTTTTGCAGTATGGTTGAGTTTAAAACAAGCTGTCAGGAGCAGTGTCAGAACAAGGGGTGGCTGTTTCCCGTTCCTTCCCCCTGCCCCAGCCATTCCTTTTCCTGCCAGGAGGCTCCAGCAGGGCAGGAACACCCCCACCTTCCCCAGGTCTGCCCCTGAATGCTGTGCCCTGCCCTCTGCACCACATGGAATTCCAATGGTCTAAGAGTCTGCAGTCAGCTCTGCATTTATTTCTTTTAAAAAGTCAGCTGGCTATTGGGCAGAGGCCTGACAGAACCCCCAGTGAGATCAGCTGCTGTACCAACAGAGGATAGACTGGTTAACTGTTGTCCTCATACACAAGAGTTCAGGAAGCACCAGTGGTGATCTTGAGAGACTTTTGAAAGGTGGAAGGTATGTATTCTCTATGTTCCCTGGGTAATGCAACAAATAGCAGGAAAGATCTGTCTGCTTCTTTAATAAAATATTCATGTTTGTATTCAGGTTTCATAGCTGAATTATTTCATAGGCTTATCCATCTTTCATTTTTCATTATTTTAAGCATATGTCTTTGTATACAGTCCTTTAGGGTGAACTTAGCCTGGTTGAAGAGAAGCTATCATGACTGACTGGTTGCACAGAATTATCAACAGTGGAAGAACAACCTGGAAAGCAGTTGAGATCAGAAAGCAGAGAAGATTGGAACCGTGCACCCAGCTCGGAGTCCCACAATGAACAATTGAGAATAAAAGACCATTGACACCACAGTTATTTCAGTTATAAGAAGTTAATAGATAAATATAAAGATAAATATAAATAGATACATAGATAAATATAAATATTAACAGATAAAAATAAAAATAGTAAGGTTTAATTTTCAAATGTTCGAGGTATTCTAATTCCCCATTGGTTGTTTGTACCCCAGTTGCCCATTGGCTAATGTTTGGTGCATTGCACCTTTTCCTTTTATGGCAGTCCCCTCCTACCTATTCCCTTATATGATCCTTGTCCTTCCCCTTTTTTCCTTATATGTTTACACTCCACCCATGTTCCTCCCTGTTTCTAGAACCTTCCTCCCAGACCCTATATAAGTGCTCCTCTCCCCTTAATACAGCGCCATTCTTGTTCTACCCCTTAAGAGTGTGCTGATCTGTTTCTTCGCTACATAAGGATTGCAACAACTGACTGATTCCAGATTTTTACTTCCGTTTCATTTATTATAATTAGCTGATGAGATTTCAAATAATTACTTTTTTAATGTGTATAATAATATAAGAGTGATGAGTTAGCTCATGACTGTTGCACAGATATCCTCATTTAGAATGAGGCAAAAAGAACTTCCTCTGCTGACACCCATGTATGAAGATAAAACCTGCATATGAAGGCACCATGAGGTCACACTCAACCAATGGCCAGTGTACCAGGCTGAGGTACAATGAGAAAATGTCTCAATAAAGTGTGCTTTAAAGCATATTCTTTGACATGGAAAAACCTCACAGAGTTCTTTGTGCTCTTTTGTTCTTTTTAAAACAACCTGTGGAATAACCTGTTGGGTGCCAGCTGCTCAGGATACTTTAATGTCCATCTTCAAGCTGTCATTTCTTTTGTTACACCAGCAGTTGCACTACTGAGCCCATTTTTATGTCTATTCATCTGTGCTGTCTACAGTGCTAAAAATTTAAAAATCACACCAATATTTGATGGTCTGTGTGGCCCTTCAAAGACCACGTGGTGCATGGTGGAGCAGTGCTTGATGCAGGATGGCTCTGGGACCACGCACAAAGCAAAGGCTGAAGGATAACCTGGAGTGTTACAGGCACTAAAGCATTATAATTATATGGATGTTTACATGTCCATGGTGTTGCTGGAGTTCTGGTGTCCCTCTCAAATAGATATTAAGCTGAAAGGGCGGATTTTACCCTGCTGCTGCTTCTGCTCCTGAGCAGTACCCTGAGGTTATCCATGCCAGTGTGAGGCTGGGACTGTGCCCGTGTGCCCTGAGGCACTGGGGACTCAGCTCTCTGACCGCGGCATCTGCTGCAGACACTTTGCACCCTGGGCTGCTCCCTGGCTCTCAAATGCTTCTTCCTTTTCTCCCACAAGTGATTCCAAAATTTAAGTTTTACTGACAAGGAATCAGTAACTGAAAATATCTATGCAGTGTTTATTGCAAATACAACTAAAAATATTAATTATTAACTTAACATGACTAGACAAATGAGCCTGAGCCTTCCATGATGTTGATGACAGCAGTTGAATGCTTGTGCAATTCTGTTAATTTCAACGGGCTGTCTGCTCCTCTGTGGCTCCACAGGAGTATCAGGTCCCACAGCTAAATCCTCTCCTTGCTGGACATCAGACTGAGCTGGGCAAAGTGGATTTGAAGGTCTCCATTTGAGATTCTTAATCAGCCCATGTTGTATCAGCAAGTTTGACATGGAGGAACAGTAACAGAACAGCAAAGTTTTTCTCTTGTTGAGAGGGCATCCCCTCATGTCAGTGCCACTTGACTCTGGGAAAGAAAGACATTCTTAGGAAAGAATAGCATGTCAAGAGTCGTGTCAGCCCAGGGACAACCAGAGGCTAGAACAGCTCTTGAAGTGTTCCCAAGGTGCTGTAAGCGGAGAAAATGGACTGTTCTAACCTGACTGAGGGGAGCCAGGGCCCAGAGGAGCAGTGCAAAAGCAAAGCTGTTCTGTCCCCTCACACTCCACTGCTCTCAGGGCAGGGTTCCTAACCTAGTCTGGATGCAGCAACACTCAGCCTGGATCCAAAACTATACTTGACTGGGCTCCAAGGGATTTCAGTAAGAGGAGGCTGAGTTAGGACTTGGCTATAGGTGGATCAAAGACTTTACAGTGTTTATTTATTAAATATATTCCATCTGGTATCCTGTTTGCAGCCTGCCAAAGCAAAAAGGGATTAAAACCTTTCCCCCCCCAACATCTTAATATTGAAATAGTGAGTAGGACTTCTTTCTCCCTCTACATTATTCCTGGAATAAGCTGTCAAACAAGCAGTTGAATTGTTGCACCTTACCACAACTTTTGCCAAGAAAGATTTAGCGGCATGATAATTGAATGGAAAATATTATAGCCACATTGCTTTCACACATAAATTCTGTGTTGAAAGATAGACATCTAATGGGGGAAAAAGGTTTGTGTTAATATTTATCTGCTTTATTGTTTTTATCTAGTGTCCCATTTTACCTAAAATAGTGCAGAGGATTTGAGAGTGAGCTAAGTGAAGTTATCCCATCTTGGACTGAAATGTGAGTATAAAACTGGGAGCATCCTTTCAGCTGCATTAAATAATACATAGAAGTACAAAGATAATTATCAGAAATACTCATTTGATAACCAAAAGGTGATTAAAAGAGATGTTCACTTAAAGCTGTGCAAAGCCAGGTTTGGGTTGTGCCTGTCAGGAAGGAGCAGTGGGAATAACTCACAGGAAAGGAGAAGTTATCTAAGAAATGTAAACATTGCCAACAACAAAAAGATAACTGAATTCCATGGTAATTTCCACCAAGTAACAAATGAAAACAATCAGGCCCTACCAACATGGGTGACAAACCGTTCTGTAGTTCCTAGAATATTTGTATGTGCTAAAAATAAGCACAGCTCACTTTAATTGCATGAGAAACCACAGGCTGCGGATGAGTAAAAGGTCATGAAAAGTTGATGGCTTGGAGGTAGAAAAAAGCACCAGAGTAGGCCTATTAGAATTCAAAGTTCTGATAAAGATGTGCATATGAGATATTGTGCAGGGCTGAGCTAATGGAGTTGTTTTAATTACATTATAAGCTCAAAGGTAGAGTAATAATATGTCTGAAGCAATTTTCAACGTTAAAAAAGCCCACATACTGCAGGGTTCCCCAGCAGTGCAAACATATTGGTTTTGGAATTGTAAAGGTGAAAATTTACAGGTAAAAACTCTTCTAAGCTGCCCTGACTTCCACTCTTTTCATGTCAATTCCATACGATTAGATAGAACTGAAACCATTTTTCTCCTCGTAATTGCATAATAATATAACCTTTCATCTGTTCGTAACAACAAAGCTAAATTTAATTGATTCAGCCAAGTAGAAAGGATCCTTCAATGAAATCTCTCAGCAAGTGACATCATCCTGCACACAGGACACAACTTTTCCTCCTGCACACAGCCAGGTCCTGCTCTTCTCCTGCTGGGGTGTTCTCCATTTGGTTTGAGGTTTCAGTCTCGGAAATGCAAATGGACATTGCAAAACCACTCAGAGTTCCTGGCATTTGCTGTGGTTTCACTGGTTTAGGCAAGACTTTTACTTAGGAAGGAACTATCTTCATTTCCTAGGCTTCTCCTCAGTAACTTGTTTAAAATTAACTTAGTGAATAGTTGCCAAATTCTTGAATTTCTGAAAATGATTTACCCATGAGCACATATGGCCTGCTTTATAAATTCATAGTTCATTCATAAGAGGTGGGATCTTCTCTGTATAAATAATTTTCTTCTGTTTTCCAGCTTTTTAATTGATTATTCATAAAATCTTGTGGTACATTCATCTTAGAGATTGTAGGAATAGCTCTGTGTGGAATAAACAGTTCACCTTAACACTTTCACATGAACTCACCTCTGGTCTGAGCACAGAAAGAGCTTCCATTCCACATTTGACCTTTCAGGATACATTTACCAGTGCACTGTCTTCTTAAAGGTCCTTCCTGCTCATGCTATATATCCCAGTTGTGCGGGTGGGCCTGGGGAGTGTTTGGAGCCCCACTGAGGCCCCGGGGTGTGTGGGATGTGCAGGGACACGGTGGTGCAGCTGCAGCCTGGAGAGGAGCTGTGGGTCACACTGCACATGCTGCTTGGGACAAGCCAGGCTGAGATAACACCTGGTAATACAGGTAAGAACCTCAGTTCTGTCCTGGGATACACACGGGCTGCCATTGCTCTGCACATCTCGAGTGTATCTGCCCATGTGGAGGCTCGGGGACTCGGGGACTCATGAGGATTTTCAGGGCAGGGCTGTGCCAGAGTGGCACATGCCGAGGGACAGAGGGACAGTCCTAGCTGTCAGCTTTATCTCATCAGCCCCATTATGTGCCTACCCAACACTGGAATTCCCTAAAACCACACTCAGTGGAAACCAAGGCAGGTTTCCAAGCATCAGGCCATTAGAGAGGCTGGTTATTTCTCTTTTGTGATGTCATATGCAGTGAGATTTTGTTTCTCCTGGTTTTTCTTCACAAGTGATCTCTCTGGAGTGGCTGGAAAACCCACTTACCTGTTTTATGTGACTTCAGAATTAAACAGAGGGCAAAAGACTCTTATCCCAAGTGTTGCACATGGGTTGTGACCCGTAACTAAATTCCTACCTTGCTTTTGCCAATGCCACAACAGGACAGTGTGTCAGTCACTGGTCCTTGGTTTCAGAAAAGAGGCTCATAATGGACAAATGCTACTATTAAAATTACCAGCTTGAGCACTGTTACAGCCCAAACTGGCAGAATCAAACAATAGGAAGGAAAGATGTTCCTTCCTGTGTGTTTTGTAGCTTGACCAGCCATTTTGTAAGGAACAGAAGTGTAGAGTCACCATCCAGTCTGTGCTCAGACACAGGCAGGGGAAGCAAATGTGCTCAATGAAAAGGGATGCCCACTTGGAAGAGAGCAGGAACAGCCCTGCCTGAAGCATGGCTTAAATACCAGATGACTTTTTAATACAAGATAGTAAGTGATTTTTGAAGATCTGAAAGACTGATGGGGAGGAGTCAGAATAAATCCAAGTCTTTTGGCACATGCGGAAATGATGTTGGAATTTCTTATCCCACTGCATGAGCAATGGGACTTCACACGTTTAAGGCATTTTTTCCCCAGTGTTTTGTGATTTTCTGACCAACTTTACAATATCTTGGGTATGAAATCATAGAATTACAGAATTGTTAGATTGGAAAAGATCTCCAAGATCATCGAGTCCAACTGTTCCCCCAGCACTGCCAAGGCCACCCATGTCTCCAAGTGTCATATCCACAGAGGATAAACAGGGTCACTGTTGTGTTGTTTCTTGAGTAGAAAGAAAGATCTGCCTAAAATGTGCCAGGGTTTCCACTGTGGCCAGCATTTCGATTCTAGTTCTTTTAGGAAGACTTTTCAAGAATACTGAAAAGCAGGGATACAGCATCTGTAATGTAATTTTTAAGAGACCTGTTAGCAAAGTTTCTTTTTCAATGTCAGCTACAGATGGGGGCATAAAAATGTTTGTAAATGTTTATAAACATGTTTGCAAAGGTGATTCCCAATAGCTGCAGGAGGGGTTTAAGCATCACTGGTATATTTGGCACAGAATCTCAGATTGTTCATATGGACTCCACAACTGCAGACACCTGGTTCTCAAACATCTCTAATTCCAAGCTGATGGTGCAACATATGCTATTTATATAAACACTATAAAATTAGGGACAGTCACTTAACAGAAGGATGGTATTTGTCATTCAATAAAATGGAGGGAAAAGCCTGTCACTGCTCTTAAGTATGGTTTGCTTTTCCTCACTGGTGTCCTATTTGATCATATCATATTATAGTAATTATGCAATAACTTAGATTATTAGTATTAGCACCAGCTTTAATAGGCACACTTCATATTAAAGTCTTCCTGAAAAAAGTTCTTCCTTTAAGATTCAGGCAGCTGAAAGTCTAGTCATAATTATATCATAAACATCCGTCTCCAAGATTGGTCACACTAATAAAACGAGTCATCTAGAAGGATGTTTTATTCATGTTATTCATGTGAGCCTGAAAGTGACACAACACTGTTAGCTAGCAAAAGATAGGGAAAGGAGAACGTGAATTAGGAGAAAAACCAGATGTCCCTGAAAACTGAAGAATAAATAGAATGAATTGGGTTTTGTCTTTGCAGAAGGAACAAGTTATTTTTCAAAAATTATCATATGTTTTTGTCCTTAGTATATGCTGGGAGAAAACACATCTGCTCTGACCATGGTTATTTTCCTGGAAGCAGCTCTCAGTCACCTTCAAACTGGGAGAATGATAAGAGCAGTAACAAATAGAAGGTACCTCAAGAACCTATTTTCATATTCTGAGTTGGGAATGACCTTGGGTGTTGCCTGATCCTTCCATTGTTACATTCATCCAGTGACTAATGTTGACACTGGAACACTCAGAAACAAATACATTAATTAGCCAACTTGACAAACAGGTTTGTGATCACGAAACTGCAGCCATCCTACAGCAGTAATTACCAGCTTCATGTGCTTGGTCTGAAATAGAGGCCTGGAGTGCAGGGCCTCTGTTGTACTTACTCAACGTGCTCCTTTAGCTCTGCAGGTGATGGTGTGGCTGGACTTGGTGGCAGGAGGTGGTGTGGCTGGTCCTGGTGGCAGGAGGTGCTGTGGCTGGCAGGTGATGGTGTGGCTGGTCCTGGTGGCTGAGATCCCTCAGAGCACCTTGGCAAGGCTGTGTGTGCAGGAGCTGAGGGTCTGTGCTCTCCCAAGGCCACAATACCACTGAGCCTGGACAGGTTTGCCATGTGGAGGAAGAACAAGGAGGCTTGTTAGTCAGACAGCTCCTTGTTCCTCACGTGGTGGCCATGGAGATCCCTTTCCTTGTAAAGGGACTGTCTGACCCACTTCATTAAATTTTCATTTAATGAAATGAAACCTCCCTCTACAAAATGATGAGACCATTAGTATTGGTGAGTATGATTATTAACTCTTGAGGCTCTCCCAGCTGAGCACTGAGGCTGCCGCAAGGGGTAACTGCAGACTGTTAGTGATGCATAAGGATTCCTGGACAAAATGCATCCAGAGAACACAGTTCTTAGAGTACTTTGGAATACAGACCAGGCACTCCAAAACTGGGACATACTGGGATTAAGTTTGTTTATAAGTCCTTTGTTTAGGAATCTTGTGGACAGAATTACAATAACCTTGAGTGAAATAATTCAGTGCTACTTTTTCCCAATCTCCTTGGAGTTGTGTGCCAATGGAATGTTTACCTTGTTGGAAAAGCTGGGAGATGCACAAGGAGTAGGATGTTGCAGGAAAGGGAAGGGACAATTTCATGGCTCAGAGAACTGAACTTTGTCCTGGGTAACTGAATTCTATCCATGTTTGTGTCACAGGTCCCCTGTGTGATATCATACAGATCACATAACCCAAGGTTTTCCCAGGTGGTGACACTGTGTATGTGCTTCATTTCCAAAGGTTCTGTATTTGAGACACTCAGAAGTGAGGAATGACTGTAATTGTAGGCAAGTCCTGACCCTGGAGCATGTGAGCACTGGAGTTATCAGAAAAGAGGTCACAGGAACAACTTCTAAGCCAAGGATCATCCTTGGGAATTGTTGAATCAGTTTTTTAAAGTTGTCTCCATGTTAACTGAGTATGTGTTTCATCTTGAAAAATGTATGACAATTACTAAAATTTGGTAGATTCACAAGAAACCCACCACAGAGTCCCCCTGAGGAAAACACTGGTAAATAATCCCTGGCACTCTGTCCCTCTTTGGACTGCCCCTACCAAGATAGAGGAGCTAATGGGAGAGCTGGCAAAGCGAGGAACGCAGGCAAACTTCTGTCTTTCCAGTTTTAAAAAGTGTTACATTGATACAGCACAGATTAAACCACAAGGCTTTAGAGAGTGTAACAAACTGCTCACACCCATGTCTGTGCTGATCGTTCACTTTATGGCACCTTCTGCCAATACAGAACCCAAACCCCTTTGGCTGCATTGCCTGCAGCACCAGGCCACACTAAGCTTTGTATCAGCTTCACATGCTCCCCCATCCCCCTGTTAGATCCACATCTCCTGACTCTTTAATTTCAGAAAGCCCTCTGAGGTTTCCCCTACCCCAGCACTGGGAGGGCAGCTGTGCCCAGCCCTGGGCACAGGCTCAGCTCCCAGGCTGTGGGTTCTGGCTGTGCCCCCGAGCCCAGCACCCCACGGCCCCTGTTAATTTTAACTATGTAATTGACAATTAAGCTTAGACACCTGACATTTTTCCTGTAGATAAACCTCATAAGACACACAAGTTGAACATTGCAGAACTCAATGTTGCCTTTAAAGCTGTAATTTCCCCCACCCTTACTCCTCCCCAGCCCTCCCTCTCTAAAAACCCTGTGTCAGGGCAGCCTGAGCTGACAGCAGTGTCCAGCTGCACTGGGAGGTGTCGCAGGTGAGGAGGCTCCCCTGGGACTGTGCGGGGGAGATCAGTGTCCAAGGGCAGGAATCCTCGATAGTCCTCCAATTGTCCATCCTCTGTGTGCATTTCACAGGGTTTGGTGGCAGCCTGCAACCCTCCTAAATTCCACTTTGTCTCACTTTCTTTTTAGGGAACAACTTGATAGAAAAGTGACTCCCAGGTAATTATTGTAGAGTACTTGGAGACTGATCAAATGTATTGCAAGTCAGCAATTTTCTGTCTGTTTGTTGCAGTACAAGCAGACTCCTTGTCAATACTAAACTTGTCAAAATCAAATCTGAAACCCCAGATTTGATTTTCTATTTGACACCTCTCTGGGTCTGACACAGAAGCTCAGGGAAAAAATACTGGAGGAAAAAGGGTGAGTGAAAAACTGTTAAAAGGTGTTGAACAGAGCCAGGGAATCCCTCTGTACAAACCAGCCCTCCTCTCACATGTCTCTGAGAACAAGACTACATGTCATGCCCTTACTTTCATGTTGCCCCTGAAAATAAGCAATTTATTTCTAAACAGCTAGAAAAGAGGATAGTGAGATAAAAGCTGTCTCTAGCTGGTCACCAGCTTCCCCATCTAGCGTAAGTTTAAACAAACTAAAATCACATCTAGTTAAAGAAGTAACTTTAAAGTGTTCTAAAACACAATCCAAGCTTATTTTTACTATTATCTCCAAGAAAGCCACTGGATTAACCAGGTCAACATTTTGCGCTTGCATTAGGGAGTATGATTGAATGAGGGAGGTAATTGTGTGTTTGACTGGTGAGGAGGCAGAGCCCCCAGTACGTGCTGGGACAGTGACCCTGCAGGGTGACACCCAGAGAGTGAAGGGCCCCTTCACCCTGTTCCTCCCGGGAGAATGGGATGTGTGAATTCCAGCAGGTCGGATTTCAAGTTAACTCCATATTTATACTCCTGGTGCTCATCTGTTCCACCAAGAAAAGATCATCTGAAAAATGTGATCCCTGCTTAGAGTAGCTAAAAGGCTCATTGAGCTTGTCAAGTAAAGCAGGCAGAAAGCTGCTGGCAGGAGCAACAGCTGTATGCTTGACCTTTACCCATTCCCCCTTTTCTCTCTCCGTGCTCAGGACCAGGTTCAGGCATTCCTGGGAGCCTCATTTGGAAAGAGTGGGTTATTTTTATTCACCCTGTGGTTTCTCACCATAGTGGGTCTTTAGGAATATTTCCTTTCACGTCAATGCCTTTAAGCATTTTACAAAGCATAGCCTGTCCTGGGAAGTCAGTAAATTTGAATTAATGTTTTGAAGCTTTGTCAGGACTCAGAATATAATGTGCAGAAGAAGCCAGCAGGGCTGATGAATAAAGCAAATGCAGGCTGGGTGTCCTGCTAAAGCTATTATGAGGGTATTTTACATTTTCCGTGCACCCAAATTAAACCCTTTATACAGGCAAAGTAATCCAAAACCATCTGGCACTAGAATTTGGGATTTCATAATGCTTTTTAATGCAAACCATGTGAGCAAGATGTGCAAAATATCTGTGTCAGTGGGTTGAATTAATACATGCAAAGAAGATGAACTTGGCAATAGTTTTGTCCAGTTTTCATATGCCCAGCCAATGAATTCCTTGTCCCACTGCTGTTCAGCAGGGATAAGTTCTGCACTGTCACCTGTCCTTGCCTGACACTGGTCACTTTGCTTTCCCAAACACAGAGGGAAAACCAGGACCAGAGAGGAGCCCCAACTATGGAGCCAGGTAAGCAGCTCCAGCATAAAGCTGAATAGCCACATTAACTTTTTCCATCTTGTAACTGAATGACAGTAAGAATTTTGTTACTGTGGGTCATCAAAGACCTATTTGACCTTCTGTATGGAAGAGATGCTTCATCCTTTGCCCAGATGTTCTCCTGAAATGCTTTTCCACCCTACTCTGCATTTTAATAAGCAATGGGAATAACTGTGACAAAGGGAACTCAGGATCACTTGGATTTCAGGGTCCTTCTCTCCTCCTGTCAGGGCTGAGCCCTACAATGAGTTCCCACTGGGTGATCAGGCAAGCCCTGGTCCTGTGTAATGGAGCCCAGCATTTCCAGAAGCAGCAGATTGCATCCAAACTGGCTGTTTATATTTTAAGCAAGTATAAACTCTCTTTCCTGGCTGTGCCACTCCAAAATGTGCTGTGAGAGGTTTTGCCGTACACAGTTTACCTTTCCAGCCTCCCAGAGGTCCCAGCCAGTTTTCATCCCCATGGAGATTCTTCACTCTTCTCTGTGGGTGTTGCCAGGAGTGCCCCGTGCCCTCCCAGGGCTCTTGGGGCCCCAGGGACACCAGCCAGCCGTGCTGGCCTGACCAGCCCCTCCAGGTTCCTGCACATGGGTCCAGGACTCCCTGCAGCCCTGCTCCTTCAGTGCTGCAGGAGTGCTGTAACTGGCCATGGAGCACATGGTTGCCCTTCCAGCTTGACCTTGGACCTGTCTGTTGACTATGGACCTGCCCAGTGATCGCTGTGCTCTCAGACCTGATCCTGGCCCCAACCTGTGGACTGACCTGCTGGCCCTGTCTCATCACTGAGAGTTGCGGGATGCTTTGGACTCCTGGTTAAACCCAAGTAGCATCATTGGGTCTGGCTGGGTTGGCCTCCATGGGTTGGACCTGACTGTGTCACTGGGCTTGGCTTCTGCCTCCCTGCCCCTGACAATGGGCCCAGCTTTGTTACACTGAAGTTGTGTACAGATCCCCCATAGGTCAAAAATCCAAAATGTGGTGACAACACTGAAAGTAGACTTGGAAGAAATCTTCACTAATAATGATTTCAGAACTCTGATTATTCCAGCAATCCTGCTGCAAACCAGGAACACTTTATCCTGTGTTGATAATTTTGTTAGTCACATCCTCTCATCCTTGAGAGCTGCTTCCTGTGCCACTACCTTTGTCTTTTCCCAAAATACCTTTGTATGGATGACTTGAGATGGAAAGCCCAGACTTAGGGGCACAGGAGGACTTCCTCCCCAGTGCACAAGTATTATGTGGGGTTTTTCCTCTCTCTTTCCATGTCCTGAATGTCTCTACCTCTGGATAAACTTTATGACATTCCTCAGTCATTCCTCAGTCCCTGAGAGCACTGTGCTCTCATGGAAAAGGGGATCCTAACAAGGCAGAATTGATGCATCCCTACTGAGAGGGGATTGAGAGATGCTGGATTCCAGCTTGCACTTGGAAATGCACACAATATGGAATGGGCAAATCACAGAATCACAGACTGCTCTGGGGTGGAAGGGACCTTAAAGCTCATCCAATTACACCCCCTGCCATGGGCAGGGACACTTTCCACTAGCCCAGGTTGCTCTAAGCCCAATCCAACCTGACCTTGGACACTTCCAGGGATGGGGCAGCCACAGCTTCTCTGGGCAACCTGTGCCAAGGCCTGCCTGCCCTCACAGCCAAGAATTCCTTCCCAATATCCAATCTAAACCCACTGTCAGTGGGAAGGCATTGCCCCTTGTCCTGTCACTCCAGGCCTTTGGATATAGTCTCTTCCATCTTTCCTGTAGTCTCCCTTCAGATATCGGAAGGGTCAAGTTAACCCAGAGTCTTCTCTTTTCCACGCTGAATGATCCCAATTCTCTCAGTCTTTCCCCGTAGGAGAAGTGCTCCATCCCCCTGATTATGTCGCTCTCCTTGGATGTAAGAGACCCTGCCAGGGTGGAGCAGGAGAGCAGAGGACTCATCTGGTACCAAGCCTTTCTAGGCCACATTTCCAATGAGAAAACCTTGGAACAGTGTCAGTACCATATTCACAGCAAATACATTAATGTGGGAATGGCGGATTTAAGTCCTTGTGGCAGATTCAAGCCTGCCCTGAGTGTGCTGGGGATCACCTGCTGTTGCTCAGGTGATGCAGCGGGCAGGGAGCAGACACAGGCAGGGATGGATGCTGTGCAGCTGTGCTGCCACTGCAGCCTCAGGCAGCTGTTTCCTCCCCGACAGACCCAGGGCTGTGTTTCCATGCTCAGGATCCCAAGGGTCAGGGCTGGGAAGGCCACTTGGATGACTGTGATCCAGTGCCTCAGCAAAGGCTCAGATGCTCAGTGTCTCCTTGGCATCCAGTTTTCCAGGAATTTCTCTGCCCCCAGAGGATGCAAAGGGACACTCAGTTTAGAAATGTAGTTTCTGCACTGTCTTTCAAAGCTGTGAACCTTATTCCTCTGGAGTCTCTCTTGTCCTTACCTTGAACAAGCTAAGTTGCCACCCCCAACTCCTGGTCATCCATCCTTGCCAGCTTTCCTTTCCCAGTACCCTCCCAGAGCACAAGCTGTACCAGCACTATTAGTGTACTAACAGTAATATCCCATGTTGGGATACTGTGTTTCCCAACATTGGAAGGATGTGGAGCTGCTGGAGTGAGTCCAGAGGAGGCCACAGAGATGCTCCAAGGGCTGGAGGCCCTCTCTTCTGGAGCCAGGTTGGGAGAGCTGGGGTTGTTCACCTGGAGAAGAGAAGGATCCAGGGTGACCTGAGAGCCCCTTCCAGTGCCTAAATGAGTTCCAGGAGAGCTGGAGAGGGACTTGGGACAAGGAATGGAGGGACAGGACACATGGAATGGCTTCCCACTGCCAGAGGGCAGGGTTAGATGGGATATTGGGAAGGAATCCTTCCCTGTGAGGGTGGGCAGGCCCTGGCACAGGTTGCTCAGAGAAGCTGTGGCTGCCCCATCCCTGGAAGTGTCCAAGGCCAGGTTGGAAGGGGCTTGGAGCAACCTGGGCTAGTGGAAGGTGTCCCTGCCCATGGCACGGGGTGGCACTGGATGGGTTTTGAGATCCCTTCAACCCAAACCAGTCTGTGCTTCTGTGTTTCTATACTAACAGTCTAGGACATTATTATTAATACAGTGATTTTACAGCTATGTTTACTGGTAACTCAGTAGTAACTTTATTCCAAAATGGTTATAAATTCCGTTTTTCAAATGAACAACTGCAAGTATTTTGCAATTCTCTTCTTCTAGAGCTGCGTTCCGATACCTCTGAACACCAGAACAGCGGCCAGTTTCCGGGGCCCAACGATCCCATTTTGGTGCTTTCCCTGCGCTGCCGACACTGCGAATCTCCGCGCCGGCCACGAGAGGGAGGACGCGACATGCGGGACAGCGGGATCGCTCCGGGCTACGGCAAAGGCGCACGAGTTTGCGCTGAGATTCTATTTTAAATCAGTTCAGCCAAAATCGGCGCAAGATGTTGGCTGACATTTGTAGTCAAGTGTAAGAATAGCTTATTTTGGGTTGCCATAAACAGAGTCCAAGTTGTCATAAACTAAACTAAGAGTCTTTACAGAAGTGTTTATACGGGTTTAACTGAGTTGGTCGAAACTTCTGTGGAAGATTAGCCAGCGGAACCTTTGTGTTTGATAAACACTGAGCCTGAAATGCACTAATTTAGCTCAGAATGGGAATGAAACACTCTGGTTTATCTTCAAAAGTAAACTGTGCACTATATTAACCAGCACCTTCTCAGAAAGTCCCTCTTGAAGAAGACTCTCCTCATCTGTGTTTGATTGTTTCTATTTGAATATTTTGCATTAATTTTTGGTGCTGTTTCTACTTCATCCAGACAATCTCTTACCACTGGGGCATTCTGTGAATGGAGTGACACGTCTGCAGACAAGGGAGAAAAGATGTTCTAGCACCTGGCTGCTGGAGAACTTTGCATTGAAAGCCCATTTTGTAGCAATTTCTGGTAGCTCTCTAGGAAAAATGTACTCATTTCTTTCAATGAGGTGTTGCTGGTTGTTTGCTCGGATCCAGGGGGAAATCACAGCTCAGAGTGGTCCAGATTGGAAAGGTCTGAATCTGTACCACATCTTCTGAGGACTTTTCCCATCCCTTGCTTCTCCCAGTTAACATCACCAGTTCCTCCCTTTCATACATTTCCTCCTAGGCTTTGTGATCTACATTGCCCCAAGGAAACACAGCTGTCACGATGGTTCACAGATCAAAATGCAGCCTTTAATGTAGCTAAGGCTTCATCCATTAACCACTTTGAAGATTATGACCAAAGCCTTAAACTGTCATCTGAAACATGAAACTTCAGCAGGAGTTAATGAGGCCCCGGGAGGCTGCTCAGGAAGCAGCTTTTGTGTCCCACATGGTGCCAGAGACAAAAGAACCTGCAGTGCAGCAGGAGGGCACAGGGGCAAAGTGGAGCCTGAGATGTGAAGAAAGGTGAGAAATGAGTTATTCTAACGGTAAGAAGGGGAGTTTTGGCTACAATATTAGTCAGATGTAGAAGGTAGAAGAGTCTGAAGACAAGAGTGACGTGATGGTGCTCAGATTCTGACAAGATGCAGACAAGAAGTCAGGCAGCAGCATTTCTTGTATCAGGAGCTACTCTGAGCAGTGAAAAATACACAGGGAAGTTGCCCTGAAAGCAAAAGGATGGACAGTGTTATTCCCAGGATGCCACTTGCTAGGGGAAGGCTCCAATGATGTGAGTAGTGATAATCCAATTTATACCCCATGGGTCACATCAGCTGAGAGCAAATGGAGGAAAATAATAGAGACTGAGAAGGGATGTAGCAGTGACACCCACGTGTTAAGAGCAGCAAGTTTCTTTTGAGTGAAAAAAAAAAAAGAAATTCAGTACTTCAAACTACTGTTAAAAAGTTTTATCTACATGTTGCCAAGCACAGCCCCAGAGAGCCAAATGTGCACCTCTGGTTTTACTGAGCTGCAGGAGAAAAGAAGAAGGAGCCAGCCACGGTATCAGTTCAGCAGCATTCACTTCACATCAGCATAAAGAGAGTTGCTAAGATTAAGGATCAACCAGAAATAGTCCAATAAGTTTCCACTGCATCAACATTTTCTGATGGAAAACTGTCCTGGCTGGAAGAGTTTCAGCAGGCTCAACTTGTTACATTGAGAGTACCAGTTATCACTTCTCCATTCTAGAAATGCTAAATGCTCAGGATTGCCAGCTTCTCAAGCTTATTATAATTCTAAATGTGATTATGCTGTGACTCACTGGAACAGATCAAATGACAGAAAATGTAAACTGACAAAACCTGAAGATTTAGGTATCAGAATTTTTCCATTCAGCAAAGACTTCATACATAAAATGTTGTTCTCAGATACTTACCACTACTTGTGCAGTTCACAGTAAAGTCAGTACCACTTGGTTGTGCTCTGCATAGTCACTGTGTTCTGTTTTACCCATTAGCCTCTGAATGAACATATTGCCATTTGAATATTAAAGAGGACAGCCTAAAAAGAAAGAAAATGAGTCACATTTTGCATTTTAGACTGGGTGATATTTGTGAACAAACACGTTTTTACTGGCTGACATAGTGAAAATGGCCATGGCCTCATTCATGCAATTACTCCTGAATTATCCTTCAGCCTTCCCCACCACAGCAGGTAGGATTCACAAAACAATGAATTTGAGGTGGCAGGTCAGGATCCTATTGATAATGAGCAATTCTCTTTATAGGAAGAGTACTGGACCTGAGGTCCAAAGAATTTCTTTTTACTTCTATGCCCTAATCTGGACAACACTTTAGATTAACTCAGCCCATCAGTTAGAGGAATGAACTAATCCCAGCAGAGTTAGTTCTCAGCAGGTTGTCAGTGCCAGAACAATTACATCATATCCAGGCACTCTGTAACCTTCTGTGGAGGGGACAGCTCACAGATGATTCCAAGAAATGAAGTTCTAATTTAGAATTAGATATTAACTGCTGTCTGTGGTACTTTTGTTTTGAGCAGGTATTTATTTGGCCTCATTGTTTGGTAGCTCTGCCAGACTTCACTCCCTGCAGCTGGAAAGCAAAATGTGAACTATAGCTCAATTTTTCATAGTGACTTTTGGGGTTTTTGTACTTCTTTATGCTGGCTGAGGTTTAGGTAAAAGATAAAAACCTCTGTGCTTGTTTCCCACAGTTCATTACAAACACACACCCTTTGGATCATGGACTCCCTAGCTCAACAAGCACAACAGTGACAATGTCCTTGAAGCATCAAAACATCACAGCCAGTCGTGCCATGGCAATGGCTCAGACATGGAGCAGTCGCACAGGCTCCAAGGGCATCCCAAAATGTGTCCTCCTCCAATCTATGTGCAGCTGTGCTCACTAATGGACTGCAGCACTTCAGTCCCCACAAGCCAGAGGCAGTTTGTGGTTTATGGATTGCAAGCACTTGGCTGCAGGAGCTTCCACGTGTTCTTTATATCCCTGTAGCTGGAATTTTTTAGTCTAGAGCCATGACATGCCAGCTCCAGCACTGCCTCAGTACCAGCGAACTCAGCACTGACACAATCGTTAGTTAATTGTGTTAAAATGTCCTGAGGAAGAACCTTTGTGATCCGGGATTTGAGTAAGTAATCTGCGAGCATGGCTGCAGGTTTGCAGCCCCCCAGCGCACACTGCCACAGCAACATTACCTTGCACACAGCCAGCAGAGGCATTTGTTGCTGCCTGTCTGCCAGCTCAGAGCTCTTCAGACACCCCCCTGCTCCTGTATCTCTAGATATTTGTTTCCAGCTGCCTGAAAAAATTTTGCAGGAGAATTTGCTGCAGGAAAGCAGGGAAACTGGTGTTAACTCTTTCCAGGCCAGCCTGTAATCTAAAAGTGAGTCAGAAATCTTGGGTTCATACCAGAATAGCAGTGTTTAGTTTAGGAGCCCTGAGGACCAAACCCACACTGTTGTCCTGTAGCATCAAACAAGGCTTTTGGCATCCTGAAGGGTCAGTGATCACAGGGGAACTTGGCCCTTGCTTTGAGCCATGAGGAGTGAGGGCAGGATTTCCCTCACTGCTCGCCTGGTTGAGCTCAAGTCTGGAAGATTGCTGCTGGAGGAGACGCTGGTCCATGCAGAATGCATGTTTCAAGGCAGACAATGACTCCACTCTTCTGAATGACACAGCTCATGCTCAGGGTGCAGGCAGTGCCCAGCTCTTTGGTCCTCATCCTCTGTGGATCCCAGCTCTGTCTGGTCCATGAGACCACACCATTCCTGGAGGGATCCAGGGCTGGCCAATCCCCACCCTGGATGTGCAGTGCAGCTCTCCCCACACAAGCTGTGGATACTTGAACTAACATTCCCAAATTATTACTGTTGTGCACAGAAAAGGAAATATGTCAACAATGAGAACATGATGCAAGATCCCAGACTGACTTGTCCTGTCTTTGACAGAAATTAAAGCCTGGTTTAGGCTTCCCAAGGGAGAAAAACTCTGTTCAAATTGAGTGACAGAAACATCTATGAAAATAATCCTGGGAGAAAATTGAGTGTACTGAGTGGCACTGACATATTACCATGGCATCTTGTTTCTTTTGCTGGACAAGAAAACAGGAACATTTGTATTTTATTACAGCTTTGCATTTAGCAGGGGGCAGTGTGCTCTTGGCTGTACAGCCTCATCAAAGCCATCTGCACTTACACAGATGTGTGTTTCACTAAAAACACTCTCAGGTTTATCCATAGTGGATCCTGATGATTGCATGATCTCTTACAGATACTATTTCTGATTTCTAATGATAACTCTGGGTATTCAAAGTCCCCATTCCCTGCCAAGCCCTGTACCATAGCCAGGCTTCAGACCTTTATTAGACTGATACTGAAAAGCAAGACAACAAAGAATAAAGCAAAGCTGTTACCCCCATGCTGTGTAAATGCAAGTGGAGCAGTGTCCCTAAATGTGTAATTTATGTCACACGCATTTGATGGTTTTGTTATGGCTGACAGGCAAAGCATGGACCTGAAGAAAGTGTTGGTAGGTCCCACTGTCATTGAGTTCATGCCCCACAACCCATTCAGAGAGGCTCCTTCTGTTTCTTTGGGAAACTCCAGGAGTCTGGCTGCGCGTTCTCATGGAAGCTCTTTCAAAAGAACATAGAAAGTTCTTAGTTGCCCCCTCTGATCCTCAGTGCTCTGAGTGCAGAGCTGTGACCTGTGCTGCTCCACCTTCTCCACAGGGAACTCCAACACGTTGTGCCAGGCTGCTTCCAGCTGTGGGAGATGCTGCCTTTATGTACCAAAAGCATCCAAATTACCTGCCCAGCTGGTACAGACTGGCTCAAGTCTGCACTGCACAGCTCTGGGCCCTGCGTGTTTCCTCTGAATTCCTGTGACTGTTGGTTCATGTTTTAACTCAGCTGGAGATACATGAAATAACAGCTGGCTGTAGCACAGCCTCCTACAGTTGTGTCTTTATAAGATGACACCAGAGGTATCCTTCAGGCATCTGAAGACATAAGAATCGCTAGGATAGTATTAGAACAAACATGGTACAGTCCATGTCCTTCTCTGAAAGTTGAAAATGTCCCTTGTTTTCTTTTCAATACTGGAAGGTGCCCAGAAGGTGCCCAGAAGGGGTCCTGGGATGAATCAGTAGTTGAGCCACACTGAGTTTGTACATTCACATCACTGAATCTTTGGTGGAGTTTAATGATCTGCATACTCCTGTCTCAAAATGTTCCCTTGAAGCTTTCCAGCACCTCCCTTCGTGTAGGAACCCCTGTCTCCTGGGGAAGAGCTCTCAGGCACTAATGGAATGAAGAGGCTGGAAGGTTCCTGGGTTTCAGCCCTTAGCTCTCTGTGTCCTGGGACACTTCTCAGCCAGATACAGAACTCGCCCTGGCAAGGGGAGCAAAGGGGCTCAAATGGTGTTAATAACTTAAAGTTATTAGAATACATAACCCTCGATTTGGTGAAGAGCTGCACAGAAGAAGTAGCTCCAATAAATACAATATTTTGTACTTTATCCATTGGCTGAAGCTTTATACACAACCTCAGCCAACTCACCAAGAGCCTTTGAAAGTACAGGGTTGTTACTCTATTTAAACCCTTATATCTATTGTTTTTAGCTTCAACAAATACATTCCTCTTGGGTCAAAGCTCTCCATGCTTAGTTCTAGATCAAAGGCCAACTTTCACGTTTGAAAGACCAAGCAAAATGATTTTTCAACTGTGAATTATACAAAAGCGGGAGTAGAAAGGGAAGAAACTATAATGTTGTGATAAAAAATGTTGCCCTCTGGTTACCAAAAATTCCTAATCAACTCCAGCCATCTTTCCAAAGTCTGGACTGAGGGGAACCAGCTCTCAGTGCCCCTCGATTTGCCCGGACTGGCTGAGGTTGCTTTGGGAGACTTTCCCTTCAGACGGGGCCGATGCAGACGCAGCACAAACACCTGGGATTGGATTTCCCATGGTCAGCACTGAGCTCATCTGCACAAAGGAGAATCTGGTGTATAAACCAAATAGCTCCTTCCTTAAATGGTGCAAAACCTCTCCCATCTGAATGAATCTACTGAAGGGGGTGTGGGAGAAATAGGAATGACACCAAACCTCTGAGAATGCAAAAATCAGTGGATTTGTAAAGGCCATGTTGCTCTCACCCTTCCCTGGCTCTGGCTGTGCACTTCCCCTGCAAGGTGAACCTCAGCTGGGACTGCTATTTGCTCTTTGCATACACCATAAAGTATACAGAATATGAAACCTGGAAGATCCAGGGATGCAGGAACACCTCTGAGCTGAAGAGTTTTCTCATTTCATACTGCACTAAAGTTGGAATTTCACTCTGGTTTGGCAGCTGCCCTCAGCACTCTGCAGTGCCTCTTTCACCGGTGAATGACTCTCTGTCTCTTCTGGATACTTGGCTGGAGACACAGAACTCCCCCAAGTTGCCAGAGATGCTGGGCCTGACTCAGCAGATACCTTTGGTCTGTCAGACACACTGGCTGAAGAGCAGGAAAACATGCAAAGCAGGTCAGCAGGTGCCATGTCTGCAGGAACCCACTTACCTTTGTATAAGGAGCCTTAGAGGGGGTGTCATTTGATATTTAGACCCAGTCTGAAATAGCCCAAACTGTTCAGGCAATGTAATGAGTCATGACTAAAGGCTGTGAGCAGGACCGGGTGTAACCATCACCATGTGCAGGGCAGTGCATTGGTGTAACCAACATTGTGTGCAGGGCAGTGGATCAGTGTGACCATCCCCGTGTGCAGGGCAGTGGATCGGTGTAACCATCCCTGTGTGCAGGGCAGTGGATCAGTGTGACCATCCCCGTGTGCAGGGCAGTGGATCGGTGTAACCATCCCTGTGTGCAGGGCAGTGGATCAGTGTGACCATCCCCGTGTGCAGGGCAGTGGATCGGTGTAACCATCCCTGTGTGCAGGGCAGTGGATCAGTGTGACCATCCCCGTGTGCAGGGCAGTGGATCAGTGTGACCATCCCAGTGTGCAGGGCAGTGGATCAGTGTGACCATCCCCATGTGCAGGACAGTGGATCGTGCCCCGGGCCCCGGTGCCTGTGGGGAGCAGCCATCCCTCCCTCCCCTTCTGCTCCCGCAGCGGTGCCAGGGAGCGGAGCCGAGCCCGGCAGAGGTTTCCACTCGTCACTTTGCATGAGATCTCTCGCACAGGTACAGCCAGGTGTGGGAACAGTAAGAGCTGCCCTCAGGAATGTGACAACAGACACTCCGAGCATGGGACAGGCTCCGGGAAGGGCATTCCTGCCCTCCCGGTGACTCCCGCAGGGACACCGCTTCGCTCCGGCTCTCCTTGATTGTTTTGCGAACAGGATTTGTCTTGAGCCAAGCCTGCCCGTTCCCCAGAGAGGCTGGATCAGGCAGGGCTCCCCTGACTCATCCTTCATAGACAGCATTTGGAGAAGTGCGGCTGAAACTCATTTAACCCGTGACAGAAACCATCGTCCCTTTCCCTACTAGAAAGTCACCCTAGTAATGCAGTTTTCTGGGGACCTCCTTCTGTCCGAGGCACTTCAGGAACGGTGTGAGGGGACTGAAGTCCTGCAGAGGGACCCAGAATGTCCCCACTGGAGCAGAGGACAGGTTTGACAGTCAGAGCCACCATTAGAAATAACAGGCTGGCACTGCCATGGAAAAACCTAAACATGAAAAATGATCAGAGGCTCTTCATATCACAACTTGTTCTTCTGCTTTGTTCTTTGAACTTAAGAAATCTCACTTTAATTACTATTAATTAGTATGTCTTCCATTATTTTCCAGGACCTTCCTTATGTTTTTTGCTTTTTTTTTTGTATGGTATATAGCAAGGAACGACCGAAAAAGGTTCAGACTGTGGTTCATCTGAACTAAAAAGCTGCAGTAAGTTCCTATTCTTGTCTGTGTATTACTCTTGCAGTAGCTAAAATCCACCTGTCCCACAATGGGCTTCACTTCCCACCTCCTGATGTGTTTAAGGAAAGTACTGAGCAAGACCCAGAACATCCCTGAAGTCACATTAAAAACTTAAAGGGTCTGTGGCTCTGAATTGTGCAAGAAGCACCATATGAGATGTCAGGGGTGGCCCTGATTGTCCTGTAATTCAAACAAAAGTCTCTCTGTGGTTGTATGGTTAGAACAGATGATTCCTACAAATAAAGTTCTTATTGTTAGGAAGTAGTTAAATTCTTAGATCTGAAATTTAACTGCTCTTTGAATTTTGACTAGAGTTTCCTTCAAAGTCCTCCACAAAGCAAACTGGAGAAGCTTTTGTAGCCTCTGTACAACTGGGAGCACCTCCCATGGGGAATCAGCCTCCATGAGCAGAGAAACTCCAGCATTTGTTCCCAGCTGATAACAGGAGGAGATGGAGCCACATAAAACAACTGCACATCAAGGATCCAGTTTCACCCACAAAGTGTCCTTATCAGCATCAAGGAGTGTCTTTGTTCTCATCCTGACTCTTGACCTGTATCATGAAGGCAAATATGCTTTAGAACTGCTTTCCCTCTGTCTGTGGTTGGGATAAGGAAGAATGAACAGCTGGGAAAGTCTAAAGTCCTTTTTCCAGCCATATCAGTTGAAACCCTGGGCTGGTCTCAGCACGTGTGCTGTGCAGCAAGGTCTGCATTGAACCTTCTGCTTCCTTAAAAGGACCTCAGATTGTAACCTTTTACATCTATCACACATACAGGGCAAGAACAGGTCTCTCCAAATCCCAGTCATCTGTGTCTTTCCTGCTGCCCTGTGTACTTGGGATGGGATGTTGGCCACGGTGACAGTGTAACATCCAGTACTGTATGTATTGATTAGATTGTTAATGGCATCACAGAGAATTCATCAGTGGTCATATGATGGTGGAGACAATAAACCCAGAATTCTCCCCCACAAACCCTCGTTGTAATCCGGGTGTAACTGTTGACTCTGGGATCCTCTCCCTGCTTCTCCGTTTGCTGAGCTGCTGAACTGCTATTAGGGCACTTTTTGAAACCCCCCAGTTCAGTGCTTCCTGCTCATGAACGAACTCCTGACACCCAGAACTATCAGAATTTTTCTGGTCAGCAGTTTGGTGAAGTAAAAAAAAAAGTAAAATGAAGAGTTCTTTTTCTCCACACTGGTATTACTTCTGCATTGTCTCAGGCAATAATTTTCAGTCTCAGCCCTGTCCCAGATGTACAACAATCCAGGTTTCTGTTCAGCAATATGGTGTGATTGTTCTCTTCTAAGAAAGAGAGAGGCTGCTGATGCTTCTAAATGATATAATAGTTGTATGGGAGCTCGCTCTCCTGCTCAGATTTGGTTCCTGGTTTTCATTGTCCCCACTATAAAACAATACTATTACATGGCAGTTTCCAGGGCGTTGGGAGCCTGTGTGAGAAAGGCAAACAAAATGTTAACTGTTGCATCATCGCAGAACATCAAAGTGACCAGGTACAGCAGCTTCTGTAAGAAATCCAGGATTTTGTAAATGTTATTTTGCCTTTATTTTTGTTGAGTATTAACCTGCAAGAATGAGGGCATAAGGCATATTTTAGTCAAGAGGGCTTGCAGTTAAGTCTATCAGAAGATGGGAGATGTAAAAAGGGATCAGAGAGGGCAGCCTACTTGGATTCTGAAAAAAACTCAAAACTTACTGTAATAAACACCATAATAAATAATCTAAAATTATTTTATTTGGCATAACTTATTTGGTCATTTTAGTAGTGACATACTTAACTGCAGCCAGGATTCCTATTTGCTCCAGACATCCAGGCATTTGTTTGTCTGCCCTGCCCCACTCTTATACCTGCACCTCTGAAAGCACTTGCCTCCTTCAGGCTTGTGATCTGCATAAACAACCATTAATCAAAGCCCAGAAGAGAGAAACCAAGTTAAAACAGTGGAACAACACTCAAGAATTAAGTCCAAGTCAATAACAGACTCCTTGGAAATATTGTTTTTATGTATATAATGCTTTTTCATCACTGAACTAATTCAGATAATTTCCCTGTACACAAAAAATGAGGTCAAAGGTAGTACAAAGTATATGTCATAAATGAATGTTCAGTCTTGGAATTCAGTTCATAACACACTAGAAAGGAGGGGTACAATTCTTTCCCTGGATGAAGGAAATACTTAGGGAAGTAGATATGTCAGCATTCTGAGTGATGGCAGAAAGGACAGGCTGTGATCTAGAGCTGCATTTAAAAATGTGTCAGTGAAAACTACGTATTGAGCAAAACAGCTCAGGAAGCTGGATCTGGTTAACATTTGACAGATGAGTAATTTTTCTTTCCCAGTGAAACAAGAGAGAGGAGATCCCATGCTTCAGTCTAGAGCAAAATCCTCATATTGAAGGAATTAATGTAAAATGGTTTGGCTCTGCACATCCTGGCACATTCTGTACTCCAAAAAAGAGAGACAAGGTCTCCCAGAAAGTAACTTAAATAAAAAATGTGAGTCCAGTTCTTTCCTTAGAGACCCCAAATGTAGGTACTGCAAGTCAGACTGTGTGGATACTCATCCCCTCTCAAAAACATAATTAAAATTGGTCTATTTGAATTTACAGGACTGAATATAAACCTTTGGATTTGAACTTGGATTATCTATACCTTCCACAATTATCTCTATGTCACTGGTTTTAAAACCTGCCTTCTCTCCAGTACAGATTAAAGGGTTTACCATGTCCAAAAACCAGAAAGAATAAGTCAGTGAAGCAAAGAGCAAAGTGCCTGCAAGGAACACGTCGGAGTGGGTAGGAAACAATCCTTCTCTAGAGATTAGTTATAAAAAACTGTTTATTAGTGGCAGCTCCACAGCACACAGATTAGGGCTTGAATAAAATAGCCTTGCATTTGAGAATACAAGAGAAGAATCGGTGTTTGCCCTCATGCACAGGGCTGCTTCACAAATATTTACATGCCAAGGGCTTAAGGCTTCTTGTGTGTCCTGCGCTCAGGGACCAGCTCATCCATATTTTTCGGAGGCAGAAATACAAAGAGTGGGTGAATTATGGTCAGAAGTGCTAAGTCAGTCCTCACTGCCCAGTCAGCCAAGCAGCACCCCCCTTCTCTCTCAGAATGCCTTAAGCTGCCCTGAAGACCTCCTAGAACCTGTGGCTGCATTGCCTGCCCAGCACAAACCCTCCTGCATGGCCATCCCACAGATAGCTCTGCCACACATGATCAAAGCTGTGTGTAGACACAGACCATGCTTGTATCTCTTTTACCAAGGGAATGTACTAAATAGGTTGTCATAGATACCCCCAAATCAGACTTGCGGTCTCAACATTATGAGGGCTTGCATCATGGCCATCCATGCTTTCTATGGAATGTTCTTCCCAAGCACTGCAGAGCCCAGTGTCCCACAGTTTCTGTCCTGTTGGTCACACCTGCTTGGGAGCCAGTCCAGAGGAGGCAACAGGATGGTCAAAGGGCTGGAGCAGCTCTGCTGGGAGGAAAGGCTGGGAGAGTTAGGATTATTCAGCCTGAAGAGAAGCTTTGGGGTGACCTCATTGTGGCCTTGCAGTGCCTGAAGGAGTGACAGAGAAGATGGAGAGAGACTATTTCCAAGGACAAGGGCCTGGAGTTATAGGACAAAAGATTTAAATTGAAAGAGAGTAGGTTTAGATTGGATATTAGGAAAAAAACCCTTCCCTGTGAAGGTGGGCAGGCCCTGGCACAGGTTGCTCAGAGAAGCTGTGGCTGCCTCTGGAGCCCTGGAAGTGTCCAAGGCCAGGCTGGACGGGGCTTGGAGCAACTTGGGCTAGTGGAAGGTGTCCCTGCCCATGGCAGGGGTGGGGCTGGATGGTCTTCAAGGTCCCTCCCAACCCAAACCATCCCACAATTCCATGATTCTGTGCTTTCCAGCGCTAATCACACCTCAGGCTCTGCTCACCTTGCTGGTGGATAGTCCAGAGCTGCTCCCAGTTGTCCAGAGACCAACCCACTCTCAGCATTCACTGGATTTTCTGCCTTGAGCACCTTCCCCAAGCCCTGTGGACCAAGCACAGAGATTTCTCAGACAGTTCTAACACTCCCGAGCTCTTTGACAACTGCTGTGTCAGCTCACACTCCCTAACATAGTCTGTGTACAGCCAGAGTGTTACAAAAGCGAAAAAAAAAATAGATCAGAAACTCCCTTTAAAAAATCACTGTTACTATTTTACCAATTGAAAAAAAAGAGTAAGGCAGCAGGCAAGGGGCAAATTGCCAATGGCAAGCCTTTGACTCAGCACTAAACCAGGACCTGAAGCACTTTCAAGCAGATGTCTCAGGCTGCCAGCCAGCAGCAGGGAGAGAAGGGGAAGGCTGGGTGGCCTTAAGGAAAAACCTGGATGAGAAGAACAATTCTGTGGAAATGTTACACCAACATAGGAGACTAGGAAGTTTTCCACTTCAGCTATGCTTGAGGTGGTGAGACGGCAACAGCAGCTCCTAAACTGTGATAGTCAGAACTGGGAGTAAATAATATCAGTTTTCTGGAGGTTCCTTTCAAGAGTTTGCTAACTGGGACAATGAAAATGAAGAGTTAACCGTGAACAAGGAGGACTAAGGAGAACCAAGAGGAAATGTGATACAAAGAGCACCTGAAAAACGAGAGGATGAGGATAGAGGAGAACACAGGGTGTGTTTTTACAGTCTCTTCCCAGTTCATGCTCAGCAGAGCAGTGAAGGAGAACACTTCCTGCCTCTGTGTGAGGGGGCATCACATACAGCTGGCAGAGCCACCTCCAATTAGATGAGCAAATATGAAACACTGGATGCCATCTTTGCCAAGGAAACATGTTCATGTTACATAATTTACCTAAACCTGTTTTAAATATGCCAGGAATTAAAAAAACCCTATAAAACTTCTTTATGCAGAGGGGAAAACTGGCAGATATGGTTGGTTTCTCTGTTCAAGATCTCTGCCTTACTCTGCTTTTGTTGCTTATGAAGGGACATAAAAGCTTCCTTGTAAAAAATCCATTTTCAGGCAATTTCAGTGTTAGACAAAATGTATATATTCATTGTCCTGGCAGCCCAGCTCCTGTTCTCTCCAGGTGGAGCTCTGCTCTGGGAGTGTCTGCTCTTCCATGGCAAGCCCCTTGCTTTCTGTTTTCCTTGATTTACCCTCTCCTGGCAACAAACAGTGACCTCTGGCAAAGCATGGATAAATCCCAAGGTGCAGGGCAGGGGCAGGGGCAGGGGCAGGGGCTGAGTGTTTCCCACCCAGCCACATGGACTTTATTCCCTGGAGGCTGCAGCAGGAGCAAGGGATCTGCACTGGGATGGGCAGGCTGAAAACACTTCTAATCTGGGCTCTGCTGCTGACTCATCATGTCACCTTTGGGAAATATCTGCCTCCATACTCGTTTTTCTTCCTTGAAGAAGCCACATTCTGTTGTAGGCATTAGTTACCATAGTTACAGATCCTAGAATAGTTAGGATGAATGATTTCTCAATCAGATAAATTGGCAATCCTTCCATTTGTTCTCTGCTACAGGGCTAGAAGTGACAGAAAACTAAAAAGTTCAGGCAGGGTAATGAAACCAGATTTATTCCAGTTGCACAGCATGGAAGAGTAAGGTGAAAACGTGGCAGCTGCTCTCCAAAGGCTGGGGGGAAGATGTGGCCCATATTTATCCCCAACAGAACTAGGAGTTGCAGTTATGTGTGTATCAAACCAGCCACTCCAGCTTGGAAAATGTGACCTAGGAGATAAGTGCCAGCAGTGCCCTACTGCCAAGCAGCCTATTCTTATTTATCCACTGAAGTCACCCTTGCTGAAAGAAGCCTTTTTTAAAGGCAGTCTGCTCCGTGCATGCCTGGCCTGTTACTGGGTTACTGGAGAATGAACTATATCTGGTTTTTTGTAAATCCCTGTTTTGGCTTTTGGAAGTCAGCTCACAGAAAACTGCTGTAGGACAGACCTATTTGCGTCTTTGATTTCTATTGACTTACCCCTAACCTTTCCCAGCTATTCTTTACATTTTGATGAACTCTTCTAGCCTCCTTTCCCAAGGCCTGCCATGAGATAAACAGAGGATTCAGACTCTTTGGTGCTGCCCAGTGCCAAGGTTCTGCTCTGGGCAGCGTGCTGATCGTGGCTGCAATTCCTGCCTTGCAGGCACTCGGCATCCAGTTACATTTGTTGGCGTCAGGCAGACTCTGCAGACCACTGTGAAATACTGAATCTAAAAATAAAAGAAAGAAAAAGTACAAACCCAAAGAGGCCAGGATATTAAAATTCCAGGAACACTGTAGAAAAGTTTGGAAGAGGCACACAGTCAGTCCTGGGGGAAAACACTGACAAATTGGGACAGTTTAAATTAAGCCCATAGGTTTGCCTTTTTTAGCTCTGTTACCCATGTGACACTCCAGGGTTCAGCCTGCGGGTCCAGGTATTTCTGCTCACACAAAGAATGCATTGGAGCCTTTTGGAAAGGCAAACCATTTGCACTGTCTCAGCTCCTCGTGTGGCTCTTCCCATGAGCTGGTAACCCCAGAGGCACCTGGTCTAGCAGCCCCAGCTCTCTGGATCTGCTCTGGATCGACCCCACGGTGGATGGTGCTGGCTGGGAGTGGGAGCAGGTCCCAGGCTCGGGTGAGTCCGAGGGGCACGGGGCGGGGGTGTGATTTTCACAGCTTTTGCAGCACTTTTAATTGTACGGTGACATATGGAAGATTAATGGATCTGTGGATCCAGGCCAGGGGTTGGGATTAAGTACTTGCTGAACCTCCTTCAAAAGGTTAAATTAATGAGTCTGAGATCAGATAGAAAAGCCCCAGTGCTATTTGTAAAGAGGATTTTAGGAATCTCATATAAAGAATTTGGTGGAAATGTCCCCATTCCCTGATTAAAAAAAACATCTAATAAGCTTTGAAATTGCCTTTTTTAAATTTAAATCTCAAACCACCACGAGGATTAATTTTTACCAAGTATGAAGTTGCCTTTTGAAGTGCGACACTTGCGACTTCCCATTCCTGAGCAACACAGTTCCATTTTAGGGCTTCAGACTGCCTGCTTTGATTTGTTTGTAAAAAATTTTCCTAGATTTAAACAAAGCCTATTTGCGGGAGACACTATTTCTGCCTCCTTTTTGATGCTTTGAACTGAAACCCACGAGGGCTGTGGCTGAGGTTTAAAAGTGGCTGTGTTTGATAACCAAGTGTTCTGCATACACAGCCCCGCAGCTCCAGCTGCCCCGGCTGCAGTGGGAGCTCCCTGGGAGGCTGTATGGAGGGCAGAATTTCCAAATATGCCTGAGCTTATCTGTGCTGGGGATTGCCTGTTCCGAATGTGCACGGTTTGGCCACGGGACTCCTCTGCTCAGGGGCTGCTGTGGGGCTGTGGCAGAGAAGGGACCAGCAGGATTTAGCACCTTGGCCTGAGTGTTACACAGGTTTTAGAGTTGCTTTTATTGTTGATGTGAAGAACGGGAGCTCCCACTGTGCTTTGCAAAGACACCTCGAATGGATCTCCTGCCAGCACCAAGTGGATGCTGAGAACTGCATGGGTGTTTTTGTTGGGGTTCCTCCTAATGCTCTGAGACAAAACCTCTGTTGTCGCAGCTATGTGACCCTGGAAGTATTTCACATACAGCATTTTATACTATTTAATAGTATAGCTAAAATGAGATGTTAAAATTATAGCAGCTCAGAATCTCCTGAGCTGGGAGGGACCCACAGGGATCATCCAGTCCAACCCCTGGTCCTGCACAGACACCCCAACAATCCCGCCCTGTCCCTCAGTGTTGTCCAAACCCTCCTGGAGCTCTGGCAGCCTTGGGGCTGTGCCCACTGCCCTGGGAAGCCTGTTCGGTGCCCATCCAGGGGAGAACCTTTTCCTGAGATCCAACCTAAGCCTTCCCTGACACAGCTACAGCCATTCCCTCAATATTTTAAAAGCTGTATTTTTAATTTGCATCTACTCATTTTCCTCACTAACCTTGTAGAAGAAATTTAGACCTATGTATTTTAATTTACAGCAGAAGAAAAGCTGAAGGAAGCCTCAGGTGGGCATGTGAAGCTGTTCCCCTGTGTCTTAGGCTGTGTGTGTTCTAAACAAAATGAACTAAAAGTAAATATGCAAAATGCCTGCTACTTTTGGATAGGAACTTGGCACATTCCTTTATAGTTTTGCAGCACATCAGGTTTGCAGCTTAACAGTTGATTAAGTGCATCTTCCAGTGAGAGACTGAGCATACAAAGAACAATCATCCATATCGTCTGATGGAATACCAAAATTCCAAGCTTTCTGATGACTATCTATGACTAGATATCTATGACATATCTATGACTATCTACCTGGCAGCACGTCAGAAGTTGCAAGAAAACCAACTATATCCTCTTTATCAAAGCCTGTGTTAGCCAGGACATTCAGCACAGGAAGGTCTGGAGTTTCTGCATGACTCTTAAATTCTTCAGCTGCCTTAGAATCTCTTACCTCCCTCAGTCCTGTGTGTGTCCAGGTTCTCCTGCGTGTCCAGTTCTGGTGAAATCCTTCCTCCCACTGCTCAGTAAAAATAAGTTGTTACATATGATGTACAAAATCTTACCCTGCCTCTTCTTATACCTGCCACAGAGGTCAAGACAAAAGGTGGGAGAGAAGAAACACCAGTTCCCCTTTTCCAAAATATGAAGCTGAGGCAGGGGCTGAATTGCTCAAGGACACAGTTACCACTGGTGGGCATCTAAACAAACTCACTGAAGCTCATGGGAAACTGTGAGAGAAAAGTGGACTTTTGTCCCAGAAAGATCCAGTGTAACTGCAGGACAAAACCATATCAAAATAAACAGATGTTTAGGAGCAGTAGAAAGGTAAAGCTCTAAAGAACATCAAGATCAGCCAAAAAGAATTGTTAGAAACCTGAAGGGTGCTTGGCACAGTCCCGGAGTTGTTTCAATGTAGTGAGGAAACAAGTGATAAGAATATGATAGATCTACTTTCTTCATCTTATCTTCTTTCTGATGTGCCTTCTATGTAAAGATGAATGTGTTAAAACTCCCAGGGAAAGCCTGGGTGTTGTGTCCTGCCTTTATCAGGTCTCTGACAGCACAAACTGATCATGGGGTAGGGTTTGGGGAACAGGCAGAAGTTTCTTCAGAGGTTTGACACAGATGCCTCAGGTTTCAGGGCTACAGCATTCAAACTCTATCATGAGAAGGGGTAGTATGGGCAGTCTTGGCCCTTCACAGCCTGTGCTCTTAATTATTTTGGTTTCCTGGGACTGCAAATGAACAGGAGTCCGTCTGGAAATAAGACCAGTGATGTCCAGCAAGGAGAAGTGTCTCTGTTTACAAGATGTCAACAGACACATCCTTAAACAAAGCAACTCACTCCCCAAATTTGAAGCCCTTGCTTGAAAGGCTGGACACAACGCAGCTTCAAAGAAATCACTGGAAAATACTTAACAGAGTAAAGTTTCCTATTTCTCCTTGTTAATCGCTATTTTATCCATATGGATGGATAGACACAAAATCGCCTTAGGGCAGAGACCTAGCATGAAAAGTTACAGCTCAAATTATCTGCTGGAAAACAATAAGCAAGAGAAATCAGGATTTTATGATTGAAAGTGCCACGTGGGCATGGTTTTACCTCTTGGATGTGTTTATTGTGTCACGTTTGCAGGAGCTTACTGGCTTACCGTCTGTGCTTCATGCAGCTCCATCTGTTCCCCTGTGCTTTCCCTCACTGTAATTGTGTTACAGAAGGCAGCCCAGTTTTTATTAGCAAATATGTATAACCCAGGTTATACATACATATCTATAGAAGCATATATGGCCCAGGTGTCTGTGCATTCACTGTCACTATTAGCAGCAGGTGCTGAGAACATCATTGTGTGCTCAGACTGCAGTCCATGTGCTGCCAAAATTCTTTGGGTTTGGGATAGTCGTAGAAACACTAGTAATTGAAAACCTGCAGTGTTTACTGGCCTCGGTACTAACCCTGCCACCTTTGCCTGTGGCTGTATTTTAGGCCCACATCGCCAGTCTAGCAGAGCTAGAACATGTCCTTCAAAAATCTGGGTCACAACTCACTTTTACTGCTTCCTGAAGGCACTAACTAAGGTGGGGGCAGAGTTAATTTTGTGCGGTGTCCTTTCTTTTTTGCTGTATTTTAAAGAGTGATTGCTGGAGCAAGTTGAATGTGTTGCATCTTGAGTATTATTGAGGCTGGAAAGCAGCCAGAACAATCAAGGAGCAAAACTTCTAGGCAGCTTTCCATATCTGCAGTAAAGCTCGAGTCTCCAACAAAGTTATCTAAGGAATTCTGGCTGAGAATGACAAATGGAAAAGCAATGACACAGATATAAGGGGAAAAGTGAAGCATTTTATGATTTTGGACAGTTTCCTGCAGTTATATCACTGCACTGCTCTTATTCCTCAGCAAAATCAGAGTGAACATGTTGCACTCCAGCAGCTCCACTCCCATTCTCATTCCCCGCCAACCTGCAGAACCAGAGGGATAGGAGAGAGAAGGACTAGGAGTTATTCCCCGCCCTTGTCTGTTCAGACCACGATGAAATGAACCCCAGCCAAGGACCAGAATGCTGGGGATACTTCCACCCAGCATTTTAATTGCTTGATGCCTCATCTATGGTACAATTTGCTTCTTGAAGAACCAAGAGACTGAGCTGATTGTGTTTAGAGTATTAGAAAAACCCCACTGCTCTATGAGCAGCAAAACTAAAGCAGCTCCGCATATGTATGGTCTCATCCCTAAAGCTCCCCACTATAATAAATAAGGATATCTTAAGTGAGTTTCTCTTTTCAGTGTCACCCCCGTGGGCAAAGCCCTCACATCCTGTGGCTAATCCATCTTTGGGTACATGGGGACTGGCCAGCCTGAATAGCCAACAGGAGAGTTGGTGCCTGGCTCCTTTCTTTCCTTCAGCTGGAGAATGAACATGGTTCATTTTTCTGCCTTCAGCTGATGACTTCCAAGAAACTGTAGAAATTTAATTATTTTTGAGACTTCGACTCATGTATCAAGTATGTATGAAATTTGGAGCAAGAGATAGACTGAACCATTACATAAGCTCCCTCTCCTCAGGAAAGCACCTAATCAAGCTTGTTCCGTGAAAACTCCCCACTGCAATGACTGGAAATGGATGTTTTTTACAAACATAGAGCTATGCCAAACAATAGCCCTCAGGAGCCCTTTGCCCAGTGTCCTTTTTCTTGGCAGAAGTACCTGCTTGTATTGGACCATGGAACACACATTGTCCTCTGGTCTGAAGAAGGAGTTTACAAGTTAATAGTAATGGCAAATTATATTCCCAACTTGCTGCATCCAAATCACTAATAGACTACCATTAATCAGGCTGTAGGATAAAGAATAACAAAAATAGAAATGGGCTAGTTTTTTTTCCCTCCAAATGTTATTTTACTGTACTTTTCCCTTTAACCTCCAAAGCTGTATTTCATTTCACTGGTAAATATGCCACACTTCCTCAAAATCTGAAGCAAAAATACTGGGATGAGTATTTTGGACATTGTATGTTGGATTAATGTTTCTATAGTTCGGGTTGTGTCATGTGCCAGGTGCTCTGAACTCCTTCCCCTGTCTGTGTGGGGAACATGGGGACACTGGCTGTACTTTCCCTTTTCAGCACAAAGATCCTCCATCACTCCCCCTGGAAAAGCTGCCTGAGGGTCCTGGTGGCTCCTGAGCCTGCGGACAGGAGCAGCTGCTGCCTGCAAAACCACAGCAGGGACCAGCAGCCCCCAAAATGAGCCATGCTCCTTTTCTGCACTACTCCTTGTACAAGCCCCTGCTGCACTCGCTCAGCTCTTACACACAACATGTGTTTGGGTTTATTTCATGGCTAATTTTCCTGCACTGGAGGTTTAATTGAGTAGCTGCTCATTTGGATGCTCAGAATGATACCGAATTTTACAATCAGCTGAATACAAGCACATTCAGTTTGACACTCGAGTTTAATACTGGCTCATTTTGATCCCAGAAGGTGCACAGAAGTCACTGCTGAAAGAACCTCATGTCTGAGGGTCCTTGGCTTGTCACTCCTTTGAATATTTCCAACAAGAAATCATTCTCTCCCTTTGCCTCAAATCTTTTTGTTACCCTGGAGTTACCAGGTAGCCGGAAGTGTCAGGGGGTTAAGGCAGAAACCTCCTGACTTTGGAGGCTGCAGAGAAACATTCCAGAGCTCCAGCACAAGGTTTTATCCTATTCTATCTTTCCCTCTTCACTCCCAGTACAAAAGCAAAGGCTAAGTAGTCCCACAGAGAATGTGGACTTTCACTGAAAGGGAAGAATACATCCCTCTGGTGCCCAAACACTCTGGTATGTGAAATGATTGTTTGGTTAGAAAAACAAAAAATGGCAAGCCCTGGGTTTGCATTGCCCCAAACCCCAGGTAGGCACCTGCACAAATATTGCTTGCATGCAAATAAAACTCTGTAAAATCTAAAAGCTGAACCACACTAAAGCCAAACCCCAACTCTCCAGCTTTTACAGTATGTAGTTATTGGAATAATTATTAAAGTAAGTGCATTAAAGGAAAAAAAGGTTGGGTTCTTTTTTTTTGCTAAATGTTGACAGGTTCACACTCCCTGACACTGGGTCTTTTACAAACATTTTAAATCAATTGACTGAATTTTAAGCAGAGGTATTTTTAGCTGCACCTGGAGGTGTTTTTGCTCTTGTACAGTGCCTCCAGCCTTTCAGCCACTGTGTCCACCCAGAGAATCAGCTCCCAGAGCTCCTTGCCAACCAGCTGCCTGAAGCAGGTGACGTCCACAGGGTTTACCATGTCTTTTTCTAAAGCAGGGAAGCTGCAGGTGGACAAAGCAGGGCTCCAGCTGTCCCTAAGCAGAGGTCCCAGACACATCTGTGGTGCTGGAGGCTCTTCCAGGCCTGGCAGGTGATGTAGGTCTGTTCCTGAGCCCAGCCTGCTTCCCACGGCTCATGAGGGTGTGTCATTTCCAACCCCACTGTGAGCTGAAATGAGGGAAAATTGCTTGAACAAAATACATGAATTTATAGATAACAGGACAATATTGTCTTAAGGTGAACTGAAATTGTCTTCCCAACTACTGGCTTATTTTTTCTCATTTTTACTTCTTATCACATACATGGGAATAATTTGACTGTTTTCACTAGGAGACTAGAATTTGTTTGTCTACCAATTCACCAATGCCTTAAAAATGTGGCTAGAACTGTGTACCCTTCTGTAACTTTAGTATGGAACAGTATTTACCCTATTTTGTTAGGAAAGCTGTAGTGCATTCGAAATGAACCATGTAGTTATGAGAACTAAGTGACACGGAACAGCTTTGCATAAGAAGCCTGAAATTTCAGGCAGAGGAAATAGTGCTGCTGTCCAGAGTAAAGGCTTTCTGTTATGAATCCTGCCCTTTCTATGAATTCCAAAAGCCAAAATTCAGGTACTTGGGATTGCTTATTTTTCTGGTGTCTTGTCCACTTTGCCGCCTATGGAACCAGGCTGAGGCCACAATGAAGGAATGGGCATGGTAACAGGATGTCAGCAGGAAGGAGAGTTTCTCCACAAAAGGAAAGGGAAGAAAAGCTGGTATTTGGTATTCTTGTATTGCAGTTCCAGCCCTTTCTCTGACCCATTGTCACTCCATGCCAGTGTGCATTTAATACTGCAGCCTCCCCCCCACCTGTCTTTGTCACCACGGGCACTGACTTTTACCAGCTGCGTTATTAACAGCACAATCATCCCAAGCTGGGACAGGGGAAGGTACTTCATTGTAGTGCATTTGCCCATGTGCAAAGTGCCAAATGCAAGAATTAACCCTGGGTTTGCACAATGGGGAAGGAAAAGTGGGTCAAGCTTAAGCTGCTGCTGAATTGCTGAGCACCTGGGGCCAGTGAGTGGGGAGCAGTAGCAACTGCAAACTGAGGCTCACCTTACCTTGTTGAATCAAGTCAATACTTGCTCAATGATCAGAATCTCTATCAGTTTCAATCTGTGTTGGAGCTCAGAGGAGGAGACTTCATGCAGGTTCCACTGTTCCTCTTGTAAGAGCTAATAAACAGTATAAAAATGGAAACATGAGCTATCTGTCTTGCCCGGGGATGTTATTCAAACCTGGTTACATGTAAATTCATTCTTATTTGGTGATGGCAACTCCCCATCTGAAGTCACCTGTAGCAGATGAGGAATTCCTTGGGTGTATCAGATACTTCATTTACCTTTGGGCAGATAGGAAGAAAAATTACAGGTTAGTTTGCTAGTTCAAAAGGGGGAAAAATGCATTGCAATTAGAGACCCCATTACAGGCAGGAGATTAATACCTGCCAAGCTGCATTCTGGCATGCTGGGATCAGTTCCCAATGCCATCAGATGACATGCAGAAACAGATGCAGTAAGTGCAAGGCTTTGATTTAGAAATTATATACATAAATATACATACACACATATATTTTATCTGAGGGGAGATTGTAATCACCATGTAATCAAAGGTAATATTTTTCGAGGTGCAGGAGCAACTCGGGGCTTCAGATTATATATTAAAGTTGGATATACATTTATAAACCTTGTTTTGTTGTTTCAGGTTGTGAATATGGTTTTACCAAAATATATGGTTACTATCCTGGAGAGCTCATGTATTTAATGTATGATAAATTAGGACTACTATGGTAGTTGTGAAGGCATTTAAATACCATAGTTAATTCAGACATGGGCTGGAGACAGGTTTAATTCTTTGTGTGGAAACACAAGGTATGTGAGAGACCCATGTGACAATTTTGTGTCCTGCTGGAACATACTGAGCCCACGAATTAAATAAATGCTGCTTAGAAAAAAGCAGGCAGCTCTTGAAGCCTATGTGGCAACACTGACTCGAGCATCCAGAACCTAGGAACTGACCCAATTCTTGCAGTTAATTTACAAACTAGTGCATGGACAGTCTCATGGCCATTTTGTCTCTCCTTCTGCTCAGTAGAAGGGTGCTTCTACTCCTTCCCACCAAAGCCTCCACCCCTGTGCTGTGAGTGGCAGGTGATGCTTTGGGAGTTTAGGGACATGTGAAAGAGAGGATTCCTGTAGCAATTTTATTCCTGAGAAAATACTACTGGATTGCATTACAAAAGCCAATGAGCCTATGTCCCAAGATTAAAAAAAATACAATTGATAACTGTTCCTTTCTCCTCATGTAATTGAAGGAACCTATATCTGAAAGACTAGTAAGAATTAAGGATATGCTACTTCATTATTAAACTATTATTTTTATATTTACAGAAGATTTAATTCTGTAAGAGGAATTCAAACCTGCCTAGAACCCAGATCAGTAGTTTTGTGCATGTGAGTGAATGCAAAGGAAATCTTCTCTAATAACTTCTCTATCAATAAAAATCTGTGTCTGAGTATCCTCTGAGACACAGGGCTCTGGGACCACCGTGGGGTAGTTAAATTATCCTGCCCCAGAAAACAGCAGCCAAGGGATGTGAGAGTGCAGCTGCACCAGGGAGACCCGAGCATCTCCTGTGCAGAGTGGCTGCAGCCCAAAGGGGCATTTCCTCTGGCTGCAGAGCCCAGGATGGTGCGAGGTCTCTGCAGATAGGCAGCCCCCAGTTCCCCATTCAGCCTGGAGTTCCTGCTCTGCTGATCAAAGCCATCCCACCTGCCAAATGTAGCTGTGAGGGCTAGCTTCGTGCAGGGTTGTAAGAACACCTCCAAACCTGCCTGAATTCCCCCAAACCACCCCCTCAGTCTCCCTGGCAGCTCCCTGGGTTTGATCACTCTCTGATCTTGCCAGGGAGTGCCTCCCACAAAGTGCTTTCCAGCACTTCTCTGTACCTGGTTTCTCTCACAGGCTTTGCATTTGGATTCCTTCACTTACTGCTGTTCCTCAAAGTCTCAAAATTCAAAATGAATGCTTTGCCTTCCTTTTCTGGTTCTTTCTGTGACCCAATTCACCTTCTGGACACAAGGCTGAGAGAATGCAGTGCCAGCCTCAGTTCTGCCAGGCTGTGCCAGCAATTAATATTGGTTTGAGGGCTGGTGATCTGTGTATTTCTGACTCACACCAGCATATGCTACTTCTGTTCAAAGCTGATATGCAAACAAGGGCTTGTGGAAAATTTACTGTTTCACCAAAGAATTACTCAAGTTCTTGAGTGCAGGCTAATGAAGAACTACTGGGACATAAATTTCTTAGAAAAAATGCTTTTATTAAATTTAGAAAAAAACAAAAGTCTGTGAAACAAGAGGAATATAACGAAAAGAAAAATATAGTTACAACACGTGTTGGATGTCCTGGTCACACAGTATCCCCAGGAGCACACCTTCCGATTCAATACCCCTGCTTTTAAACTTTCTTAAGGTCCAACCCCATTTTACAACGGGGAGGGGTGGGGGGGGCACACGTTTCTTCTTCTTCTTGGATTGGCTCTTCTGTGCCTCCCCCCTATGCCAGGGGTGGAGTTTCAGGCAATATGTCAGCCCCCATCCAGCTACATGGCATGAAGTTGCATCACCTATATTCTTAATTAATATGCCCTTTTCCCGAACGCTTAATCCCTGGCATACATTCCAAAACTGGACTGGATGCCTTACAACTTCCACGGAGCACCTGTAGGTTAGTAACAATCAAAAACGAAAATAAGCTTTAGGTTAGTAACCCTCATTCAGTTTATTTGCTTGTAATAAAACCAGGTTTTCTACTTCTCATACTTATATGAATAACTATCAATTTATAAGAAAAATGTCACTTGATGCTCTTGCCCCGTGCCCCTGTGAGCATGACAAACTGCACCATTCCCACCTTTATGTGTCCTGTATCTCCAAATGTGAGTGGATGATCTCCAATAGAGATATTCTGCCTTCAAAGGATGGTCTTTTGTTCTCCTGGTTTCAATTACACACTGAATTCTGAGATTATAAAAATACATGACCTCATTGCTTAAGTGTCTCCAACCACCACTGGATTAGAATTGGTTTTTTCTTACTCAACAAGCAGAATGAAGCAAAATTTCACAGCTCTTTTGAACACAGTTGTGGAACTCCTAATGCAACATAGGTAGCTGGTTGTGCTTTGTGCTGGTTTTGGAAAAGGCCAGATGGGAAATGAAAGCACACTGGTCGTGTTAACAGAGCTGTGCTGACCCCTCCTCTCTGCTGCAGAAATAAGACATAGAATGTTCAAGTTAGGCTTTCATTGGTGGGGGATGGGGAGGAGGAATCATTGAGAAACTGGGAATTTGCAGTGATGCTTTTCTTGTTTACAGTAACTTCTGTGCAAATGGTGATGACACTGTCCAAGAAAAATGCATTTGACAACCCTTAGGGCAAGTACCTATGCCCAGAGACTGAAATCACCATTAAATTCTGTGAGTGGTAACTTCTGAGCACTTCCTACATCATAAGCATCAAACCTCTCCCAGTGCTCTGTGTGGAGGGTGTATTGACACTCCCAGCAAGGGCTGTGTTAGAGCCACGTCTGTCTTTAATATTGTTACACGTCTGGAGGTCAGTAAACTCAACTGGAGTCCTCTGAGCCATAAATACCTACAGTAGCCCCAGGGAATAGTAATATATTAAAGCTGCTTTCAAGGCTGACATTCATAATAACTTAACTATTATTTTAACTTGTTCTACCTATGCTAAAACTGACAGGGATACGTTGTGATCATGCCTTCTTTTGCATATATTGTAAGTACTGACATGAAAAAAGACTTATTATGTATCTGGTTTGAAGGAAGCATAAAGATAATACCAAACTTTCAATATTTCTTATGTTCATATAATTTACTGTTCAGAGTCCCATAAATTATCACTTGATGGGCCTTAAGATTCTGCTTCACTGGAATTTATTGGGCACTATCAAAAGCAAGTGAACAAGTTCAGAATGAAATACAGCTTCCAATCCAACAGGCCTGTTCAATGCTGAATTGTCCACATAAATTGTCATTGCTTTCTAACGGGAAGCAGAAGATGTCAAATCTCCTTCAAAAGTAGAAATTAGTCAGTCCCAGATCAAACTCTATTCATATGCAGACTACTCATCAATAAATTGCAGCTGCTTTCAGCGTTAATTACTCACTCCCCCCTGAAAATAACTGCAAGCCAGCAGAGGATGCTTATGTACATTTGTCAAGTTAATTACTTATGTAAAAATGCATCTGTTGGATGACACTGATGAAGCTCGTGATATTCAAACATTTCCTTGTCCTACACAGTGATTACTCAGAACACATCACTTCAGAAAGACAACTCATCAAGAATCTTTCAACAAAAGGCTTTTTCATTGGAAAATGATATTCAAACCCAAATGTTTTGCATGGAAATCAATTTTTTTTTTTAGTGAAGCTTTTGTCAGGAAAGGTTCCAGTGTTTCTGGTTTAGATGAGACATCCCCTCACTCCAAATTATCCAATAGTTTAGGCCAATTGCTTGGGACAAAGTAAGTTCCAGGATTTTGCTCCTATTTCTGTGATTTTAAACAAAGTAAACCGGTTCCATCAGCAGAGACTGAAAGGCTGATAAAATCCCAAACTCGGGCACCAGAGCTGGGTTTAGGTATCCAATTTGGTTCTGGCAGAGCCTGAGGACCAGCATGTAGATTGGAGACTTTACCCCAGTGTTTGCGGGGTTTTACTGACAAGTTTCAAAAATAGTCTTGGCTTTATCCTCTAAAACTGCTTAGGGGGCTCTTCCCACTCCCACCCCGTGATTAAGTAATTTGTAATCCAGAAAGAGCTGTTCTACATATTTCAAATGCAGTTGAACTGTTATTGCACTCAAGACATTCCAGCTTAAATAAGCCTGGATTTCTCCTCTCAGATAGAAGTAGCAAAAGAAATAAAACTTCCTTTAAAGAGAAGCATCTTATCGAGCCTTTTGTATCCAGCACCACAGCAATCCTCATTTATCAAGGGTTCTCAGCTGGGTCTTTCCCCCCAGCACTGTCACCTCCTGTACTAAGTAGACTCCAGAAGACCAGGTTCCTCCTCTCCTTTCCTAGTGATAGGAAAACAAATGCATCGTAATTCATTTTGTCATTTCCCCTCATGGTCTACTCTGGAAGACACCACTTAAAAGAAGAAATTAAACCCTTTTTTTAAATTTTTGGTGGCTAACATTCTCTGCCAGATATGTGTAGGCCCTCACTGCTGAATAGCTGGAGAATACTCTCAACTGTAAATCTAGTGCTAGTATTGCAAAATTAACCTCAAAAAGCACAGGCTGGATCCCAAGATACCCTGAGGTAGAAAACTTCCACCAGAGCAACAACACCATGAGAAGCATATGGAGTTTGTGTGTCTATGTATTTATTTGATTATGTGGAGCCTGTAATGCTGCCTGTTCTCCTCAGTGTGTGCAATGCCACTTGCCTTGGGGTACAGGCACTGCTGGAGCTGCTGACAATAAAGGCTGGCAGTGCCACTCACCTTCAGTGCCACCGCCACCAGAGGATATCCCTCATCACACCTGTGGGAGCAGCTCTGCCTGCCTGTCCTTACCCGGACACTGCCCTTCCTTACACCCCTGCAGGGAGCACCTGCTCTTTCCACGGCTCCAGAGTCTCCCTGGGCTGGAGCTCTCAGTCAAATAGGAGTGCCCAGTGCTCTCCAGTCCATGCCCATGCTGAGAGGGACAGCAAAGCCAAGGCAGAAGGGCTGAGGGCTGGCCTGAACTCCTGGGTACCTTCTGCTTCCTTTCTTCCTGTAAGGGCTGTGTTCATGATTCTGTTTCCCATTGAACATCAGCTGGAAAAAATCATATCAAGTACTGAATGAAGGCAAGGTCCATCTGCCTCATGAGTAATGGCCCAGGTGCTGCATCCCAGGAGATGGGAACAGCAGGGAGCCAAAGGAGATTTCCACAGATGGAGCTGAAGCTGCTGGATTTCCAAAAGACTGGCTGGATCACAGAACAGAATCATCCTCTGCCTGGCAAATTCACAAGAATTAACAACAATTACTGTCAAAGTTCAAAGGACTTGGCCAGGGAATATTCTCTGCTCCTCAAGTGAGACACAATTATATCACAGATGAGCCCCACTACTAATGACATGTGGAAGAATTTCCCTTTGCAGGATTAAACACTGAGTTGTTGTTAATATGACTGGCTTCATGAGATCAGAGCTTAATGCAAAAAAAGACTCATATGTGGCCAGAGAATTCCAGATAAATTCCATGTAACTTTTTAGTTTGAACTTGACACCTTTTCAAAAATAGATTTGGAAGCAATACTACTTGGTATTCTCCTGAAATGTTGTATCTCCACGGTGTTTAATTGTCCCTCCCATTAAGGATGAGTCACAGCAAGAGACAGGACTGCTTGGAACTGAAGTGGCCACCACCTTTCTCTCTATGGAACTTGCTGCTTTGTGACGGCATTTGCATTTGATACTTCTCAGACACTTATAATTTTGGATCAAACAGCCTCTATAAAGTAATGTCAGAGGGTCTCTCTAACTACTGCAACAAGACCTGAGTGTTCATTTTCCTCCTTCCTTTACAGGCATGGGGAAAACAGGGCTGCTAGCCAGGAAAGTGCAGTGCTTATAACATTATAATGCTGTCTCAGTATGCTGAGAAGTGAGTAACTCTTAATTTTGGTTCTGTTTATGTTTTGGACAACAACAGCAGACTGTTTATGCTGCAAGTGAAACTTTTCCTAGGTAGACATGTGAGATTTTACAGATGTCTGGAACAAATGTACAAATGCTACAAGTGGCAAGGATGCAAAAAAAAAAAAAGACAATTAAACTATATCAGAAGCAGTTTTTCTTAGTGGAAAAGGGTATGCAAGTCTATGCTTTTGGAGAGCATGTCCTTCCATGAGGAGTTTCTCTCCTGATTACTGAGAGCCTTTTTCCCCTCTCCATTCCCCAAGGAAAGAAGGGAGGCAGATGCCTCAGGTGGGATGTTGTCCCATAGGTGTGGAGTCTCCAAGTGCAAGGACTCCCAACTGTGCTTGGCCAGGCCACTCCTGCCTGGCTGCCACGGCACAACTGACTCTGATCCACAGAGCTGGAAGGACACTTCCACAGCTGGCTGTGGCTGAAGGGAGAACTTCATGTAGCAAACTGTTCTGCCACGGAGGAAATAGCTCTGCTTTCTGTTCTACTGTGCTCTTTAGTCCTTTTTCCTGTTCAAAGTGGGGTTTGTGTTGCTTTCTCACTCCTCATTAACACAGTTTCAAGTGTTAGTAAGCATTAGAGATCTTTTTCTTGTCCGTATTCAATTTACATCCAATGCTAGCAGGAATTCTGGCTTGTGAATGACTGTGTCCTCCACATAAACAGTGTTGATGCCTCATAAACAGTTGCAAGTGTTGAAAGACCAAGGGAAATGTGCTTGTTTCCACTTCGAGGACAGAGAATTGATGCATCAAGAGGCCATGGACCCCTACTGAAAAAACATTTTCCAAATATGTTCCAAAATATTAGAACTAAGTTCTCATTACTGTAATACCCAGATGTCTTATGATCCTTAGCTTGTCTTTGCTTCCTCCTTCTTCACTGAGCATGGAAGAACAAAGAGTAAGAGTGAAGCTTGGAGGCTTTCACCGTCTCTAATGTCTCACAAGACAACCTCTGAAATTGCCTGTGCAACTGGACTGACCTTCCAGCGGCTCTAGACCTCTTGGTGCTTCTTTGGGCATGACTGGAGCATGTCGTGGAGACATGGGTGGGTGGGCAGCCCACAGAGGGGCAGCAGGGCCAGGTGCTCACGTGCGGGAGCTGCTCTGGAGGGGGCTCTGGCAGAGCCCTTCACACACAGCCCAAGTACATGGACATGTGTAAAACTCGCCGCAGAACTAGCGATTCCACCTTGGTGTCACCAAGTCCTGTGACTTCCTTGAATCATGTGAGGATGGGTATCAGTCTTGGGAGGATTGGAGAAGTTCCAGCTCCACTGTGGATTTCAGCCCCTGGCAGGACAGGACCCTCTAAAAGGCTGTTTTCCCTCATGCTCTACATTTAGAAGCAGCAGCCACGGTAAGGCTGGGACAAAACAGAACTAACCAGAGGGAACTGTAGGGGCTGAAAGAGCTTTGGAATTCAAGGTCAAGGCACCTTGAGAATGGTAGTAATGATATGACATATCCCCTTATCTTTTGGGGGTAGCTGAGGGAGAAGAAGCAAATGAGCATCCCCAAGGGACAGGTCTAATACTTAAACAGGATTATTTATTTTAGTGTAATTTCACAGGTTTGATTTGATGCTTTTGAAGCTACAGGTGTGGTTAAAAAGAGATATTCTCTGTTACTGACTTACTACTTCCCACTTTTTCCCAACTGATTCACTAACAAAGGTAATTTTGGCATCTTTGAAAATGTCTCTCTTGCATTTAACTTAAGTGTCAGAGCCAGTAAAGCATTTAACATCTGCTTACATGTATTTCAATTACTCACCTGAGTAACTTGACTAAGTATGTTCTGGCAGAGCCACAATTTAAGCCCTTCATTGCTTTAAATCCAAAGCCATTCTAGTTGTTGCTCATTATCATCTAAAATTTGCCATGATATTGTTGTATATGTTTTTATTGTACATTTTACCTTTAAACCACATTATTACCTTATTAACACATAGTGAAGAGAATTTAATGGCATAAAGCATCACACTTGATTATTCAGGTACTCTACAAAAAGAACTGGAATTAATGGAGCTGGATAATGAGTAACTTCAACAACCAGGAGCTCTGACAGGCTGGTGTTATGATGTGGTAGAAAGAGAAGATAAGGCAGAATCAATTTATGGGCTAATTTAAATTCAAGAGCAGTCCCAAAAGATGGACCTGGTGAGGCATATGCAGCTCATAGCAGGGCCACTGCTTTGTTTGTTTTTTCTTAAAGGAGATTCTAAACGTTTTTTTTCCTTTTCTGGCCATAGTCCATGCTGGAAGGAGCAATAGTTCTCTCATTTGGTTTGAAATAGCCCCTTGGCCCACGATCTCATGCACCAGGGCATATGGAATGAGGCCCTTTGCTGCCATCAGTGTGCAGAGCTATTAATTTTCTTTAACCATTCACAGCTCAGCACTGGGGTGTTTTCAGTATCTTCTAATAGAAGTCTCTAAAATTGTATTTCATTTCTGGCTTTTTCAGAAATGTTTTAGGATTATATTTTTAATAAGGTCCCTTCAAGATATGTCAGACTTTGGCAAAGATTATCCTGGAGTATATTATGATGGGAGTGAGAGGGCAGGCTGGCAGAGCTGCAGTGCCATCCCCTGCACCCCAGGTTTCCTGAGTACCTTAATTTACAAGAACATGCGTTAGAAAAGCAACAGACCAAGAACTCTTCATGTTTGGGAAGTCATAAGGACAGAACACCCCCATGTCTCCTCTGTGCTCAGACAGAAGGAATGAAGCAGGTCTATGATGATGCATTTCATTCAGAGTAACCTTTCTTACCTGCCCTCACATGTGTGTGATGCTCTACATGTCAGGCCAAAGTCAGATTTTCCTCCTATGGGTTATGGCACCCCAGGAGTGCAGGGATGAGTGCTGCCCCTGACCTGAGCCCCTGCACAGCGGCTGCCCTTTAGCTTGCTGTGTGTATTTTGCTAGAGTTTCGCTGAATATAATTTTTTCAGTTTAAAAAAAGCACAGATTTATTCTGTGTTCATATTACATCACTCCATGTGACTCCTCCCGTGGCTATTTTTGTAGCTGCGGTGATATCACTGAGTTCCTAGAATAAGGATGATGATAAATTTTAACACAGAACTTTTATTTATTTGGAGAACTTCTATATTTTTTGACTGCAGAGTTCCTCATTTTACTTCTCTTTTGAGCCTGGCTTTCTGCAAACTGTCTGCTTACCATGTTGGGTGGTGTCTGCTTTAATTTTCACAACACCTGCATGGGAAAATGTTATTTCTCTTTCCTCTCCCCACTCCCCTTTTTTGTCTTCCCCCCTCTCCCCCTGCTTTTTTTCCTTATTTATTTACCTATTTGTGAGAGGTCTGGGATGACAATCCTGTGTATTTTAAACCTGCTTTTTAAAACATGCTGCACACTTTCATGGTGCTTTGTATTGCCAAGTAAAGTGCTATATATACACAAACCCTCTGAGTCCACCATCTTTTCATTACTCTGTGCACCTTTCTTGCAGGAGTTAACACCCCAGGTATTTCTTTAGGTTATACTTCTCAGGGATTTTCAAGTTATTTGTGGAGTTTTTATAAAGAACAGCTTTTTAACTCTGCAAATTAAACTAGATGGTTTCCCTGCTTCATTCTAAAAGCTCTTCTCAGCATTTTTATGTTATACTGCTATTTTTCTCCTCTGGTTTCTGGTTGTTGGAGAAACAACTGTGCATTTACCCTACTTCATTAAACAAAGCTCAAGCATAGCAATACATGTGCTTTCCAGAGTTCTATGAAGGAACAAGAGCATCACTAAAACTGAGCCATAATTGTTCTGAAAAGCCCAGGCTGTCCTGGATTAGCAGATCAAGATTCTGATAACTGTGGAACATCTGGAGAATAGATCTGGATCTAAATCTGGTGTCCTAAATACTTTTCAAATTAAGAGATGCACATGACTTAAACTGTAAGTAATGTATATCAGTGACAGATTACTCATTCTTCTTGGTCAGACTGAGATTAGTCAGACCCTGTCCTTTGGGCACATTCTGGATACAGACAATCTGCCCAGCTGCCATTGGACTAAGGAAAGGAATCATCCACAATCAGGATGGAAAGCAAGCAAAAACAGATCAGCAGTGATCAGAAATAGGAAAGGGATAAAAATGGCTTGAAATTACTCAGCTGAGTTGCTGTCACTTAGAAGTGACAAGCTGTGATCATATTTTTGTAATATTGGCTGTATTTTGGAAAGGTAGAAATTAATTTAAAAACAACTCTGTGTGTGCCTTTTAGGTGGAAATTTGCTGCAAATTTCTATACAACTTGATGGACTTACTGCATAGACTAAAACATTAGGATCAGTATTTTAATATTTTAGAGATGCCTGTAAATTGAAATCTGGTTTAGAGATTAAAGATGCTATTTTGGCGACTCAACATAATCTACTGATGTTAATTAAAAAAAACCCCAAAACAACTAAAACGATCTTTCCCTCCAAATCTAAGCAGGATAAACCACAGAACAAAGAGCAGTACTAGGTGCCAAGAAAGTTGTTTCTAAAAGATAATTTAAAAGCCCTTGGCACTGGTATTTTAAAAATAAAATAATAGCAAGGTGAACACAAATCCCAAAAGGCAAGTTTCAAATTCACAAAAATAGAAAATTGGCCTCTAATTCAGGAGAACCTTTTCTTGATTGCTACAATATTGGAGGTCACAGCAGAGGAAAACACTTTTCAGTTTGTTTACAGCACTTTGCTAATCATCTGTCACTGGGTTTGTGGTGGTTCCACAGGAAATGCCTTCACACTCCCAGCAGAGTACCTGCTTTCTAGAGGGTTTGCCCAATTCTTACTCAAATGCTTTCAGTGCCCATGAAATGACTATCTAGGCATGTGAGGTATTTGACTTATGAAAATAGCTTTATTTTCTCTGTCATCCTTTTCTCTTCCCACCTGAAGAGTCCTAACGCTTATCATTAGGAGCTGGTTTCTCTCTCTACAAATCCCTGCTGCTCTTTGCTGTTCTTCTTGCTTTTGTTCCACATATACTGTGGCACAGGAGCAGACCCGTGTGCTGTGTTCAGTGTGGGCACATCCTTCATTTATACAGTGCAGGAAGTACTCTCCTCTGTTTTGTTCTCATCTCCCTCTCTCTCATACCAAATTCCTGACATTGTTTCTTGTTTCAACAATTGCTGAGCACTGAGCTGACATTTTTAGGGAGCTGTTCCCAGTAAATCCCACATCTCTTTATCTGATTGACAAGAGCTAAACCATAACCCCTGACTGGTAACACACCATATAGGTTGTTTTTTCCTAGACTGTTGCTTTGCATCCACTTGCACATGTAATCTAATATTTTGTAATTTAATATTGTGCTTTTTCACTGTCTGTGTTTTAGTCTCAAGTATCTTGAAAAATTCTGTTTATCAGCAAACTTTCTTGCCTTCCTTTTTACTCCTGTTGGTTTTATTAGAACCTTTTGAAGAAGTCATTGGGGCTTTCTTCAAACCAGATAACACCTGTAGTGTAAGAGGTAAATTAATTATAATGTACGTAGAATTTATGAATAGTAGACAAAACCCCCCATTTAACAGCTTCAGATCTGACTGTACATAATAATATTGCTCATGTCAGCGTGATAAACAGCTGAGTAAGAAGGAATGCCTTTTGAGATATACTTTGCATATGCAAAAGATACTCTTTCTGGGATCACAGTTTCCAACTGCTCAGGCTGCAGTTTCACACAGCAAATACCTGGCTTTGTTGCCAAGTGGGGAGATTCCAGTCCCTGCACACCTCAGCCTTCCTGCTCCTTCCCTGGCCTTGCTCAAGAAGTGCTGGAACTGTGAGATTAGTCATGAAAACACAAAAGTCTGACTCACCCTGCAGTGTCATGACCGTGCCATGAGTGTGACAGAGGGGGCAGAAACGTGCAGCTGGGGCTGGAAGGGGAACAGAGACAGTCCCTTTGGCAGCAGGATATAATCAGCATTACATGGACTGTGCCACTGCACCTCACCCAGAGCAGTGCTCTGCTTCCTGCTGAGCTTCACACAACCTCGTTTCTCCCTGTAACAAATGCTCCTAGGCAGTAGGAAACTTCTGTTCTTGACAAACCCCTTGCACTGCCTGTCTGCATGGCAGGACCTGTGGCTTCCTTTGAGCACATCATCAGTGATGAGGTTAGTGCTGTACTGCTTGTGCTGGAAGGGAAAGTGTCTGGAAATTAAGGCAAAAATGAAAAGTTCTCTAAGGAAACATGAAGCTTGACTCAGTTAGCCTGTCTGACAGTGCTTAATTCCAGTAAGAATAACTTGCCAGACTTTTTTTGCTTAATTCTGTAGCTTCTGTGAATCGAACCCACCCAGTAACCTCCTAATCATGAGTGCCTGGTGCTGGCATTCCCGGTGGGAAGTTCCAGGGGCACATACACTCACACACAGACACGCAGACACACAGACAAAGACACACGAAGACACGCAGACACACAGACAAAGACACATGAAGACACGCAGATACACACGCTCACACACACACACACGCAGAGACACACACAGACAGACACACACACACTCACACACACAGACACAGACAGACAGACAGACAGACACACACACACATACACCCACACCTGCTGCAGGGCAGGGGGTGCAGCCCTGGCTCGGCTGCCCCAGCACTGTGGCCCTTTGGCTGGCTGTTTACACAGGGAATATCCATGAAAAATCAGAATTACAAGTTCAGGGTAAGCCTAAGAACAAAGCAGTTTAGGCTGTTTGAAGAGAGATATTAATGTAACTCAAAGCAACTGTATTCCATACACAGCTTCAATAGGACACTGACATTCCTAATGAGATTCATTAAGTTTAAAATGCTAATAAAGACCAAGGCTGTTATTGCCTTGTAGTAAGTAGTTGTGGTAAGAATAGCATATATATGGTTTATTGCTTTGAAAGTTTTCTACTGCACTGAGTTACGGTGAAAGAATATATTCACATTCTCTCCTTCTGTGATAAAAGTTTTCTTGGAACTGCTATTCCTTGAATGAGGAAAAGTACCTATTTTCATAAGAAAATAACTGTTAATTTTAATAGGTGCATAAAAATTATCTATAATAACGCTCAACTTTGGCTATCTAGGATTTTATATCCTTGTCAAGTCTTCTTATATAAAACATTATTTTTAGTAATTTTTTAAAGCCTGCAGAGATTTCTGCCCCAGCAGAACAATCCCATTTAGTCAGGATCAGTATATTCTGCAGTCCTGGCTACTTTCAAGTAGTGCTTTCTTAGCAAGAGCCAAACTGCAAAGTAAAGACAATTAGGACACTTTGGCTTCTTGCCAAATTCCAAGGGAGACTTCCTTGGCAAGCATGGTTCCAAAGGTTTCATGAGTTCTGCAGCAGCTCCATTTCCCTCTAGGAAAAGCTATTTTATGGAAGAGGAGTCTTGGCCATTCCTACCTCTTGCCTATTTTATTATTTATTGTTCCATGTCACTACACAGCAGTGGCATATTTTGTGTAAATTCTTTCCATTACTCAGAAAGCCACACAAACAGCTTGGAGCTTTCCTCAGAGAATTCTTCACTTCCTGCAAAAACAAGCATCAAAAAGGTACCAGGAAAAGTAACCAAAGACTTTTAATCACTTGAGTCTATTTCCTATCCCTAAGAGAAACCAGGATTTTCCAAGCGCTTAAGCTAAATAATCAAGTGAATTACATGTCCTGTGTTAAACTAAATCAATCTATGATCTATTATATAGGCTGTATTGTGTCAAATATGAGAACAGATTCTACTTCTTACCCATACTCAAACACTGCCTAGGATTGCTCCTGAAATGGGAATTCTTCCTGAGTAGGCCACTTTTATCTTTGGTCCTTTGGATGTAAGATTTCATTGTGCTTTTCAGATGGACGGACTCACTTCCATTGCTCCTTGGGGTGAAGGGCAGCTTCTTAAATCCCGTGTTTTAGATACAAAGGACTGGCTAACACACATGTACAGTAACTTTTTGTTTGGCTTTTATACCCCACCTCACAATTCTATGCCAAATCCTGCCTTCCTACATCCCTGAGCTGTATGAAGATAGGTAGAATAGCACAACTGTAGGAGTTAAAGGGGGAAGGGTAGTGATTATACATCCAAAAGAAACAATCCCAGTAATATGCTTTACTATGAAAGCACTAAAAATCTGAGGTTAGAGATTTAATTTCAATGGAAACCTCCTGAATGCTCCAAGATATAAACAAAGTAGGTGTGAAATATTATATTTTATAATAAATTTATAGTTATGTATAAGGTATCTTATATTTTAAATATTATAGAAATTTGCTTATAAAAATACATATTTTTTAACAAAACTGTGTATATAATTATTAATACTTATTTAAGAGTAAGTGTAGTTGACCATATATTATCAAATAATAAATTAAGCATAGGGAGAGGGGGAAAAAAAAGGCAAATAATTTTGCTTGATTCTTGTCAGCTGAGAGCATGACCCTACTTGACAACGTAAAATCCATTACTTGGCGAAACAATTTGTTGCTTTGTACAGAATGTTTCACCCAAATATTTAGTTAAAATAGCAAATTTTGAAGTCTATTACCCTGAAAGCTACAAAAAGTCAGGTAATTTACCCACAGAGTGCTGGGTCAAACCATCTGAGGACCTCATGCACCAACATAAGATATCTTTGGTCATAGTGTTCCTTATTCACAAGAGTCAGGCTTTCACAAGAGGAGGAAAAGTGCCCCTTGGTTTATTTTCCAGAGACAGCCTTAAAAGAGGGGTTTCTGTCAGGTGTGTCCTGGGGAGAAGTCTCAGCAATTGATCCTCTTCAGGCAGCAGTAATGCTCTGGAGTGTCCTCCTCCTTGCCTCAGGAAAGGTTTAGCATTGCTGCAGTCCCACAACCCTCAGAGAGCACCACTGGCTGCAACATTGCAAGGAACATGCTTTGGAATTAAGGTAACAGCATGGCATGAATGTAAGACTTGGGGGGTGTTGAAGTCATTCAAACCCCAAGCTGGAATTATAAGTAAATATATGTTACACACAGGCAACAAGAAATTGGTATTCGTTTCCCTCCATTCAACTTTGTATGTGCTAAGGGACAAAAATACCCCTTTTTTCACTTTCTGTGAAGAAGTTAGTGTGTGAAGATAGAATCAGTCACAAAGATGTCAGCAATGCTTTGTTACGAAAAACAAGGCTTTAGTTTGCTCTAAATTTTGTGCGCTTTTTTTGTACTTATTTGGCCTTACTATCAAAAGAACTGATGTCTCAGCAATAATGTTTCAGCAGTTACTTAAGTTCTTATGTCACTGTGCCATTTATATGAAAGGCAGAAGAAAGGCTTACATAATTTGTTGCTAGTGGAAAGCTTCTGTCTCCACCAGAAAAAAGTTTGAAGTTAAGGAATGTCTGAATACATTAAGCTGAATACATATGAGTATTAAATATCTATCTCCAAAGTATTAAAAATACTCAGGTCCAAGCAGACATGTCAACACTCATTTCTCTGCAACTGCTGAGGGATTTAACAAATCTTCTAATGCAGCACACTGGGCTTCTGCAGTGAGGTACAGCAACAGACCTGTATGTTTGCATTCCTTTGACCTGATGTCTTGGCTAATTACTGCTCAAGTAATTTACTTGTTTTGCTCATTGCATTGTTTTGGGTTTTTATTATCTTGCAAAAAGAAATTATAAAAAAGTTCTTATAAAAATAAGACCGAAATGAACATCATCTTGTATTAGAAGCTTTAATCATAGTAAAGTTGACTTTTCTACTGTAGTAAAAGCAGATCCTGGTGCATATAATCAACCCGATTACCACTGCCCAGTCTAAGAAAAGAATGTGCAGCAACACAAAAGGCCTTAACAAATGGCATGAAACATCCCCCACCTTTATAAGCAGAGACTAATGAGCCATATACATTTGCAATTGTTTTTTAAAATAGCACACCTGCACTGGTGTGTCCTCTCAGAGCTCCAGGGGGAAGGTGCTGCTGCCAGTGCTGACCCCTGGGAGAGACGTGGTTATCAGCCCCGGCTCTCACTGCCCCACTCTGCCTCTGAGCGCTCCACACCACCCTGCTTGGGGCAACTCACATTTGTGCACATACCAACCTCAGCTAGTAATAAAAATCTCCCCATTGTCACATTTTCATTAGCACATCGCTAATGAAGTTACATGCTTGCAGCACAGCGTTTAATTGTGGTGCCCTTCTGAGCACAAACTGCTCTGCAGGACACTGAGGCCCAAAGTATCAAAGGTTGGCTGAAGCACAGCTGTATTGCCACAGTAATGCAGGCCTTTGATCACCTATCTTTGTTGATCTGAATGCTGGAGATGAACTTGAAAGACAATGGATAAATAGGCTTGTGCTGAAAGCCAGACACCTCTTTCTCTTCCTTTGCATAGATTTTTATAACAGAACGCAGTCAAAGAGAATTCCGTTTCTCTTAGCACATGAATGTGTGCACATGCCTAAAATGGTCTTTTAATTTGTATTTTGCCACCTACATTGAATCTTTGAATGAAGCGAGGTATTTATAACCTTAGACCTATATGCTAATTAGTCTGGTATTACCTGGGAATAGCAGTTGGACAGAGTCACTGGCTAGACTGCTTTTGATTTTCTTGTCTCTCAAATCTACCTTTGATAAAAGCTGTGTGACGTCAGAAAGGGCAGCAGTGAGTGTTTCTGTGCACAGTGCAAACATGACAGTGAGAGCAGAGCTATAAAACAAACCAGTTTGTCTTTTTTATGAAGAAACATAACAAATACGATTTAAGAAAGGTAAAGTCTATATATTTTTCAGATACAGTCTGATACCCACATGCACGTACATACAGCCTATTTTACCTCCTATTGATTCAATACTCGTGATTCCTCACAGAAAAGGGAATTTTTGCTGCCATCTTAATGTACATTATTACAATGAACAACTCATAGAGAAAACAAGTATTGCACACAGATCAGTTACCACACTAGAAACAGGAAAAATACTGCACAGCTGAAGGTCACACCAAATCAGATGATCAGTCCTTTTTGCAGGTCTCTATCAGGTGTAATTGCTCTGCTGCACAAGCTGTTTTTACTATATATTCAGGCCAGGTTCTCAAAATGTTTGTCAGGAAAGAGTTGGTTATGCTTTGCTATTCTTAAGCTGTAGTATCTAGCTCTGAATAGATTTTATTGTGGTTAGGCTTTTTCAGAAAGTCAAAATAAACCAAATAAACCAGTCTGGTTAGGTTTCAAAAATAGAATACATGTATAAATCAAAGTGTTGTATTTGTTGTCTCTACAGTAGGACTGACTGTGCAAGTAGACACAAATTACAGCCTAGATTTTTAATTTTATTTTTTTTTCCCCCGGTTGGAGCTCCAAGAATGCTTGTTCAGACTGAGTTTTTATTCCCTGTGCAGGTGGCACTCATCAAGTCAGCTTCTGTTGCTAAATTTATAAAGCATTAATCTAAAATTATTGTCATGCTTTGATATTCCCAGTGTACAGTGCTATAGCAACTGACTTGGTGTGTTTGTCTTGTGCTCCTCTTTGAAGCTTCCTCAGTTCTGTCTGTGACAAAAGGAATGTTGCCCAGATTCTCAGTCCTTCGGTTGAGAATCTCACTGCTATCCCTCCAACTCATTTCCAGCTGGGGGAAAACCACAGCTACGGTCACCTAATGGAATACATGGTTACCTGTCAGACACACTTTAACGAGAGACCACTTTGAAACCACGGGCCTTTAGTGATGTTTTCTGTCCGACTTTATTTCCAAACAAACAGGCACCGAGGTGTGGAACAGCCAAGGAGTCAGGGGACAAGGGCTGCGGCACAGTGACAGTTGTCTGTGGGCAGGGCCTGCGGTTCACATCTAGGTGCTCAGAGTTGTGACCAACATTCTTACGTGTCACAACTTCCTTCGACACCACAAGAAAGTTTAATCTTGATAGTAAGTACTGCAAATGAGTATCTAAAATTCAGGAAAGCCACTTAACTCACCCTGTCTGGAGAAGAGTCTGAGAGAACTGGATGGGGTAGTGCAGTGCCTCTGAATTTTCCTGGAAGCAAATTGCATTGCACTGAAATTGGAGAACCAGAACTGCTCTGCTGCCCGGCGTGGAACAGGGCAGAGACCCTGGATATCTGTAATACCAGGAATTACAGCAGCAGCATGTGTACCACTGAACACTGGTGGAGAGTTTGTTGAAAATTGTAAGAATGTTTCATGTAAGATTAGCAGTGAAGAAGGGCTAATATAACTTTTTATTTTCCAGCAAGACATTATTGTTTACTGTTCATAGAGCTGCACTTCAAGAATCAGTCAATTACTGAAAGGCTTAATGAAAAGCTGTTTCAATTTTACTCTGAAGGTTCCCACACAAATTCGTTTTGAAAAGCTATGTAATTAATGTTTTCATCTAATGTTTTTATTTTTAATTTTATAGAAAGACACCCTAGAACCATATGAGTATGAACACCTAATAGATTACAGTGTTAGAGATGGAATTTATTCTGGAGGAATATGCAGTAGAGGATAATACTGCTCTATGGAATAGTGTAAGTTTTTTAGATAAACATGTTTCTTAAATGAAAAGAGTCAAAGCAGTGAAAAGAAAGGAAAAAAATACAAATACTAACTTCAATTTAGATACAGAATAAGCAGTGACCAGATGAGGCAAAATTTATTTGCAGCATCTTGGAGGCCACTATGGCCTCATGTCTTCCCGGGGGCGTGTGTCTCACCAGGGGGCATGTGAAATACAACAGGAGGAGCTTTGCCTGACAGCTCTTGATAACTGTCCTAAAGCACTTCAATTGGCTTAACTCTGGAAGTAAAGACACTCAAATGAATTAAAAAAAATAAATCTGCTGTTACTGCTTCCTGCTTCAGTACTTGAGGTGTGTATCCATGTGCCCAGTGTGTGTACTGGAGCACATGACTTGACTTTACCCCCAGATGAAGGTTTCTGGAAGGAAACCCATGGGCTCAGAGATTCCCCAGGCCTGCACACCTTGTGTCACAGCCTGCCTGGCTCTCCCTCAGCTTTCTGACAGCAGGAATTGCTTAAATGGATCTGGTTCCAGCATCCAGCCTTTCCAGGGAAGTGGTGAAGGCACGACATGCTGAATCCATGGGTGGTGATAAAGACTGCAGCTTTTGGAAGGAGATGACCATTGTGTTGTGCCTATGGGAAGTCAGGTGTTATTTGCATAAGGAAGAGAAAAACTCACAAGATTTGCCTTCACTGTTTGGCTGAATTGATGCTGGACAGAGTGGGAAACGCACGTACAGCCACTTTCAGCAGGACATGGATAAAATAAAAAATGGAGAATTTGTTCAGGACAAAGCAGCAAAAATAAGTGGTGTGAACAGACTGTGCTATGGTTTTCATTCCAGCAAAACAAATTTATTGCATTGTTATTATATGTCCTCATTTTAATTTATGCAATTTGAATTCCCAGCACATGAAAAATCTCAAACTAGAAATTATATTTCCACCCTTCTTCTTTGAACACTTTAGTGAGATGGGGAAATAATCAAGTCTTTCAGCTGAATGATAAAATATAAATAGTTTATGCATCATCATAACAAACAAGAGATTACTTATTTGGCTTCTCTTTTGGGTTACGAATGCTTCTGTGTTCAAGGCCACTTTATTCATGGCCTCTGTACCTTGGACTTCTTTTGTAACTAACTTGACAAATCTTTTCTAAGCAGTGCTCTCTTACTAAAAAAACCCATGGGACAATTAGAGAATGATTTGTAGCAATATGCACTAACATGCAGAAAGACAATGCTTTTTGACTGTGGCTCAAACTGAAGAACCCCAGGGAAAATGGCAGTTTGTCTATAGCAATCCTTTGTTTGGGGAGTCAAGGAGTAAGATCTGATACCCAAAATTCCATAATGTGTGCATGTACATTTCTTCTTTTTCCCAGCCAGCATTCCACTCCTTTCTACTTATTCTTCTGAGGCTTATAGATATTTCATGTATTAAGGATGCAATTAAGGTTATATGATGCAACTTAATGCATTGTATACTTCATGAGAATGCCCATGTAATGACAGTTAAATAGGCTGGGAATAAAGGAATATTGCACACAGCAAACTGAACCACCACAGACAAGGAGCGGTTTCACTTCTCCCTGCTTCTTTTCAGCAGGCAGTATTCTAACTCTTCTCAAAGATTCACTCAGGTTCATCCCTCCCATTTTTAATTGTGAGGAAGTGAGTATAGGAAGCTGAGATGGTTCTGCCTGTGTGAGATATCCACTGGAGGACAGGGAATTAATTCCCAGGCCAGAACCATTAGGAAGATTGGCCTAATATCTCAAGATAATGGTTGCTGTCCCTAACTCAGCCTGCCTTAGACACCACTGGTTCTCATTCTCCTTCTAACCACTTTTTTATAGAGGTAGAAAACACTTCAGGTGGTGAAAATGGAAGATTTGATTATATGCCTGGACAAATGAAAGTCTAATGCCCGGACATTCACATGTCAGACATCTACTCACAAATGCAATCCAGATAAGGCTCAGGCAGAATGCTGATAATTTTCAATTTATTTTGAAAAGTCTGTTCAGCTTTTGTTTCCCTTTTCCTTTAGTGCTGTAATGTTTTGGTTTCTTTGTTGGTTTCCTTGTTTGCTTTTCTTTTTCGTTCTTGTAATTATTGTATTTCTTTGCATGTGCCACATTGTATAACTCCCTGAAATTTGGCTTGCTTTCCTCCAGGTTTGTGTTTATTTGTTCCGTGACTACAAGCCTTGATCCTTCTACCCTTTTAAAAGAAGTTTAAAACTTTATTAAAGGTCTTTGTCAAAACCACCTCTTCTTGAGGTGAATATCCCTCCTTCATTTTCTTCTTTCTCTTTAAGCTTCTCATGGCAGGTATTTATATTTTATATTACACCATTTTAAGATCCTTTTGCATATTTTGCTAAAATCTGTACTATTCTACATGGCTATGCTTAGTCCCTGGTAGACACTGTCTTGGTCTGGATTTGGTTTTCTGGGAGTTTTTTGGTAGGATGGGGCCCGTGGCAATGGGAAAAAGGAAAACAAGCAGCTCATTTTTTTAAGTGAAAGGCTGGAATTTCCATGTGGTCTGTCTTGTAAAAGACTGCTACAAAAAGCTTAAATATTTATCAATATCTTCTGAATTGAAGGCTTTATTACACTGGAGTAAGTAGCAACTTTTAGAACATCTGTGAACCACAGTATTCTAAAGATGTGGAATCTCCTTTTCAGCCCTCCAGAGCTCCTGGTTGTCACCCCCACTTCAACCTCCTTCCTACTACTTGGCAACCACACACCTCTTTCTGGAGGGCACCAGTACCTAAAGATTCTTTATGTTCTGGGTTTATTTTTCCTATTTGATGCTTAGGAGAGTCAAGCCCAACAGTGCTGTTCCTTTCCTTGCCCTTGCTGTGCCACTATCAGGTTAATGTGACTTCAGCTGAACTCAAGTCTTGGATTGTATCACAATAAACCTTCTGTAGAGAAATCCCAAATAAGGCTGAGAGAAATTTGCTTAAGGCTCTTTTTAGAGAAATGCTTATTTAATTAACAATTAATGTAACTTACATGACTGTGAACGCTGAGGTGCATGCTTTTTAGAAACAGTTCTGGGAGACTGCTTTCCTTTGCAGTGGCTATCCTCAGAAGTTGTGTTTTTGGCTGATAAATTACCTGTTTACCACTTGATGTGCAGCGCTGTAGGTTTTCAGAGGTAAAATGAGTGAGTTGGAGCGCCGGGAGCGAGTTACAGCCAGAGAGCCCTTCGGTGTCCTGACCCTTCCACGGAGCCTGTGCGAGTCATCACTGCTCCCCCATCCTCCAGCGAAAGGGTCTGCACGCTAGTTCTTATATTTTTTTTTATTTTTTAATTTCTCCTCAGATCCCTTTGCCCGAGGCTCACACCCCACCCCTCAGCACGTACCGCCCCTCGGGAACCGCTGCCCGCTCCCTTCAGAGCCGCCTTCGCTCCGCACAGGTAGGGCGGGCTGGGGCTGCGCACCGCGGGGCTCGGGCAGTGCCGGGCTCGTTCCTGAGGGGACTGCCCAGCCCGGGGGGTCCGGCCGGACCCTGAGGGGCCCTGAGGCAGTGCCGCCTGCGGGGAGCCCCGCTCCGCCCCCG
>WBMV01002816.1:142825-190197 GCA_013396655.1 Campylorhamphus procurvoides | reverse complement strand
TTCTTGTCCTAATTTCTTCTAAGCTTTTCCAGCCTTGCTATGTAGCAGTGGTGTTCCTGCAGAGCCCAGGCTGTTTCTGGCCTCTCTTTATCTGCTGTCTAATTGCACACACAAGTAGTCTGCCTGTGTAGCTCTTTTTCCTTCTTAATCTTTAAGTGACACCCATTAATACAGGGACTTTGGCTGGGACAGTGAGACCCCAAAGTAGCTGCAGTGGAATTGCTGGAGCATGGTGTGTGTTCCAGGTGCAGGTGAAGGTTGTCATAGGTGTGCAAAACAAGGATGTGTATTGGACCAAAACTCCAATTCCTCCAAAACCAAAGCAATTTAAAATACATGAAAATAGTTTTGTACAAAAGGCTTTTAAAATGCCTATTATTTTAATGTTTCTGAAAGAGTCAGCTACAGATATTGCCTAAAGGATCACTGCATTGTGTCAAACTAGGATAGAATTTGAATAGGGATGCTTGTTCTTTAGGATACACCTGCAGTGTTGGAGCAGAAGGAGAGACTGACATGGTGAATGTGAGAATTAATTTCAGACAGTTCAGTTAAATCTCTGCTGTGGACACCCGTTCAGAATGGAAGTGGCTTTAATTTGGTTTGTCTTAATGGACGTTTTCTGTAGGCAAACCCTAAGGCTACAATTAATCATGAAAAAGGTATGGATCTGTATGTGTATCCATGAAATGGGTAATTAATATAGTAAGCAATTTAATGTTAGATTATTAAATCAGAAGTGAAGTAGCATAGTTGGATTGGAGCAGTGCTGCTTTCAGAAACATGGAATGTTTTTCTCATATGGTTTGTTGCCATATTTAATATCTTCAGGACTGGACAACTTATTGTGCAACACTGCTGACTATCCTGCTTTGAAAGAAAATCTGGAAGTAGCAGAGAAAATACAATTTTTTTTTTGAAAGGAGACCTAAACTTTTTTTTCAGTTGAATCCCTTTCCCATTTTTTATTCTGAACAACACCACATTCTGTGCAAATTACATATGAAGTCACTGCTGTCTCAGGGCCTGAACTTACTACAACTTATTAAAATAGCTCATATTTTATAAACCACAAACATGACCCAGAAAGCATTGGTCAGCACTTCTTGGTATGCCAAATCAGCACTAATTTCTTCTGACATGTATTCCTCTCCTCCCTCCAGATTATTTATGTGGCTCCTCCTTCACTGTTGGGAAACCAGGAATTGAGGAAAAAAGCCCAAGTTTTCCTTATTTGAAAAAACATTAAATTCAGAGCTGTTGGTTGTAAAACTTCTGTAGGAGATGGGAACCAAGAGCGATTAGGTTGGATTTCTCTGTATAAATTGATTGCCCCATCTTTGCTATTGCCTCACTTAAACACCCCCCAGATTTTTCTCCTCCTTCTCCCTGTGTTCTGAAGTTGCTTGTCCTGCCTTCTTGGCCAGCTGGGCAAGAGGGAGGGTTTTGGTTGGCTTGGGGCTCCTCACGTGGGAATATGTTTCTGTAGCACACTAAGGGTTTGTGCTGTGGTGCCCTGGCTGATGTAGAGCAAAGAATTCTTCCATGCTTTGGCTTCCTTTGCCTGTGGGAATTTCATATTCTTCATGCCTGTCCCTAGCTGTCTCATGGGTTTTGAGAGAGCATGAAGCAGATACAACTTACTCTGTATGGGTAGTCTATACTTAGTGATGTTCTTGCTTTTTCTGAAAAGAAAGTCTCTTTTGGCCCATATTCTGTGAATAATTCTCAGAGCTCTGCTGGCTCTTGCTGCGTGAGCTGTTTTTTTTGTAAACAAGGGTTTTGCTTTGAAAAGCAGCTGGCGCACGTTTGTTCCCTTAGTGACTTGAATATTGTGTTTGTACTATAAATGTCATCTGTTTCACAGAGTTGATTTTATTGCGGCAGTGTGTACTGACCTTTTACAGTTTAATAGCATATGGTCATCTTGTGTACTGAAATGCTGCAGTGTAGCAGCAGATGAGCATAAACAAAGAGCCGTTCTTGAGTCATTTGGACACGAGAAAAGATTTCAGAACTAAGAATGAGAACTGATAATAAGTGGAATGTTTACATAAGTCAGTATATTTTTTTCAGGGTTTAGGTGACATAGGCCATGTGATTGAACTGTGTGTTTTGCAGTGGGTTTTGCTTGCATATGGGGAACGACAAGCCTTCCAGAGCTAAGATTTTAGCATAGAAAAGCTGGATTTGTGTAGAAGAGCACTGCTGGTGGTGAAGGGTGGTCAGTGGGTGTGTTGGCAGGTGCAGGTGTGCCTGTCTCTCCTGCCTGCAGGAACGGAGCAGGGCCAGGTAAATCAAAATTCAGTGGGCTTAACTTCAGGCAAAGGAGTTTCAGCATTGCCTTGCAAAAAGTCTGTGCATGTGGTGAGTGTGTAAGTGATGTGCCATGTTTTCGTTGCACTATCTGAGGCTCTGCAGATGGGACTTGTGTGTCCGGCTTCTCTGCTCCGAGCCCTCTCATGTTGGTGTCGCTGCTCGGTTTCGGTGTCGGTGCAGCCGCGCTGCGGCTCTGCAAATGCCGAGGCGATTACGGAAGGCTGCCTGTTCTCGCTTAATGCTGCATCGCTTCATTGCACATTTCAGCGTTCATTGCATACCTGCTATTGGTTTGACGCTCCGCTACTTCATTTCTGACGAACAGCTGACAAAAGGGCGTTAATTAATGGGGCATTCCGATGGAAATACATAGTATCGGGGAAGAGCAGTTCAACCTTTGGTATATTTTCAGTTCACAAGCAGAGGGAGGTTGCTTCACTAACTCGCAGCTGGGTGTGGCGTGGGGGGTTAACCATATTAATTAAAAGTGGCTCAGAGGCTCAGCCTTTAAAAAATGTCTCAGAGCCCCCATGAGAGTTTTTTGTTACATAATTTTTTTCCAATAGAATAAGCTGGAGTTTTGAAAGTGAGGGTTTTAGGAACACTTAGCTGAGAGATTAGCAAGAGGGAGGTGCAGCATAGTGCACAACTGGAAAAAAGATGTCTTTAATGCCTTAAAATAGAGGGAAAACATTTAAGGTATGAGTCCCTTCCAACCCAGGGTTGTCTATGATTCTCTATATTGAAAACCTTTTAACATATGATAAATGTTTCTTTTTCTGTAATGTCTTTTATTTTGCCAGTCATTGCTTCTAGTGTATGTCCCTGCCAGTTCCATCAGTAAGTTGTGCTAGTTTTTGGATAGTTCACTTTCTTGTTCTTGTCTCAATCACTTAAGAGTATTTGCTCAAAGTCTGGTCATGCTTTCAAGTATTTTTCAGTAGTGTTTTCAGTCTATGGGCACACCACAAAAGGTACTGCTCTCTATTCACTTGCTACCTGTGGAGGAGATGAGTAAATGATGATTCTTTTACTTTATTCTAATCTTTCCCGTCTAGAAGAAACTACGTGTGAGATTTTATTTTTTTAACAGTTACTTGGTGAAGCTGCAGGAGTGTAGTGAGACAGGTGAAGGTGAATGTACTCTTTTGTTTGCATGGAATTGTTACAGAAATATAGGAATACAGGAGGATAGTCCTGCAAAGCAGTATAGCCAGGGTAGGGGGGACCATTAGACTGGAAGCTTCAATGGTGGAAATGTTGCTGTGAAGAAGAAACACTAGTTAATCGTATTTTAATTTAAAAAGAAAATCCTAATTTACTACTACCCAAAAAATGCTAGTTATGTTATTCTCAGGTGATTTTCATAGAAAGTACAATAACTAAGAAGTTTCTTGTAGAAGAAAAAGCAAGGTGGATTTTAATTCCACTTGATGTGGAGATGACAGAGCCTCTAATCATGTCTCCAGCTTTCAGCTGAAAAGGTGTATTTTCATACACAGCAGTTCGGTGTTTTTTAAACTTTGGTATAGAAACTGTGCTAAGTTTCCATGAAAGCTGATCATATTTATTTTACAGGATGTAATCCCAGCTTCACATTCTAAAAAGAAACTTTTTTTTTCATGTTGAAGTTCAGAATTTATCTAGCAGTTGTTAATTCCAAGATTACTGTTGGATTAATATTTTCCTTATTTTGATAATTTCAGATAGAATTTGAATTCTTTCAGATCTATATCTTCAATAAAATATTTTTGTTATTAAAATACTTTTTTTGTGCATTTCTATTGTAATTTTCTTTTTTAAACCCTGTATTCTAAACCCCGTGCATTAAATATGGCAATATCTCTACTTTTGAATGTGCATGAGGCTATCTTTATTTCTTCACAGACATACAGAGTCCTGTGGCCACTGTGTGCAAATAATAAACATCTCTTGATTATTCCAGCACTTTCAGGTCTAAGGGGAGTTCAGTATGTTGATGATAATTTAGTTGTTCTTAGACTGGAGGGGAAAAATATAAGAGCACCTGTGCAAGCAAAGTGATGCCTTGCTTTTTTATAGCTTTTCCCTCCCTATCTCCTTGTCCAGGAGCTCTGGAAAGCTGTGTCCCTTCAGTCCCCACCCCTTCGAGCAGGCACAAACCTGTTTGTGGTGCTGAAGGTGTGAGGGCACTGGTTTCCCTGGGACGTAAATAGAAAGCTGAGCCATTTTGGTCACCAGGAAGTCAAGCTGCTGGCTGTGGGGAGTGGATCTGCCAGTGAAACAACATTTCTGTCCGCGTTCGGTCACTGTGGAAATGTTCATGTTGTGATGGTTGTTATCTCTGTGTGGAAACACGGAGAAAACCCGTGGAGGGGGTCAGGGTGGTGGGAGTTTGCAGACTGGGGCAGAAAGGGCTCTTTGGAGCATGGCTTGTGTGTGGCTATCAGAGAGTGGACTTAATGAAACAGCTTCCAGTGTGTTGCAGCCAAAAGAAGCTGCAAAGTGTGCAAGCCTTCAATTTTGTGCTGACATTTGACAAAAAAGAAACAGTGTTCTGAGTTACGTCATCGTCTGTGCTGAATGCTTTAGACCCGGTATAGAGCTGACAAAGGCAATAATAATGTTCTGCAACAGTGTGTCTGTGTCAGAGTGATACAGTAGATTGATTTTGGCTCAAACAGACGGCCAGGGCTTACTCTGAGGTTTCTCAACCCTTTTAAGTGACTGTGTAACTCGTTCACTGGCAATCAAGAGGTTATAAACGGAGAGCCAGCTGATGTTGCAATCTAAGCACTGGCTCTGTAGTGGAAAGACTGTCCTTTGGCATGTTCCCTAGTGCTATTTTTACCTATTCCAGTAAGATCTTCCCTTGTGATGTTGAATTACAGGACAGTACCCGCAATGATTTTGTTTTATAGAAATGCTGTATGCTCTGAAGAAAATTTTCAATAAAATTGTTGAGCAGATTGAGACTAATTGACTTACATTGAAAATATTTTTTCTTCTGTCATCACAAATAATACTGCCACTGTAACTGCAAAACTTCTGTTTGCATGTTTTATGTCTGGCAGAGAGGGATTTTTTTACATCTTTGGTTCTTTTGTATATTGATTGTTTTGTCTTTCTCAGTTTCTCATGTGGAGACTTTAAATGGGCAACGTGGTTTCTAAAGGTTGGGATTAAGAGTATAGCCCAGGAATAAACGTAGTAGGAGGTTTTTGTCATAGCTTCTGAAAGGCCTGAGTGATTTTGATCAATTTTTAAGTTCTTTCACGCAGTTGGAAATTAATGTTTTCTTTCTGGGAATGGATTTTCAGCACTGTCAGTGACAAAGTGCTGTATTTACCAAACTGTTAGTAGTGAAAACTGGAGGAAACATCAACAGTGCCATAACAGTGTAACATTGGGGTTCAGCTTTAGAGGTATCACATACAGATGTTATATATGTTAAATAGGTATATATTAAATACACTGTTGCCCAGGTGTGCTTTCTAAAACCTTAAGAATCTAGTTCAAAAGTGACTTGGCAACGCTGAAGCACAAACCTCAAGCTTTTGTTCTGTCTGGTTGTGCATTTCTGTGTGTATTTGTGGCAGAATTTTTCACAAACCGTGGTTTGACAATGAAGTGGATCAGTGATAACTGATGTGAGGTCAGCATTGCCCTCACAGGACACCTGCTTCCCTTGCTCCTCCTCCTACTCCACTGTGTATCTCAGGTGGAAATCCTGCGAGTAGGCAAACTTCCTCCAATGCAGAGTCGTTTTCTGCTTCCTTGGCTTTGCCATTGTCTTTGCTGAACAATTCTGTGCCTCAGGTTTAATTGAATCTTACATCTGTAAAAACAGCTGGTATTTTTGGCAACTCTTTCACTCACTTAAACCTTCCTTGTTGCCAGTTCTGTTAACAAGTATTAGTACTGATTTTTTTGTCATGTGTCTTACCTGTCAAGAAAAATATGTAATTTTTCTTCCCTTACAACTATTGCTTTGGTTGTAGGTAGAAATACTATACCTGTTGCTTGTTCAACCTATCACACTTGTTCTCTTCTTATGTACAAGAATCTCTCTTCTTTTGGCTGACTTTACAATAAGAAGTGCTTTGGCTTTTCATTCTGTAAAGTAACCCTTCCCCATCAGTTTTTTATTCTCTTTTTCATAAAGCATTATCTGCCATGCTGATTGGATTCATTGTCTTCTGTTGTATTTGGTGACAGCTTTTCCTCTGGTGTGCAAAGGACAGAATTCCTTCCTCTTTTTTCTGCAGTCTCTCTGCTTATTTTTTGACATGGTGGAAATCATATTCACAATGTTTTGTATGTCACATTGCAAAATGTTGGAGAAAGCTTCGATAGATGGTAAGCAGGGTAAACGCACAGTTCAGAGTGCAAGTACTTTTTAACTTTAAAATGACTAAGTGGCTCAAGGTGAAGGTCCCAAAGCATTCTTGTGCTTTCTCGTTAGTCTTTGGGAGTTTGCTGTCTTGGGTAAAATCATTGCACCTTTTTTTATTTATTAATTTTAATTTTTTTCCCCTGTATCCAGAAGAGAGGATACTTCTAACAAAAAGTGAGCTAACAGTAAAAGCTCTCTTCTTGGTCTTTTTGTTCTGTGTGCTTTGTTTTATTTCATACAAAGGCAGGTGTGAGAAAGCTAGGACTGCTCTTACAGTTAGTGCTTACTTGCAACATAGAGCTTTCAGAGGCTTAGCCGCTTGTTACTCTTTGGTTGGTTGGTTTGTATTGTATTTTGGTATAAATGAGGAACTGATGTGTGAGAAGAAAGTTTTCAAGTGAATTTTTACTTCAGTTATTTTTTAGCTGTAAAAGATCTTTATAATGTTCTTGAATGAGAATGACACTATGTTGAACTGGATAGCCTTTGGTTGTCATGCAGTCTGGCCTTGTACACCGTGTCTAATTACACTGAAATGTGGTGTAAAATACTGGAAGGCCCTGAGAACTCTGATGTAAGAAGGATGATAATTTAACTCTTATCATTGATGTAATTCACAAAAAATGTTTTTTGCTACTAATTTGGTAAGTTTTTCTATTAAAATAGTAAATATCTTCTCGTTTTGTTACCTTCCACAGATGATGTGCTTCATCCTTTTTTCATAGGACTTCATTCTCTTAAAGGAAAACTAAAGGTATGAACAACTTTCTTCTGTTGTCTTTTCCTCCCTTCCTTACCTTGCATTAGTATTTATTCTGAGGTGCTAGACCTTTCCAGGGGGAAAGGAAACTTTGCTCTGTGCTTATATTCCTGCACTGCTGCTAAAATTTTCTTTGTTTTTTGAAAAATTCCACAGAATTGATATGGGGCCTACAGTTGTTTCAGTGTTTGCTTTATTAGAAGTGTATATTTAACTTCAGCTCTTACTTTAGTCAGTCTCCATGGATATTTATTTTGCAGGGGAAAAGCCCTTATTTAGATCTTTAGATCTTGATATTTGCCTGTCTTCTCCAAATAGCATTTGCCTTTCCACACAACTGCAGATCTGTTTTGAATAATGCAGACCTAATGTAAATCATGTCTGTGACATTATCTTAGTACTCTATCTCTGAAACAATAAGTCTGTTAGGGCACTTTGTTAAACAAATAAAAGCCCACCCAAACCAGAGATCTTAATTTCTTGGATGTATTTAGTAAGGTAAAGTTAAAATGGAGCATAATTTCTTTTTGAAGGCTCTCAGGACATAGTAATTTAGTAAATATCTGAGATTGTTTATATAGAGTGTTTAATTTTTAGGTACATTCAGTTTTTATTTGCCATTTTATGCAGGTTTCTTTGCAAATACAGGTGCATAGAAACCAATAAAATAAAGTTATTAGAGCTGTCCAGACAGTTTGTAGCTAAAATACTCAAGTAATATCATGTTGTTAGATTTAGCTCTTACTGCAGAAAGGTATGTTCAGCTGTTCCCAGGTGCACTCTAGTATAAAATGTAAGGGAGAAAAATTTGTTTTCTCAGGAAGATGTCTCCTGATTGTCTTGCCCCTCTGCCCTGTTCTGCTGTCATCTGTACATTGTTTCCATGCCCAGGCTCTTGGAATCACACTGTTGACCTCCGTGTGGCACTGCTGGTTCTGACCCAGAGCCCGCATTTTATAAACTAAATTTATTAGCTTAAAGCTGCCTTGACTGAGCTGCATCACTGCCTCCTCTCCTGACTGTACAGATAATTTAGCACTGGCTGGTGTTTTGCAGTGGCAGGTGCCAGTACCATCCCTGTGCAGTCCTGAGGGGCTGGAGCTCCAGCAGCTTCTCTAAGAACTCGAGCTGTGCTGGGCAGAGCTGAGGTTGCTCTCAGGACTGAGGGTTCTCAAGGCTGATGTCCTCAGTGTTGCCTCATTTACTGCACACAGTTGAGGGAGGACAGAGCCAGGAATTCTTTTTGCTGAGGTTCTCAGTCAGTTTTTTGTTTAATCCTTGAGAACTTGTGTGGGAAGGGCATTTGGTAGATTGCTGACATTTGAGTAACTTTTTCATCCTTGCTGTAAAGTGGATGAGTTCCAGGCAACTGCAAACACAGTTTGGGGCTTTCAGATGTGAAACAGTTGGAGCATGAGCAAGTTCAGAATGCAAACGGGCACGTGGCTGAGAATGTATGTGCAGTTGATTGAGGGACTTGGGGCAGAAAAATGCTTTTCTAAAGTGTGTGTAAAGACAGAACACTCATAGCCCCACTTCTACAGTGCAAGGTCTACTTTAAACAGCTGTCTTTGTAAATCTTTCTGTGGAGGGTTCCCCTGTGAAGAATTCAACATGGTGAAGAAACAAGAAGTCTGAGTATCATATAATGTGATTCTGACACAATTAGGTCTCAGAAAGCAGTGTTCAGGGTGCATTTTGTTTCTAGCAAGGCATTGGAATTTACCAAATTAGAAAAGAACGCTTTAAATGCCACTTCAGTGTCAATAGTCTTTACGTCAAGAGCACATTAGGTAAAATAATTACAAAATGTTACACTAAACAAAAAGTGGAGGTTCTAGTCCATGACATAGTTCTGATGCTTTGTTGGCAGAACTGGTACAAAATGCGTAATGCAACATTTGTGTACTTTCCTTGCTTGCTTTTTCCTTTTAAAGGTGTTTCTGTAGCAATTTTATAAACTTTGTGAATCTAATCTCGGCAGCTGTACCTAACTACAATTTAAGAACATTCAGATTGCATGGAAAAAGCTGTTGCATTTTTCTTTTTACATGGGATCGCTTTTTTGCTTTGGGAAAGGAAAGGATTTTGAGTCTATCCCTCTTTTAGATACAGAGTGTTCAGTGCTTCTGTTTCTCTGATGCAGGAATTCAGGTTTTGTAGGGGAGCTCAGAGCTCCACATTTGACTGTCATACAATGTTGTGTGGTAAGAAATGGGTGACTGAAATGGGAATTTTGTGTGGAAAGTAGAAACCAAATAGATCTTCCTGGAAATTGCCTGGGAAAAGTATCTTGGGGCTGTTACAATCATCAGAGAGAGCAGGCACAGGGTGTCTAAAGGTGCACATAGTCTGAGTGACAAATACCTACCAAGCAGAGCCCAAAGTATAGCGTGCTGGAGCCAGGTTTGGTTTGTGCTTGCTAGCCGGGGTTTTACTCTGAAGTATTTTTAAATTAAAAAAGGCCTTGCTTCTGCCCTCCCTACTGTGGAGTCCAATTGTTTGAAAACCAGTTATTTTTTTCCTTAAATACTTCGAGTTACGTTGGCAATATAATGGCTGAAATAGTGACTAAGAAGTGAATGGTTGTGAGAAACAAAGGAAAAGATGAGAAAAATACTTCCAAGATCAGAACAGCTAAGGCTGAAATTACGTGTTTTCAGTACTGGTTATTTTGTTCTCTTGTGTTGTTTTTTTTTTTCTTGAACACTAACATTTCCTCCTGTTAATTTTTACTTTTGTCAGTTGTACTAGGGAGGAGTTTACGTTTTGCCATCCAGCTCTTAAAATGGACATGCAAAGGAAAAACACCAACCTTGGAGATGCAGGAAAGATCTGCTTGGTTTGTTAAACTGTTCCTAACTGATGCCCTGCATTAATGTTTATGTGGATCACAGCTTTATTTATGAATACAGGAATGTGTACATGTTTATCTTCTAGTGCTCTGAAAAGCTACTTAAAAAAAAGTACTACTATATATTGTGATAGATCTTTGGTGTGGGTTTCTGTTTCTCCCGCAGACAACTGATGACCCAAGCAATATTAAATTTGTCAATGATTATTATATGGGAGGAGAAAGGGCCACAGTTAAGTGTGTTACTGATCTTTTTGTGTCAGAGATGAAAACTTTTCATAGAAGCAACTTTTCAAGCATGTACTTACTAACAAAAGTGCTCAGTTTGAAATGGGTCCTGGGCTTTGTTCTGTGGTGTTTTACCTTTGTAGATGTACTTTACTAAACATGAATGTAGCTGTTACTTATATGGATGAAAATGGCAGCAGATGTGTGTGTTGGGGAAATGCTTTTATATTTTTTAACAGCTTTTAGTGTTTGTTTCAGGAAAAAAAAGAAAGGACAAGGTAACTAAAAGAGAAGTTTAGCTCTGTATCCTGTTTCAAGTTTTGGCATTTCTTGGGGAAGGAGACTGAAATTTGTAACAGTTCAGACTAAACACTTTTCCCTAGTAATGGAAAATGTTAAAGTAACTGAAAGTGCCTTTTGAATTTGAGTGATGAGTGTGTTGAGTGACATGAGTGACTGATCTCCAGGAATTTTTTTCCTGTCGGATGTGCACATTCCATAGCCATTCTGTGTGTTTGGTTTTAATGCTTTTCAAATAATTAATGATCAGAATCTGTAATCTGCACATAAAGCACTAGTGAAAGTGCCATCTTGGTCACAATGTGCAGTATTCCTGTGGGGCTTGGAGGAATATATGACATTAGTTTTCTCCTCAGACTGAACATTTAATATGAAACCAGTCAGTATCAGCTTCCTGCAGTCCTCGATCTACAAGAGGACTGATACCCTTCAATATCTTAACATACGCTTTGAATATTGCAGTTTTTCAGTTGCAGGCAGGTTGTTTGAAGTAACTTTAATGAAAGTGAAGAGCTGCAGGAAGAAACGTTTTAAAAGAAAAGTTTTAGAAAGATGCATGAAAATATTCAGCTGGCAGTGGGTTGTTTAAGCATGGCATAAACATAAACAGTACCTGGTAATGATTGTGTTTCAGAAATATGCTTATAATTCATTTAAAGGAAGGAAAGAGAGCTTTTCTGGTATAGGCAAACTAAGAATAATGTATTTATAAGGGCATCATTTTCAAATCTTTCCTTCTTTGAATGAAATTTCTCTCTAAAACACATCACACAACTTTTCACTGAAGTGAATTGATGTGAGGCTTGGGGGAGTTGGAGTTAATTAATGTAGTTTCAGTAAAAATGCCTTCAATCAGTGACTACTTGGAGCAAAATACCCAAAGTAAATGGACAGATTGATGCCAGGACTCTGAAAGGTGAACTGTGCTCTGCATGTGAATCATCTGTTAAGGTGGACTCAAACCTGTGTTCTGTGACATAGACTGTTGTGTTCTGCTGTTGTGCTTGGGTCAGTGTTCAGGGAATCAGCTAGAAATGGTGTCTCTGTGCAATATTATGTTGTGTCATTAGGTGTTATTTTTAAAATCAGTTCAAAACTGACTGTGCTGATTCTCTTACCTCATTCCTGTGTATGCAGGGAGCTGCTGTTCCAAGTGGATGGTTTTGTGTATATCCATACAATTTTTAAACTTTCTCTCTACCAGAGGCCGGGGAAAGGTATAATTCATTTGTTAATTGCTTCCTAATAAGCAACTTATGTGACTGTCTGTTCTTCCATGATTATAATTTGGAATAAGGTTGGAGAAATGAACATGAGCACTGTCAGAGTTGAAGTGTTCCCAAGCAGGCTTTTCTTGGCCCGAGTAAAGAGGTGCTTGTGAGGCCCTGGAACCTCCTGTCCCTCACATGAGGGTTGTTCCTGAGTTGCTGTGGAGCTCAGCAGCAGGACAATTGACCAGAGCTGTTCCTTAAAAAGCTCCACTTTACCGTGGGTGCCCAGGCAGATTTAGCAGCTTCCCATCAGGATTCCCTGTGAATAACTGTTAAACCTCCCTTTCCCCTCCCCTTCCTCTCCACTCTAAGGCCACTGGCAGGTTTTTGTCGCTCCAGGGTGGGTCTGAGCTGGGATCCTATGTGCTCCCCTCAGTAGGCTCTCAGTGTGTGCAGTGGGTCTTCTGTGTTCAGGAGAGAGAGTACCTGGAGAGCAGGGAAGTACCTTCTGGGGTTTTGACTTGCCTTCCATCAAAGCGAAAGTTTGAATTGCTTGTCGTTTCCTGTTTTCTCTGGAATTTTTCAGGAAATGTTGGCAGCATGTCAAAATATTGAATACAAAGGCTGTAAAGCTAGTCCTTGTCCTAGCTTTCAGTTTTGTCTCCTCTGCATGCTTTGTCTCATGTATTACCTGGGCAGGTGAAACACATTAGTTTCCATAGAGAGTCGAGAACCAGCTGTTTGGGTTTCACCTTTCCCCTCTTACCTAACAGTTTATCTCCACTCTGTTTTTATTGCTACCATCTAACTAGTTACTCCTTTAGCTGCCATATGCATTATATGGTTGTTGAACTGTACGTAACTTGTTTTTCCCCTTTCTGATGCCTGGCAGTTGGGCAGTTCTTATCAGCTGTGAGATGTTGTCCTTGTAGGTGCCTATGTGTGGTGAACTTGGTTGTATTCCTCAATTTTCTCTTTTTTTTTCCAAATGTCTCTGTCGTCTTATTCATTCTTCCCTCTTTACATCACATAAAAGACTGTTGTCATTTATATGCCATAGAATTAAAAATAAAAAAGAATTTCAAGTGTCTGAATTCTGCAGGATTTCAGTTGGGTATTGAGTTTTATATCTTAGTGACATTTAAACATTTTGAACCTTTTAACAACTGGAGCTGCTCAGCTGACGGTGGTGTTGCAGGAATGACAAGGACTGGAAGGAGGGAAGGCGAGAGGATGTGTTTGTTGTCACTGTACACCTTGTCAGTGAAGGAGATGTTCAGGAACTGACCCAAAGATCCCTTTGAGGGTGAGAGGCCCCGAGCTCTGCTGCTGCAGAGTTTGTATGTGACTGGGGAGCTTTGAGGAACCAGACCTTTCTCTGGAAGTTTGTTGTTCCGTTTCCTTTCCAGCTGCTGGTCAGACCTGGAGTTAGGTCTGGAGCAATGTTAAGTGCTTGTAAATCCAGCTAAAGGTTTTCAGAGTTGTGCTGTGAGGGAAAACACTCTGAAATTCAGTTTATCCTTCTGGGCATCACAAAACAGACTTCACTTGACACTAGTGGAGATCTTTTATACAAGAATTCCACTGTTTCAATTCTTCAATTGTAGCAAACAGCATTGTCTTTTCTCTGACATAAGCATGAGGAAATGAGTTGGAGGGTTCAAATAATTTGCAACAAAAGAGGTGCAGGACATGAAAAGAGGCTCCTGATGGGTGTTCATTAATGGAGTGTTGGGTGTTATGTACTGAATTAGGTTGTTAGTGGAACACTGACATAAGACCTTTATATTGACATGTCCTGACTGGTTTGCTTTTTGACTTTGCAGTTTTGACATGACTTTCTGATCACCTTTCATAGAGCTGATCAGGAATGTAGGTGGTGTGTGCAGCCACTGGAGATGACTCTGGAATCAGTCTGCTAACATGGGAAAAGATGTGCAGATGCACTGCATAGTTCCGAGCATTGCTTTCCCAGATGTTTGTAGAGGGATGCATTTCTGTGGAGGAAATAAACTACTGTGTTCTTTTCACTGGCTACTTTTTGATTTTATTGTTCAATATTTGGTAATAAATCTAGCTACTTGGAAATTTGGCAAGAAGTACAGACTTTGGTTTTGCTTAGTTCTGAATAAGAGGCATTTGGAGTATAATTTGGAGTTCAAGCTGCATTGCAGTTGTGATGGCCGAGTAAAATAATTTACAATTTACAAAGATACCTTTATCTTTGTCTCTGTGCTAAAAGGTACTGTGTGCCAATTTGGAAGTATTGCAGGTGTTTTTTGTGTCCCTGTGCTGGGAGAGGTTTATAGAATCCTAGAATGGTTTGGTCGGAAGGGACCTTAGGGATCATCCAGTTCCACCCCCTGCTATGGTCTGGGACACCTTTCACTATCCCAGGTTACTCCAAGCCCTCTCCAACCTGGCCTTGGACACTTCCAGGGATGGGACAGCCACAGCTTCTCTGGGCACCCTGTGCTAGGGCCTCCTCACCCTCATAGGGAAGGATTTCTTCCCAATATCCCATCTAACCCTGTCCTCTGGCAGTGTACAGCCATTCCTCTTTGTTCTGTAACTCTAGGCCCTTGTAAATAGATCCTCTTCATCTTCCCTGCGGGCTCCTTCAGATACTGGAAGGCCACAGTTAGGTCTTCCCAGAGCCTTTTCCATGCTAACAATCCCAATTCCCTCAGCCTTTATTTATGCTGCAGTGTGACTGAGTGTAATGTGTGTGAGAGTCAAGAAATTTTTTTTGCTGTTCCATACTATGTAAATTGTGATAATATTAAAAAAAAATACCAAAAACCAAACCAAAGTCCCCAAATCAGTGAAAAAATAGTTTCTTTAATAAATGCTTTTTATTGTAGTTCCTGCTAGGCCTCTCTTCTTACCAGTACAGTCTGGGCTAATGCTTGTGTGCCATGTGCCCTGCAGCATCTGGCCACCTTTCTGAGGGCCTCTCAGGTATTGGCACCTCTATGAACATGGTGTTAAACTGTTCCTGCTCGCAGAGGTACCGTGAGAGGAATGGATCCCGTGTTCCTGAGTGGGGAAATTGATCATTTTTTTCCTGACAGTCTGTTCATGTGTAGAAAGTCAGGTGCTTTCAGGATTCAGGCTGATTTTGTAGGTGTGGGTGAGTTTATGTTGACCGTGGCATGTGTTGATGCTGTTTTCAGGTGCTTTCCACAAAGGCTGAGGTTTGTTGTCTTAGGAAGAGAAAGTACCACTTCATAGCAAAGGATACTGTCTTTCTCCCTGACTCTCCCAACTTGTCTTCCCTAGGCCGCGCCAATGGAGCATATTCAGGGAGCTTGGAAGACTATCAGTAATGGCTTTGGGCTCAAGGATTCTGTCTTTGATGGCCCAAACTGTATTTCCCCAACCATTGTCCAGCAGTTTGGTTATCAGCGCCGAGCCTCTGATGATGGCAAAATATCAGATACTTCCAAAACCAGCAATACTATCCGTGTTTTCCTGCCCAACAAGCAGCGCACGGTGGTAAGTCTGTGCTATCTTTACCCCAGGAATGTCCTATTCCCATTGCTAACACATGTATCTGGCACAAGGAATGCGAGGTTGCACAAAGGGTCTTGCTGTAATTGTGTTGTCATATTTCTCTAAATTCTAGAAGACATATTTTGAAAGCACTGCATCTTTATTTTGAGAAGCTGTTTTTCTGTCTCAGTGCTTAGAATTTTCCAGGGTGCACAAGCAACATACTTTGCATCCATACTTCACGTTCAAAGGCAGGTGTTGAGTGACCCAAACAATGGTGCCTGTATGAAGTAAAATGTAGTAATTTCTGTCACCATTTGCCTCGTTTGAATACCCCTGTGAAATGTGGTGGTTAAAGCTGAAGTGAAACTTCTCAAGGGAGCACTTCTGTTCAATTTCTTGGAGCTGAGAGTACTAATAATAGTCTCCCACAAAGTTCCCTGAAAGCTAAATTAAGCCTTTTTTGTGTACTTAGGTAACTCCCTTTGCCTGCATTTTTATTACTTGTAAAAAATTCTGTTTGATAGAAACTTAGTAGTTGTAAGAAACTGAGAAGTTACGGCTTCCAAACTTCCTTTGCAGGACTACACAGTAGGCAGGGATGTGGCAGCAAAGGTGCTGGCCTGACAGGTTGGTTTCTTGTGCAGCAAGTTAAGTTGGAAGGCACAGCACTTTGTTATTACATAGTACATACAAGTAATTTTTATTTATATATTTGTCCAAAGTAAACAGTTTTGCAGTTTTACTGGAATTTTTAAAGAAAATGAGAAACAAATGGCCTTCTACCCCTGGAAAAGCTTAAAGAAACTCTGCAGCCACTGACTAAATGCTTTGCTGGATTTTTCCCTTTGGTCCCAGGTGAACGTGCGAAATGGGATGACCTTACATGACTGCCTTATGAAGGCACTCAAAGTCAGAGGACTGCAGCCAGAGTGCTGTGCAGTTTTTCGACTTCCTGAAACAAAAGGGTAAGAGGGAAACTTTTCAACTAGTGAATGTAAAAATCTTGGGTTTGGAATAGCAGCTTTTTTCTTCTCTGTGGCTAGTTTCTTTTGAAAGCACAGTTTGGTTGTGAAGTCTTCCACATTGCTTTCTTTACCCTGTTCTGGGGCAACTCCTTCAGCTTCCTGAAGGGTATTGTTACTGATGATTTTATTTTTGTTTTAAAGCTAAATATTGAAAATACTTAAAATGGAGGGATTCACTCAAGTGCTTGTAGGGTCGTACAGAGGGTTTTGTCATACTGTAGATGAAGTGATCCCTTGATATTTGAGGTGCATTTCACTGCTGCATTTGTAGTTGGTAGTCATTCTTAGCCAACTTAACTGAATGTTTTGGTGTGTTCAGTTTTGAGGCTCTGCCTTCCTCTACAACTTTCCAGTGTTTGGATTTAAATCTCACTTCAGGTATTCCTTATTTTTTTGTAGGACCGGGGATGCTGCTATTAAATACCAAATGATTGTTTTACAAGCTGAGGGAGTGAAGGTATCTCGTGGAGTTAATACATTTAGCTTCACTCCTCGTAAGGCTTGGGCTTAATGCTTGTGGAAGCCCCAGTGATGAGGCAGGAATTCTTGGGGTTACATCTCCGTGGAACTGAGGCCATTCTAGGGTTGCCAGTAACTTCACATCACAGAGTCTTGTGGATAATTTCTTATGTTTTGTTTGCAAGGGTGTTTCTGTGACTCCATTAAAACTTCAAGTTGTCTTATTTCATATAACATATATAAAAAAAGGACTTCAATGTTAAAAAACAAGCAGAGAAAGAGATGATTCGCAGTGTGTTCAAAGTTGTTCTTAATGTTTTAAGTGAAGGACGCTAGGATGTGACTCCTGTCAGAGGTTAGCCATGCTTTGTTTTGTATTTGTTTTCAGTTAACTCAAGAAAACTCAGATAGATTGTTGATTAGGGCAGGCTTTTTGTCTCGTAAGTTAATTTTGTTTTCTCTGTTTTCCAGAAAAAAGGTGCGTTTGGATTGGAATACAGATGCTGCCTCCTTGATTGGAGAGGAACTGCAAGTGGATTTCCTTGATCATGTTCCACTCACTACGCACAATTTTGTAAGCTTTTCCTTTTCTGTATTTTGAAGTAAAATTATATCAGTTGAACCACATACTCAAAGAATGTTTTGGGCATTACTTAACTTTGAGCTTTCTAAACACGGGGGTTTTCAGAGGTGGTGATTGATTCCTTCAGCGCCACAGATTGACTAAGTATAAATTTGCAGTGAAATGCCAGAATTGTATTTATTTCACTGGTGATTCCTAGGTGTCAGAGACACTGAAAGCTCACTTTACACGTGTTGTTCAAAGGTCAGATGATTGCCATTTTTATTTTATATAAATACATATTTGTGTAACTGTTGTATTAAGATATTGTGTCTTTAAAATCCAGAACTGTGAGATAATTTGCATTTTCAGTCTCTGGCTCATCAGTGAGAAAAGGCTCGACAAGTTCAGCTTTATTGGACTGATGGTATTTGTACTGAATATACAGGGGTGCTGTTAAATCTGCAGGACGTGACATTGTTCTGTGAGCTAATGCTGCCTTGTAATTTAGCAGTGGTTTTTTGAGGGATGAAAGGCTTTAAAATTGTAATTCCTTCTCAAAAATGGATTATTTATTCAATACAGGGCAAATAGGTAGGAGGTGGGTTTGTTTTAGGGGGGTTTTATGTGTTTTTTAATTAATTTTTTTTACAAAGAGATAGTGCCCAACTCTTTCATTATTTTCTTCTCCCTAGGAAGGAATTCTATTCTTCTGCGTTAGCTTTTTTGTTGTTTTATTCCTGAAATACATTGTGCCAAGTGGCAAACCCAAAGGATTGCCATTTGCATCCATTAGAATGGTTAGGATTGCTTTACAAAACCCAAAAGTACTTCTACTTGACATTTTTAGAAAACTACAAAAAATATCATCTGCAGTTGGTCACTAGTGAATTAATATTTTTCTCCAGATCTGGGAGAAGCTCAAACCTCAGTATTTCCTCAGTGTGCTCTGGAGGAAGAAACCGTTTGCTTCATTTTGCTCTTTTTTCTTATTTCAGCGACTAAAAAAAGATAGATGCTGTTTAAAAAAGTAGAAATTTCTTAAGCTGTTCTATTTACTGAGGAATTTATTTCTCAGGCAAGGGATATTGGCTGGTCATAAACATACACCAAGGGTTTTGACTAATAAATAATGAGGTGGTCTTTACATTCACCTCCTTGGTGTTACTAAAAATAAAAAAAAATCCCAGTTCTTGGCCCACGCAGCACTGTCACCTTAGTGGGCAAAAAGAAGATTTTGCATTTGACAGAACACTTTTTTTCTTTCTCTGTTTTGTAAACAAAGCCCTGAGTGTTACTAAGCATTCCAGGTTTCCAACTGAACTGGAGATCCATGCAAGAACATTCAAGGGTAGTTCTCAGTTCAGTAGCAGTCTGGGGGCACTGATAACCAACAGCAAGGTGTTTCTCTGTGCCAGGCTCTGCATTCCAAACCTGGCTGGGGGCGCTGATTGATAACTAGTAGCAGGGTGTTTCTCTGTGCCAGGCTCTGAGGCTCCACATGTGGCTGGGGGCAGGGGGGCTGCAGCTGCAGTAACAGCAAAGGGGGGTGTTTTTTGCAGGCCCGGAAGACATTCCTGAAGTTGGCGTTCTGTGACATCTGCCAGAAGTTCCTGCTCAACGGCTTCCGCTGCCAGACCTGTGGCTACAAATTCCATGAGCACTGCAGCACGAAGGTCCCAACCATGTGTGTGGACTGGAGCAACATCAGGCAGCTCTTGTAAGGACTCCTTGTTTCTAACAGCAGCAGGACTTCCCTGTGACATGCAAGCATTTTGTTATCTCATCACGATGGTAAATTCGGGTTGTTGGGAAGTGTAGTGGCTTTGGTCAGTAACAGGATTGGGTATTGATTTCCTGAAACAGCCAGCAATGATTGTCTGTTCCCAGGGGAAGAAGGCCATGTACATTAAATATGTTTTGCTCTGGCTCTAAATGTTAATACTCTAGGACAAGCAAATATCTGAAAGACCAGGCAGTTGCTATAGCACCCTATGTTTGAACAGTGGTAGCAATTCCTCACTTAACACTTCTGTTAGGAATAAAAAGGGCCATTATTCAGTTGGTTTTTAGCTGTTGAAAGCATTAGTGTGCAGAACTACCACAACTTTTGACACCCTGTTGAACATGTACAGGATAGTGAGAAAACAGATGAAGGATAATAGTTTCATAGTATTGGTTAAAAAAAATTGAAAATCATTGTTGGAAGTCCTTTCATGCAAAAGTGTTAAAACCTGGAACAGTTTTTTTGTGTCTTAGTGATTGTATTTTTTGTAAGTAAACTTGCTCACATAGCTGTGCGTTTTCTCATACTGACTAATTGCTAGAGTGTAGAATGACTTGGGGCTACCTAGGTTTAATACAGCTTTAAAAAAATGTGTCAAATACCCACCCTTTCAAGAAAATCTGGAGTCTAAAGTTTGGAAAGAACATGTGGAAATTTTCTTTGGGAGACTGAAGGCAGAGGTTTTAGTCATACCATACACAAGGGAAAAATACAATGCAAAGAAGTTAATTATGCTGCAGGGAAACAGCCCTTTAAATTCTGAGCTTTAAAGAGCATTGTACAGGAGGTAGTGTAGCAGTTGAAATTGTAATTGTTTTTGTTGATATTTCAGATTGTTCCCAAATTCAAATATCAGTGACAGTGGTGTCCCTGCACTACCTCCCTTGACAATGAGACGGATGCGGGAGTCTGTCTCCCGGCTACCTGTTAGGTAAGACAGTATTTCCTGTCATTTCTGGTTTGGGAAATACACTTGTTTAAAAACAAACAAACAAAACCAACAAAAGACCCTCAGCTCCTCAAAAGCAGAAGGTTGGCATGAATGTGCAGGGTGGCAACACCACTTCATCATAGATAATACTTGGTGTCCATGCTTGTTCTTGAATTCAAGCACACCATTGACTGGAGATTTTATATTACTAATTTTCAGTCTTAAAATTTTAAGGATGGATTTTTGGAGACCTTTGTTTTTCTGCCTAAGAAAATTCAAGGCTCCCTTCTGGTATTTTTGTGAATTAACTTCATTTTATCTGATCAGGCAGTATGCATCAAGGGTTTGTGTCTCTTGGGATGATTTGCAAATTATTCTGGGATGTTGTGATGACAGATAGGAGTTTAAAGAGAGAACAGTGAGAACTGAAAATTGCTCCTCCTAAAGAAAATTCTGATACCTGAAGTGAACATTCCTGTAGTTTTAAATGCTAAAATACAACATGCATTCCTGTTCAAGGGGCCAGTCTCCTGATCCTAACTTGTGCCTGTATTCTTTTCCTTGAAATTCTAGAGGCTGAAGAGGGCAGGCCAGCTTTTGTTTTTTCTGCACCCCTTTGAAAAATCTTGGCCTATTCAGGAATGAGGCACAGAGCACGTAGCTGACTTGCAAATGGTTCTATATATTTCTTTCTTTATTTTAGTGGGAACTGCATCAGAATTGATCTTTGCCATCTCCTTCTATTTCCGCTGTTGTTGAACAATGACTTAGTAATTTTATAGATATGTTTAAGCTTTTTTGTGAAGGCTGGCTGATTTCAGTTAAGATACATGTGTGTTATGGGATAAATATGGTTTGGGTGACCTTAGCTGTGATTTATAACTCTTTGTGGAACTGGATTTTAGCGTTGGCCTCCTTTTAACTGGTGTTGGGTTTCATGACTTCCTTGCTGGCTGTTCTGAGCAAAGTATTGAACAGTCTTGCAAACCTTTACAAATTCAGGGCTTAGCTCTTCAGCTATGCATTTAGCAGGCTTGAAATGAGCAGTTTGTTTAAATTTCACGGACTTGAATTCATCTCTCAGAGCCAGTGTTTTGTCAGCATATTGAATGTGGTTTGATGGGGATTGAAGTGAACTGTGGCAAAATTTGTAATGGCAGAAAAAGACTTACATGAGACATATTATTGTTTGTATGTGAGCTGACAAAAACTTCACGTTTTTTCAATTTATGTCCTAAGTTAAACTGGGAATGATTCAGCTAACCAGATAGTTTAGTTGGTGTGTAAGTCCCAGCTTTTTCTGTCTTTGGAATTCTGTGTATATTGCTTTTGGGCAGGTTACATTGAACAGTGTTTTCCAATTGCTAGAGGGGAAAAAATAACCACACCTTTCCCTTTTTCTCTTCTTCCTTCTTAGTTCCCAACACAGGTATTCTACACCTCATGCCTTCACATTCAACACATCCCATCCTTCCTCTGAGGGCTCTCTTTCCCAAAGACAGCGATCCACGTCCACACCAAATGTCCACATGGTCAGCACTACAATGCCTGTAGACAGCAGGATAATTGAGGTAATACTGGCAGTAGTGACCAAGTAGCATAAAGTTAAACTAAAACTGAGACTGGCCATCTAATAGTCACTGGTTGGATTTTCTTCTTTGCTTTCTGTCATTTGCTTAGTGTTTGCCTTAGCTGGCTGAGTGATGTAGAGGATAGGTGACACATTTGCACAGAGAGTTCTTAATTCCTTCTTGCAGTCTATCAACTTTGCTGAAGTAAGAGGCAGATTTTTGGTGTCTGTAAAGGTGTAGTGGAGCTTAACAATCTAGTTTTCCAGATCTGAAGAGAAAGTAAACTCAGTTTTGCTGAAGAAATGCCTATTAGGCTTGTCTAAAAATGCGATTTCAAATGTAAAGGTCTGGGTTTGGTGGGGGGTGGCTAGTGTTTTTTTTAAATCAGACTGCAGGTGCTGTAAGTCTGGGTGTAGTTGTTGGACTTGGAATGCTCCAGTAAAAGCTTACTGGTGATGTGTTTTGTGTTATCTGTGTAGGGAATTAATAGTTCTGGGCCTGTGGGCTAAACCAGCTTATATGAGAGTATTTCTGCTGTTACTTCTGTATTTTCCTACCTTGGACTGGCAGTAGTGAGGGACAGCTCTTTGAAGTCAGACCTAAAATGGTTGGGTTTTTTTTAATTGTGTTTTGTGATAACCGTAACAAAATTAGGGAGTGGTGTGGCTGGCAGAAGGGAAATGCTGAGCTGCAGGACTGTTTGTTGAGTTCTGCCTCTGAAATAGTTTAACAACTCTTTAGGCCAAGAAAAAGCCTTTGACTGTGAGTTCAGGTGCATCTTCAGCTGGCAGTTTATAGGCGTCTGGAGACTGAAGTGTGCTGGAGAATTGCTGGCGACCTTTGGAAGGGAGGAACAGGGCCCTGCAGCCCCATTAAGTGTGCTTGGTTGGAAGCTTTGTGGCACTGAGGTTTCTGGTGAGAGGTGCCCTCCCTTTCCTTTGTTACAATCTTTGTCACTGCTCCAGAACCTGGCTGGCCTCTGTGAGGGCACAGGACATAAGGAAGCACTCAGAGTGCTTTGCAGAGTGAGGAGTCTTCAAGGAGTCATTGCTTGCTTTCTTTATGCACAGCAGTAAAGACAGAAATGCTTTCTATTCCAGCTCTTCACATTGTCATAGGGATTGAGTAAAAATACCTGTCGTGTTTTAAAGGCTATAGCTGCTTTCCAAAAGGCTTTCAAAGAGCCCCAAGGCAACGTAAAAAAAAAAAAGGTAGTAGGGACCTTTTAGTATTTCAGGAGACAGACCACCTTAATGGAGTGGTTTACCAGAGAAAGGTACTAGTGAACTTGTGGGTTTGAGCAGGAATACTTATTTAAAAATTTTACTGCGCTTACTTAGCATTTATCAACCAAACGAAGTTGCTTTTTCTTTCATTTAGCCTAACATTTAAAATTTTTTTTTATACTTCCTCTGTTCTTTTCTTTCATCTCTTACCATGTTGGCCTAGAATAACAGCCTGAATGCTTCTCCCAGTTCCTGGTGCAGACGGTTTTGTTTGAGGGGAAGAGTAGGTATTTTCTTGGTGCCTTTTGTTTTCTTGTGATTAACAGGATTGCTATAACTTGTAAGCCATGGCAGTGTCCCTGTGAATAATCTGGAGCTGACTTGATGAAAATCTTTATAGCATGTTTATGCCTAAATGTTGAGGGCACTAATTGGAAGAGGCAAATTGATGGAAGAGCTCCATCTCTAGTTTAGCTGGGTGAATTCCTACCACTATGAACTTGCATAGGCTCGGATTACAGATGCATTTGGTCACACAGTCTTTAAAGCGAAAGCTTCTCAAGCACATCTATTGTGTGGCTTTTTCCCTCTGGAAACTATTTTTATGGACTGTAACCATACAGAGCCCTTAGATTAAGAACATGTACTGGTTTTATTTCTCATCAAAGTAAAGTTGACAGACTACAGCACTGTGTATGGTGTTATTTGTGTTGTGAGAACAACTCTGTAAACTGTGGGTTTGGTTTATTTGCTGTTGAATTTATAAGCAAAGAAGAAAATATTCACATCAGGGTTGAAGTTCAAAATACTTTTTTAGAATAAGATTTAAGCATGCATAAGTATGAGAACAATTAAAATTCTTTAGTTGTCATTTGCCAGCTTGATTTAAAGCAGTTACATTCTCAGGCTGATATACAAAACCCATCATTTGTTATTAATTCAGGTCCTGAAACATTTTTATTGTCCTTCAGATGGACGAAAAGAGTAAATTGTAAGAGTTCCTTGATAGTTATACAGATTTTAATGCATTCAGGTGATGAGTATTGGCAATCTGCAGGAATACTGTACGTAGTCAAGCCTAGGAGAATGCAACTAACCAGCTAAAGTTAAGCATTTTGAAGATGAGTCCTTGCTAAGGATAATCTTAATTTGAAACTGTTGTAGTGGAATGTAGGCTTGTTCTGTCCTCCTGTGAAATCTCACATGTGTTATTCTACTAATTAGTTAGTTTGAATTGAATTCTATTAACTCTGACACTATTTAACATTTCTGTAGTGCATGTTCTTGCTTTGTACTTATACAGTACCTGGATATTTTACCTTTCCTGTATGTTCTTTGGGATAATACCTAGCAGGTGAGAAAAGCTGTGAAGTCCTGTTTGTGAGAGCTTAGTTTTCTCTTGTGCATGGCTGTAGAGTTGTGTTGTGCCTGTGGCATGAGGTGAGAGCTGTCACACTTGTACCAGCAAGTGAACTGTGCAAATCCACGCTGTCAAATGGCAAACTGGAACTTGTGGGGAGTGCCCTGGAAGGCAGAGGGTTTTGTATGAGGGCACAGGATGCAGCCTTTTTGGTTTGGGTTGAGATAGTGGGGTAGGGATAATTCAAAACATATATTGAGTTGGAATATTTTAAGGGGTTTTTTTAAAGTTTTCCTGCTTGTAACCCAAAACCTGTTTGGGAACTGATGACCTGGGGGCAGAGGCCATCCCAGGAGTTCTGCCCAGATCTCCGGCATGCATGTACCAGGGGCAGTGGGGGAGTGCAGACAGCATTGATGGTGTTCTTGTTCTGTGTATTTTTTTCCACTTTACTTTCCTTTTCTGGTAGTAATACTCTTTAATATGATGTGACTTTTTGTGTTTTGTAAGAATTCACAATTTGCATGGGTTTAGCAGATGGGATTGTTGTAACTGGGAATTCACCAGCTGTTTGGAGGCTCTTGGCCAATACTGCACTCAACCAATTTCAACATCATTCCTGCTTGTTCCTTTGTGTGCTCTCTGATATTTATTAACTTTATTATCCATCTGCTCTGTTTCAGGATGCAATTAGAAGCCATAGTGAATCAGGTATGGTTTCCAAAACTACATAATTCCTGATAGTATTTTGATTGTTTATCTTCTTCTTCATAAATTATTTTTCTTCTATATTTAAGCCTCACCCTCTGCTCTGTCTGGAAGTCCTAACAATATGAGCCCAACTGGCTGGTCTCAGCCTAAAACCCCAGTCCCAGCCCAGAGAGAGAGAGCTGCTGGATCTAATACACAAGAAAAGAACAAAATTGTAAGTGTGGTAATACTGGTTTTAATTAAAAAAAAAAAATTAGACTGGGAGTAGGAGTGTGTTGGGATAAACTTCTGAACTTAAAAGGCATTGAAAGCTGCTGGTAATCTTGGATTGCTCTGCACTGTGTATATAGTAGCAATCTAATTTTAACTAATTTGGGAACGATCACTATTGCCTTGGATTATAAATACCTGGACCAAAGTGCTCTGGATTGAAATCAATTTCAGACAGTAGTGTGGAATTGGTTTTCAGTGCAGAGTGAAGGATTGCCTTTTAAATCTTTAGAGGCTGCATCTTTTTCACTTTGTTTTGATATGTTTTGAGTCAGCCTTACCATCCCTGTTTGAATTGTGTTGCCAGAGCTTCCACAGAAAGTGGATATTAAAGAGCCCTCACTTTCATAGAAAGTCAGAATGTCTCAGGGAAAAATAGATGGAACAAAATGCAAGTTTTCCCTCCAAAGATGTGATTTAAACTTAGGGGCAGGGGAAAGAAAGCAAAGTTAGAGAAGGTACAGTTGCTTAGTGAGACTCAGTTGTTACTCACTTAAGCATTTGAGAATTGCACTCTTCCTGGTTTATTTCTTTTAAATACATAAGGGTTCCAGAATTTTAGCATTGTCATTTTGACGAAGCCAGTAAGTTTCTTAATTATTTCAGATGGTTTTAAATAGTTGATTATAAAATAGTTGTTCCTCTTGAGTTCTAAGATTAGGGTTTAAGTTTCTAGTGCAGAGCTTGTGATAACATCTTAAGCAGTTCAAGCCATCCAAGAAAATAGATGAGGAGAAAAGGAAAAGTCCAAATTGCAGGACAAAACCCTCAAGGATTCAGGGCACAAAATCTGTATGAAGGAAATGATTTAATTTTGTGTGTGTGTATAATTTATTTGATTACAAGCTAAGAGTAAAAGCCATGCTGATTTTTGTTCCAGAGGCCTCGTGGACAGAGAGATTCCAGTTATTACTGGGAAATAGAAGCCAGTGAAGTCATGCTTTCCACCAGGATAGGGTCAGGTTCTTTTGGAACAGTTTACAAAGGCAAATGGCATGGTGAGTCTTGGACAAGTGTCACCATCTCCAGGTGTGGGTGTGGTGGGGCAGCATTCACCAGAAAGGTCATTTCATGGTCTCTGTGCTTTCCTGCCACCAAGGGTACTGAGGGAGAAATAGTGACTTCCTTCCTCCAGCAGCACAGAAATGACGGCAAAGAACAGACAGTACACTGATAGTTCTGTAGTTCATGATTTTGCTGCTGTTCCTGGGTAGGAGATTTATCCCTCTTCTTAAATGTAGCAGTATCTCAATCTAGAAAGTTTGCTTTTTAGATAAAGTTATGTTAAAACAGTTATGTGTGTGCGTATATATATATATATACATAACTTTTACATATATAAACATTTTAATATTTCAACTTAATTATAAAAATGCTGTAGCTGGATAGCAGAATGTTGACCTACATACAGATTAGTAGAGGTGCACAAAATAGGAATTTAATTACACTGTTTATTAATGGGGTTTTTTTTTTTGGGGGGGGAGGGGGAGAAGCTGCATTTTTAGTAACTTTCATGGTCAATTATTTTCAGGAGATGTAGCAGTGAAGATACTAAAGGTTGTGGATCCAACCCCAGAACAGTTCCAGGCTTTCAGAAATGAAGTGGCTGTGCTGAGGTGAGTTGGAATTCTGCTGTTGAACTCTGTTATCCCAAGGTGCTGTATTTGACTCCCACCCCTCCTTTTTGCCCAATATTCTGTGTTTGATAGACACAAAAAGCAGATCTGCAGAGAAAAATGAAGTTTATATTAATAAATCTGACTGTTGCTGTGGAGCTGTGAGGCAGAATCACAGTTCAGGCTATTTCAGTGGTTCTTTGCCATGTCTGAAAATCATGTTTTCAGCTCAGTAGTGTCAACACCCTGAATTGTTGGGGTCACACTGGGCAGGAAAAGGTGAGGATTAATAAATTCTGCCATAATTCTCACCATCGGAATATTGGAACTCATACTTGATACCTTTTAAATTTGCAGCATAAGACCTTTTTTTAATGCTTAAACGTATACTTTGATCGGACACTTTTCTGCATTCAAATACTGGTTTTTTAGTGTCCAGAGAACCATCTTTGATGTTACTCCTCCAGCTGAGCCATTTAGATACATAAGAACCATCTTCTCATCTGATAATTACTGTACAGTTTATAATGGCCCTTTAGTTTACTCTTGAGATTCATCCTATCCAAGGTTGTCACTTATGCAAAGCTTTCAAGGGTCTCTGTTATTCTAATAACCTTTTCCAATACCACGTGCAAACATGAATGTTGGTTATTGATTTCAAAACACTGGAATTTTCACATCTTTTACTTAAATTTTGATTTTAAATAACTTCCTTGGAACTCAAAGGAAGTATTTTAACTAAAAAAAACCAACTGATTTTATTAAAAAAATTCAAATTGACAACTGTGGCATATTTTTATTATTTGTAAACCCAAACTTTAGTCACGTACCTAGCTCTGAAAAATGTTGCAGGAAACTCATTTTGGCCTCCAGCGCTGGAATAGGTTCCTTCAGCCAGGAATCCATTTTTGAAGGACTTGGAAAATGTTTTTTATGAAGACACTGATTTCTCTTTGTGCTCCTTTGTTAGGAAGACTCGGCATGTGAACATCCTGCTCTTCATGGGCTACATGACTAAGGACAACCTGGCCATTGTGACGCAGTGGTGTGAGGGCAGTAGTTTGTACAAACACCTGCATGTGCAGGAGACCAAGTTCCAGATGTTCCAGCTCATCGACATTGCCCGCCAGACAGCACAGGGCATGGAGTGAGTGGCATTCACTGGCCTTGGAATGGTGTTCTCCTTCCCTTTCCCAAACCCTGACCTGAAGTCACTGTGCTAAAATAGTAATGGGGCAAAATAGTCTGCCAAGGGAAGATTCTGTGCAGCTTTAAGTCAGCACTGTTGGATGCAGTTGGACTTGGTTTTGTGTTTTTTCTTCCCCCTGAATTCTTAGAAATGGTTTGGGTTGGATGAGACCTTAGGGATCATCCAGTGCTACCCCCTGCCATGGGCAGGGACACCTTCCACTAGCTCAGGTTGCTCCAAGGCCTGTCCAACCTGGCCTTGGACACTTCCAGGGATGGGGCAGCCACAGCTTCTCTGGGCACCCTGTGTCAGGGCCTGCCCACCTTCACAGCCAAGAATTCCTGCCCCATATCCAATCTAGACCTGCTCTCCGTCAGTTCGAAGCCATTTCCCCTTGTCACTATCTGCCCATACAAAAAAATCCCTCTCCCTCCTTTTTACAAGCTCTCTTAAGGTATTGGAAGGCCACAATAAGGTCTTCCCAGAGCTCTCTCCTCCCCAGGCTGAGCCACCCCAGCATGGCTCATGTCACTTATCAGTCAGCTCTTCTGTATATTATCTTTTATAGCTTGAGGTTGTTATAATACACTAGATGGGATCCTGTTCTAAATATAGAATTAAGGGGTTTTTTTCTTCCCTGTGTGACTGTAACATTGCAGGGTTTGACAACCAGTAATTTATCCTCCCAGTACTTGTGTGAGATGAGGGGGTGGCTATTCCTGCTGTGCAGCTCCAGGACTCACTCAGGTATATTTTGGAAGCCTTCTGCAGGTGTCTGAGCTGACTCAGCCCCATCTCACTGCTCCTCCATATGTGTTCTGATGTTGGTGGCACACAAGGGGCAGGTGCTGTCAGTGCTCATCCATTCTGTGGATCAGGGCCCAGGTTTCCAGTCAGACACCCAGAAAACTGGGGACATGTGAATGAGGCAGGGTGTGAATAGTAAAGCTGAGCACAGGGGACAGATTTCATGGCTGTGAGGGCAGCCCCAGCTTTTCAGGGCTAGTAACTGATGTGCCTCTCTCTCCCTGAGGTTTCCTTACTATATTCAGCACGTTCAGGATTGCACAAGGTATTATTTATAATCACCTACTACTTCTTACTCTGTTTTTTTCCCAAAGTACACTCCTCCTATAAATGGACTAAAGAAAAAGATGTGAGAAGTGGCACTAAGCTCTGCTGGGTCCTGGGGGTGAGTTAAGGCTGTTTGTGAGCAGCCTTGGTAATGACACTGTTGTGCTTTTCCCTTCACAGCTATTTACATGCGAAGAATATCATCCACAGAGACATGAAATCCAATAGTATCCTTTCCTAATGGTATTTTCTTCAGTGTGAGAGTGATTTATTGGTAATGGAGCTTTTGGAGGCTTGAAATAGCTGTTTCAAATATAGATATATATATATATATAAATATATAAGCAGTAATGAGCAATTCCTGGCAATGAGCAAGAAGCAGATTTTTAGGGAGGACTTTCCAGAGCACATGTGCTTGCTTTCCAGACTATTGGGATAAAGATGGGCAACCGTTGGGCTCCGAAAGTCTCTTGTTTTAGTTAAATGGTGTTCCTGCAATTCTCTGCTACCTCTGTTCCCTTGGGGGGAGATGTGCCTGTGCATGCTGATCTGGGTGTGCACATGTGTTACTGTTTCTCATGTATTTTTAATATATTTAGAACACCTCACATGACTGGCAGAAACTAAGCCAAAAATCTTACTTTAAACTCAAGGCCTCCTTTTACCGCTATACTTCGTGCAAAAATATGAATTTAGTAATGCACATGGGCTAAAAATGTTGTGAACTGATGTCTTTTAGCTTTGAAAGTGCCTGCTTTTGGAATTGTCTGGAACAGCAGGAATTGTGGCTTCCTTCCATAAAATGTGAACAGGATGTTTTGCAAATGTCATCATTAAAAAAAATGCCAAATTCAGTAGTTCCATAAGGCAAGGGGATTCCCGTTTTCAGTTGAACTAGAAATAGAATCATTTGAGGGCACAGGAAGTTTGTGATTTCCTGATAATGCTCATGATTTTTGTGAAATAAATCAGCTCTGCTCCTGAGACGTAGGACTGTCAGTCATGTTTATGTTTGAATCATCTCTTTGAACTTAAAACATTTTTAAGTGAAATTGTTAAATGGTGTCTTCATAAATTAACCCCAACAAAGAAAGTGCTGGCTGTCAATCAACAGACAAATCTGCTAGGGAGGTAATTACAAATAGTAGATATTTCCAGTTGAAATAGTGAAATTGTAGGTTAATCTCAGGAGATGTACTAGGGAGCTTTATGTAAATGGATTTATTTTCATGTTTACTTCTATTTGTAATTGTTTAAGGTTTTTTTGAGTTGTGAGACCTGTGCCGTTTTGGTTTGTGTCTTGTGACACCAGTTAAATATTCAAGTTCCTGCAGTCAGTGATGGTAAATTAACACTGTTGATTTCTGTCCTAATTCACCATAAAGATAAATGTACAAATAATGCTGCTGCGTCTGGTCTGGTTTAGTCTTAAATGTTAACTTTGTGAACATGGATGCCGTAAGCCCACTTTTCCTGTGTTTAAGATGGAGCCTGTAGCAGGTTTAAATAAAATAATCAGCAATATTCTTGGATAGTGGCTTGTATTTGTGATGAGCAGACACTTTGTAGCCATGTCAGAAAGCAAAGAATGTTTCATTCGATTTCTGCAGAATTTCTTTAACAAGGCTTCAGATATATTTCTGCATGAAGGCCTCACAGTGAAAATAGGAGACTTTGGCCTGGCAACGGTGAAGTCACGGTGGAGTGGCTCGCAGCAGGTGGAGCAGCCCACAGGCTCCATCCTGTGGATGGTGAGCTTTACAGCCTGCCTTGGCTCTGCCCACGTGTCTGGGCAGCTGAACACCAGTGGCACCTCAGTGTGAATCAATGTGCTGTTAGCTGTGTGTGCGCTCGATCCCAGCTGCAGGGCAGGATGGAAGCGTGAAGTGCTGGGGCCTAGCTGTGCAAAGGAGACCCCGGGCCCCGGGGATTCTCCATGGAGTACTGGAGTTACTGAAATACTCAGGGCTGGCAGCGTATCAGGAAGTGTTCATTAAAAATATCGGGATGCTCTGCCAAGATTGGTTTGTGCTCTGTAAAATAGATCACCTGAAACCAAGTTACAAAAGCAGAAATGTTTTTTTTCTTTTAAAAATTCATTACAAGAAGGCAAATTTTTTTACGGCTTTACGTAAAGGGATTGGAAAATAACTTACCCAGTGGGTACATGAAACAGATCTTGGGGAAAAACCTGCATATTTGCTCTTTGCAGGTTTTTGTTTTCATTTTAGTAATTTGTAGCCCATCTTTGCTGAGTTGTTATGTAGAAGGGGAAGTTGTTTCTATTTCCTAGACAGTTGCAGTTACTCTGGGGTGGTGGTGTGCTGTTGTACTTTAGTGCTTTGCTCAGTAATTCTGAGGGGGGAGGAGGATGGAATCTCAGTGGGAACGTTATTTGATTGTTCCTGTCTTCTTTTCAGTCATTCAACATTGTTTCTTTAAAGTTCTTCAGTGTCACAATTTGGCTTTGTTTTGCAAAAATGCTGGAATGCTCCTGCAGTTCCTCCCTGGTCTTCAATATCTCTTATTTTGTCCTTGGCTTTCAGGAAAATGCTTTGATATAAATGTTATAAAATATTAAGTCTGTATTAGAATTTTGTGTTATCCTTGTGTAACATTGATACCTGTTTAAGAACTGATGGGCAAAGACCCAGGCCAGTTCTGTGTGAGACATAACAAGAGTCAATAAACATTGTAAAACTGAAAAATAATAATCCGTAATGGTAAAATGCCGATTCAGTTCAAGCATTTGCTTTTTCGTGTGCTTCCAGTTGTGTTGCTTTTTTCCTAAGTTGTAGCAGCACTGCCTGACCTGGTGTTCCTGTGTGTTTGGTTTGCCCTGGCCAGGCCCCAGAAGTGATCCGAATGCAGGACAGCAACCCCTTCAGCTTCCAGTCCGACGTCTATTCCTACGGCATCGTGTTGTATGAACTGATGACAGGAGAGCTTCCCTACTCCCACATAAACAACCGAGATCAGGTGACCCACAGCCTGGGGCCTGCATTTATTTCTGGGGGTTGCACGTTCTGTTGTCCTCAAGAAATGCAGGATAAACACTAATGCAGAACAGTTGAAATGTTGTTTGTAACCTGCTTTGGATTCTGGTTTTACTAAGGGAAAAAAAATAGCGGCTGTCGTCAAACCTCTGAATATTGAATGTTTGTGTGATTTAATCTTTACTAAGAAGCACGTGAAGCCCAGGAACCCCAACTGTTCCTTCCCATAAACACTTCCTGGCTTAGCCAGTGTAGAGCCAGCTCTCTGTAGGGCAGGAAATGTTGGCTCTTTGTGATGTGTTTTGATGATCCTCCTTTGTGGTTTGTATTTTTTGGTTGCTTTTTATAAAATTTAGATCTCATTAGAAGTGTGTGTGTATGGGGATTATGGGGATAAACCCCTGGATTTTAGCCTCATTAGTCACTATTATAATCTGTAATAATTCAGTCTGTATTCTAAGTAGAAGAGGACACTTCTGTTAAGGAAGTTTTTTATTTTAAGGTTGTCTAGAAATTGGGGCATAGGAATGTGTTTTACTGCATAATATTGAAATTATATGCAAGCTTTAATAACCATCCCTGCTGACCCTCAAGTAAGTTTTTAGGGAGGGATAGAATATTTCCTGGAAAAGAAACCAAGGCCTTCTTTGGGATGAAAATCCTCAATGATGACCGTATTAACTTGGATTAGAACAGAATATGTATTTTCTAACACAAATAACATCTTTTATTGTTTGTCTCAAAACAATTTCCTTTTTTGCTGCAGTAGTTGTGATTTGTTCTGATGATCTCTTTCTACTTGCAGCTCCTCTTGCAATACGATTTAAAGGTGACTTGATGCTCTTGGAGGTCTCTTCCAACCTGAATGATTCTGGGATTTAGGGACATCTGAACACACAGTTGTCACTATAGGCTCAGCTGAAGGAACTCCCATGTCCATGTCCTGGAGCACCAGCAGCTCCTTCTCACCACTGGTTTAGTGCCATCCCACATGACACCCAGCAGGGCCACTTTCCTGGTTAACTCACTTCAATCTGCAGGGCTCTGGTGGGGTGTCCTTTGGTACTCAGGTTTAATCACCTTGGGGCAGTAAAGCCACCAGTGAAACTGCTTCCCTGACTTTGCTTTTGTGCTGCTTGCTTGTTTTTCCAGATAATTTTCATGGTTGGCCGAGGCTATGCTTCTCCAGACCTCAGTAAACTGTACAAGAACTGCCCCAAAGCAATGAAGAGGCTTGTAGCAGACTGTCTGAAGAAAGTTAGGGAAGAACGGCCTCTGTTTCCACAAGTAAGTGTGTTTTCTGCATAGGAGTTTCAGGCTACTGTATAAACAGCCACGAGCACACAAAAGCATCTGCTCAGGCACAAGGTTGGGGTTATGTGAGTGCAGCCTGCTTCCTATTTTTGTCTTCATTCATAGCCCAGCGACTTTGGCAGCTTGCAGTTCTGGTTGTACCTGTAGTTTCGGTAAAGGTCATGGCAAAACATGAACTGTGCAGCTGAGGCTGTGCCAGGCTGACCCTGTTTAACAGCTGACCCACTTCAGAGAGAAGCAAAAAACAACCCTAACACAATCAAACTCAAATCTCACTGTATGCATTTTATTTTAGTGTAGGTTTGAGGGAAGTGAGAGGCCATTCCTCCTTGCCTTCCCTACAACTAAGAACAAACAAAATCCACTGGGGGATGGAAATTCATGTAGTGATTTTTGTTATTTTTACAAGGGATGTTTTACCCTTTTCTTCACTCTGAGGATGGGGAAGGTGTTTTCTTACACTCATTAAATAACTATATATATATATGCAGATTTTGGAAAAATCACTTCTTGCTGTTTTAAACAACTTTTTGTTGTTTAAAAGGTTCTTTCTAAATGTTACTTTGCAAATAGACTGTTAGGCAAAAGATACAATTCTTTCCCTGTTGCTCTGCTGGGGGACTGCAGAGATGCTTGTTAATTGATCATAATGTCTGTGAACTAATGAAAAATATCCTCCCATCCTGTGCCACTCCCTGGGGCTCCTCAAAGCACTGGAACTGGCTGGCAGAGCTGGCCTGATTCCAGTGCCTCACAGAGCACATTGCTGCTGTTAAAGATAAGCCCAGAGCCCTGATACCTGAATGAAGCTGGCAAAGCATTGAATGAACGAATCAATGCAGATTTGAGTGACCTGAAAGAGCCTGTCTAAGGAGCCTCTCCCTGGGTGTGTTCCCCCAGATCCTGTCGTCCATCGAGCTGTTGCAGCACTCTCTGCCCAAGATCAACCGGAGCGCATCGGAGCCGTCACTGCACCGCGCAGCACACACGGAGGACATCAACTCCTGCACTCTCACCTCCACCAAGCTGCCCGTGTTCTAGGACCTGCCTGCCCCACCCTGGCTCTCCCTCGGGGGCTGGGACACGAGGAACAATTGTGCTCTCAATGCCTCCATGCCCAGGGTCAGTGCCAGCAGGATCCTCCAGTCCCACTTGTACAGACAAGCTGCTAAGGATCTGGGCAGTTCTCATCCTGCAGGACTCAGCTCCTCATGGCCTTTCCTGCCCTCTCCTGTTCTGGGACAGGTGACAGACCACAAATCAAGAGATCTATTACTATTTTTTTAATAGATGCACTTGAACCTTACTTTCCCCATGCCCAGAAGCAGATGGACGTTTCTTTGGCAGTGGTTATGGATGGGTTGGATCTGTGCTAGGGGGGGATGTTTTCCACAGCCTGGGTGGCTCTGAGGACAAGGTGATGCATTGTGGTGCTCTGATTGCCCCATGCCATGTGCCACCTTGAGGAGGGGGAGCTGTGCCTCCAGTGGGCCTCTGCAGACAAGACTGAGGGAAGAGGAAATAACTCTGGAAATCGGCTCCTGCCCAAGAGCTTCATCAAGCCAATGAAATAAGTTAAAATGCTAATTCAACACAAAATAGTTTTGCAATAGTTTTGCACATAGAAGAAAAACTCTTGCAAAAGAATGGAATCTGTTCTGAATTGTCCTGCTCAGAGAAGGAAGCAGCCAGTCATGGCCATCCTGAGAAGCTTCACAGCTGACTTTGGTACTAAAAACTGTTCCCTGCAGCCCAGGAGGTGGAGAGTGTGGAAACACAGCTTTGGGGCTGGAGAGGGCTGAGGGACGTTACCTGTCTGCATCCCATCGGAAGCTGTTGTGCAAGAGATGCACTATCAAGACGAAACTGAGCATATATAGTTTTTCTGGCTGATTTGGGGTTTAATTTTGTTTTTATTGCTCCTGAGAAAATGCATTTATTGTAAGCCAAGGTTCCTCTGATTATCTTATTTTAATAAAATAAATTAAATTTTAGGTTTAAGATTCTGTGTCATCATTTCATGCAGTAATCCATAGTTCTGACAGGCAAATCTAGACTTGGAAAACTCACGACATTCTGAATAATTTTTTAAGAGTTACTATGATAGGTAGTAGCAGTGCAAGTAAAACCACACCTGATAAAACAACCTCTACTTTTCCAATCACTCCCATGACAAGACAGTTTTTATTCCACTGTAATAATCCTTCAACATCTACCTAGAACACCTACACTGATGCCCCCTCAAGCTGTTTCACTGCACCAGTTTTGCTCTGTGTTTTATTTAGGTGGGAGTGTTTTGGCTTGGCTGAACTCCAGATGACAGAAATAGGTGGTTTAATCTAAAAATTGATTTTTAAAATAGCACTCTGTTTAAATATGTTTATTAGGGCAAGAATGGAAACCCAGATTCTTGGAATGGAAGTTTGGGATTTTGCCTTTTGTGCACAGGTGAGTGTGCGGCCCTGTGTGAAGAGAGCAGGGAGTGGTGATAGGGTGGCTGCCACCTCTGTCACCTTCACCCAAAGTGCTGGGCCAAATATGGTGACTGCCTGTGTCCAGCTCTTTCCTGGAGTGACCAAACAGCCTCTGCAGCTTCTCAAGGACAGCAGCAAAACCCAGACAGTGCTTGGGAAAGAGGGACTCAAGCCAGACAGACTAAAAAATATCTCCACTGTTTGCACTTAAAACATTCTGCAGCATAACAAGAATATTGGGTGGAATATTGATTCTTAGAAAACTAAAACTGAGACTTGAGGCAAACTGCTCCATATAGTTCTGCATAGATTCTAGTAATATTCTTGGTATTTTAACTGCAATTATCTCTAAATTTAATTTATTTATAATTTTAACTTCATTATAATAAGCTTAGAGGGGGAAGAAAAAAAACCAAATAGTTAAGCTTTTACTTTAGCTCTAATTTCCCAAAAGGAACATTAACTCCTGATTTTTAAAACTGATTGTCTCCTGAAAAATTCCAATATATTTCATGAATAGGGTTAATTTAACCAGCACCTGATGTCCAATTAAATGAAAGCTGCTGCATGAAGAATTTAGAAGCTCAGACCTTTTACTGCTCTTAAAACTTCTGTATATATTGCCCTCAGGTACCTTTGAAAAACAAGTTGTCTTAATTTCAGACCACTGTTCAGGGGCAAAGTCAATCAGGAATGTCTTGTTTAAAGTAAAGGACATCCTCTCCATTGACTTTTGTGATATGTTTTATTACTGACAATATTTCTGGGAAAAAAATGTGTGCAGGAGCAGGTAGAAACAAGCTTCAGTGGGAGGGGCAGGGCTGGGTGAGTGTTTAGGTATGTTTGGGCAGGTGCATCTTAGTGTATGACATCTCTCTTCATGACTATTTCCTTCACCTTTGTAATTAGTGATGACTAATTGCACTAACAGTACTTGAGTAAGACATTTGGTACCTTCATAGGCCAGTTTTGTAAAGCTGAAAATTAATGTTTGCTGGATACAAGGCAAAGGCCTGACTTTCCAGTAAGCACTGCTAAAACTGAACTGTAAGGGAGAAATATTTATGGAAAAGTTGTATTTTCCAGGTCAGAACAGAGAGCAAAAGTGGTGTGTCCAGTGTGAGGGGAGTGCTGGGCAGCAGAGGGCAGTTCTCCCTCACACAGATGCAGAATTGCCCCACCTGACCCAGAAATGCCAACCAGCAGCTGAAGTGGATTGTCCTGGTGTCAGTGATTTGGTGCAGTTTAAAGGAGTTTGAATCCCAGACTGATGCCCTTGCTGTTGGTGGCACAGCAGGGACCCAGTCCTGGTTTGCCCCACTGACAGCAGGGTCTGCCCAAGTGTCTCCAAAGGCATTTGTCTTCACAATACACATGATTTCTGTGCTCTGGCCAATCCAGCAGAGACACACTCAGGGTTCTTAAGTCCCTTCAGGGGGCTGCAGTCCCACCATGGCTGAGAGAGGGGCTGGAGTGGTCATAGCTGATGAGCCACCCCATGGCTCAGGGGGAGAGTTTTGGGGTGAGGTGGCCAAACCTCTGATCCTCCTGAGACCGAGGGGTGAGCACCACCACAATGGGGGCTCTGAGCCAGGTAAGGGAAGAGGCCACAGGAAGCAGATCCTGTGAGGCGGGACAGTGGTTTTTGTCCTGCCAATGTCCTCCCTTGCACTGCTGGCTCAGGGGTCAAACCTTGCCCTCCACTTGGGCAAGGTCACATTCACATGGGACATTCACATTCACTGAACGTGGCTGAACGTTTTCATCCCTCTGCTTGGGCAGAACTGGCTCAGCCTCTGATGTGAGAGCCAGGGCTGTGTCTTAGGAGGGGCCATAAAGCATCAAAGACCCCCAGAGTGGGGCCTTCCACCAGAGCCCTGCAGAGTCCAGTGTGGAACTGCATGCTCCCCTCAGGGGGTACCTGGCTGTTCCCACCTGAGCCTAAATGGACATTAACCCACTGACATTTGTTTCTTGGCTCTCCCCCCTGCCCTGAGGGACCAAGGCTGTGACCACCAATGGACATCAAAGCTGCAACAACCAGCTCCCAGCACTGGATCCACAAGGGGTGAGATCTTTCTACCCTGATCCTTTCTTTTTCTTTATACATTTTCTTAAGTGTTATTTTTATGCCTTTATATTGCTGTATTAGTACAGATAATAACCAAAATGGCTACATACCTGCTTTCATTGCAATCAAACTGTTCTAAAATAAACCCTACATATATATGTGTGCATGTATATATGCACACATATATATTTACATTATATATATATATAGATACTTACAGACACTGTCCTTTCACTCTAATCCTAAGAGATGTATTGACAAGAGCCTGAGTTCCCCTCACCTTCAGGGGCAGCAACAGCTTGTACTCAGATGTTTTTGTGCTGTTACTCATCAGTCATTTCACTTCTGTCCAGACTGAATTCTTAATTTAACTGCAAAGTTAACACAAATGACTTACCAGAATTAACTTCTTGTATCAAATTTCACAATCAAACTGCTTTTGCAGCACAAACATGAATCACACTTAACAAAACCAGAATTCTGTTACCTCTGCAGAGGTGCCTGATTAATCTGTGCTGGCCCTGGAACATTGCTGGCCTTGCTCTGGGAAGGGCAAATGAAAACAGAGCAGCTGCAGAGCCACGGCAAAGTGCTGGGGCAGGAGTGTGGATGTGGTTATTGACAGTACCTCACTCTGGTGCTGCACCTGCCAAGCTCCAGGCTGTGCTGTAGCTCAGTTCAGCTCTGCCCCGAGACACCAGTGTTGCTCTGCTGGAGTCTGTGAATCCGTGCAGTGTATTTGCTTTACAGCAGGTGCTCCAAGAGCCACTGCCTGCATCCCTGCACTTCAGTTTGTGTAAAACAAGGGTGGCACCATCTGTGAGAGCCAGTCCTTGTCCAGCCCAAGACACCCACCCTGAGAGCAGTAACTGTGCTGAGCTCCAGGTACTGTCTGAGGTATAATGTGTGAGTTCTTAAATCTCCAAGTCTCCCTTTTAAGGAGAAAAAGCTACACTGACCACTATTCCCAGTGGGTTTTGTAGTTACACATTTAGTTGATCTAGTGGAGGAAGCCAAAAAAAAAATCACCCAAACTATATTTAGCAACAGTTTTTACCAGCTTAAGCTTTACCTGGAACTGTATTAACACTACCACTCAGCTCACAAGATAGCATGATAGGCCAGAGAGGGAGAAAACCCTCATGGGATGAAGGGATTGGGTTTTTTCCATGCAGTCAATTTATTTTTTTAAATATATTTTTGTATTTTTGTTGCCATACAAAAACTATCTGAAAACTTCACCAGGACTGCATGAGTAAACCACAGGGCACGCTTGTTCTACCTGTGCCGTAGAGTAAAAGCCTGGCTAATAAATAGCTGCACTGCTGTGGATGGGAGAGCCTGTGGTCCTCACTGAGGGGCTGCAGGGTCCTCCTCTGCCCCCGAGAGGTGCATGAACAGCTCCCCCAGCTCCGAGATATCACCGTCCATGCTGGGCGCCGCACGGCTCTCCCTGTCCTCAATAAAGTCCCACAGACGCACCGAGTTGAAGAACTGCAACAGAGAGAGATCTGCCTGAGCAGGAACCAGCCCAATGCTGAGCGCTGGCCTTGGCAGGCCTGGCTCCAGTCAAGAAACTGTCCGTGTGGAGCCCAAAGCTGGGCGTGTGTTCTGAGTTCAGGGTGACAAGGACTCTGCACACACAGGCTGGAGGTTTTCACCTGCTCAGCTGCCCTTGGTGCCAGCTCTGTGCAGGCACAGGACAGTGCTAAAAACTCATCAGGTAAAAGCTGTAAGGGCAGAATTCCTGGCAGGAAAGGTTTGCCCTGAGAAGGGATAGTTGAAAGAAATAGAGATAATGCTTTGCTGTTAAAGGAGAGGTGCATTTTCCTTCCCTGAGAACAAACCTTCGCCCCAGGGAACACTGAGAGGACCTTTTTTTGCTTGTCCTTGTAGGGCCTTACCTACTCCCGAGATGTCAGTGCCGGGAGCAGCCCCTTACCCGCACCGTTCCCTCTGAGCTCAGCTGCTTCCTGGGCTTCTCGGGCTCCGCCCGCGTCCCGTCCGGGTAGGCGTGGAGGTACAGACACTTCCCTCCAAAGGGGCACGTTCCTTTCCCTTGCTCAAAGTACTTGCAGGGCTTTTTCCTGATTTGATTAGAAGAGAGAGTTATTGCCTTCAGCTGGAAAGGAAGCAGATGCACTTCAGTCCCTGGGGCTCAGCCCTAGTGATGCTCCTGCTCTCATACCCAGAGCTTCGGCCTCCCCTTCCCAGCTGAGAACAGCCAAAACCCAGGGCAAAGATAGCTGAAAGCAAACAAAGAAACACATAAAGGAAGAGCATCATAAATAGAGAGTTTCCTTTTAAGCTGTGCAAAATCAGGGCTGTTCAAAAAGCATCACAATGAGCCAATCCATTGCTATTTTTCGAGTGCATCTTTTCTCCTGCCTTTCCTACCACTACATTTTTAAGAACCAGCTCCTCTCCTCATCTCCCTTGGAAGGTCTGTGACAATACTTTGTTAAGTTTCCCTCAACTTTGTGGTTCACCCAAGGTGCAGGCTGCACAGCAGTATGTTGCACAGTTGATCCTTGCAGTTTATACAACAGCACCTGGAGGGTGGTTCTGGATTGTTCTACAATGAAAAACAGCTGTACAGGGAAAATACAATGGAACTTGTAAAATTAACGTGGAAAGAGTGATGGAACTGCTTCCTCACACACAGACACAGTCCATCAAACAGCAACTCCCTGGAGCAGAAAGACCAACACTAACAAAGACCCAAATGCCCAAACAGTACATGAAAAGCACAGTGAATTTGTACCTGTACAACAGGTTGAGAAGAGCCAAACCTGACACCTCTATTCCAGTGGCACAAAGGCTGACCTTGCTGGAACACAGCTGTTGAAAAACTGTGCTCCTGAGCACAACTGACTACCTCAATTCAAACTCCTTAGGAGCTAAAATAAACCAGACAAGTGAGAGGGGATTGAAAACAACCCCTATTTGAAGAACCTCAGTTTAAAATACTTAATTTTATTCAAATATTTGGCCTGTCTAGAAGACAAGATGCTGGGTTAAATGTTTCATGGAGCAGCACTGCTTTCAATTGTTCTGCTGAGCTTTGCAGGACTTCAGGTAGCTGAACAAGGCCCATTTTTCCCTGTACTCATGTTCAGAGGCTGAGGCACATCCCAGAATAAAGCTGCAAACCACCAGCAGCACAGACCTCGCTCAGTGGGGTCAGGCCCAGCTCTGCCTGTGCACCTCAAAAACAGGGAGCAGGAGGTAAGAAATGGCATCTCAGTGCCCTGTGACCCCCAGAACCGTCACACCTGCCAGGCAAGCACAGCTCTGCACTGCTGCACTGACACTGCCCTGCCCCAGAGCTCCCGGTGCTCCCAGCACCAGGCAGCCTACTGGACAATACAAGGAATGCGATCCTGGAATGTTTGCCTTTTCCAGCAGACATTACAAAAGCTGCATGAATTTTTATCCCATATTGCAAGCGACTATTACATTTTCCTTCCCTGTTTGTTCTCAGTAACCAGCAACATTCCAGGCAATTATGTCTGAGGGACCCAGAGAAGCCACATGAAGCCAGTTTGGGCAAGTGAGCTGAAACAGCTTCACCATTTCAGAGCACAGTGAGGCTGAATAATCTCTGACTTACAATTACACACCAGACCCCTTCGTGCCCCACAAAGTTAAGCAGAGGAGAGAACAGAGACCAGAAGCTCTCTGCACAATGGGCTGCAGTCACCCTGAGTGTGTCTGAAGAACAACACACAGAGTGTGTGGTCACTGAACTTACCCCACTCCCTGCTTAAATGCTTCAATCAGCTCATTCTTCTTCTCCTGGTCTTCCACCCAGTACACACTGGGGATGACGAACTCGGAGATCACTCGGCATTCCGGGCACGACCTTAACACAACCAGACAAAACAGTGATCTCTGTCACCTCCCAGGAGTGACACCCTCAGGACATTCACCAGCAGCAGCATTTTCCCAAGGGAAAGGGGATGGTTTGTCACACAGAGGCAGCAGATCCTCCTCCCCCATTAGCACAGCACATTTTGTGTTCATTTGTTAGGAGGTTCAGTTGAAATCCTCCAGCTCAGTGCAGTCAGGGCTTGTGTTTGTTTCTGGACATGAGCAAAAGCAACAGGTATCTCCTCAGCACACAGGAACCTGCACTTGCTAATCCCAAGAGGCAGAAATAAACTGTTCTGTGAGTGCTGCAGCCTCCCTGCAGCAGGAAGCCAAGCCAGTGCAGAAACACACATTAAGGTGTCTCAGCCTTTTGAAATGCAATGAGCTGACGTTCACTTGAATTAAGTTTGTAGTAAAATTTTTGCAGAAAAATCTGTTTGGGCAGAAGAATGAAAATACTTCCCACCTTTTCCTCAGCATGTTTGTAACTTGAGAGAGATGATCGAAAAACAGAAACTAATTGGATGTATCAAATTCTCTGAGGAGGAACATGTTTGGAATAAATTTTTCTTGAGCTAGAAGAAGAAGGCATTCACTCAGACACAGATAAATGTGTGATTAGTGGGACCTTTACCTGGAGTAGCCCACAAGTCCCTTAATGAAGCACATACACAGGAAAAGAAGGAGCAGCTGTTCCTGCCCACAGCTCACTGTGGGGGCAGAGGTTAAAGAGGTCCCAGCTGTTCCAGAGCCCACATCTGCCCAACAGCACAGGGAGGGCTGAGCTGCCACAGGCCAAACCCTTCCCATACAGGGCCATAGCACTAAGTGTTACCAAAGGACACTCTGTGTGTCCTGATGCTCCTGGACTCAGTTCTCAGAGCCAAGTCCTGGAACTGGACAGCACCTGGACCAGCACTGTGAGCTCTGTGCTAATCTTTACAGCTCCAGAACCCCTTCAGGGCAGTTGCACCTCCCTCTCAGGGACATGGCCCAGGAGAGCACTCACTTGATGATGGGGTTCTCGAACTGCTTGGCACACCGCCACTGCCGGATGCACGACAGGCAGTACGTGTGGTTGCAGTTGGACAGGATCCCAAACCTCCTCTCCGAGGCTGATGGTTTCTCATACACCACCTCCATGCAGATGGAACACACCTTGTCCTGGCTGGCCTGGAAGGCAAAGGCCTTCTCCATGTCATGCTCAAACGTGGCCATGCACATCTGTCGTGGCAGAGAGGTCACAGGTCAGTGCAGCCCCCCTGCCAGGCTTTTGCAAAAGTGTCTAAGAGAAGGCTCTATTACAGAAAAAAACCCCATCACTCATCAAGGGCATCACTCCTACCCTCCATCATCATAATTTAATTTAAAGAACATTCAACTCAATCACATGTTTCAGCCTTCAATGCCCTCACCGGCTTCAAAACTGTCAGAAATAAGGATGCCTGACCACTCCTCATTTACCCCTTTCTGTATCTCTGTCATGGAACATATTCTGAACAATTTGATGCTTCAAACACCTCAAAAAATATCCCACTGAAGGTTCAGGACAAGTGCCACACTGAAGGTGTTACTCTGATTATTACTAAGGCCGCATTCATTCACTGGATATTAACTTTTACTCAGTTAAGATATTGGACTCTTATCTCAAGTTTTCCTCCAACACTCCTCATTCCAGCAGTGACAATCCATAACCCACACACACTCCCACAGCACTACCAGGTGAGCTGCTGCTCATACCTGCAAAATTCTACCTCTTTACTTAACAAAGGTCTCAGGACTTGAAAAGTAACATAAACCTACAAGACTTTAAACTATAATGATACAGGACACAGAGTTATTCCCCAGCAGGAGTACATTTGCCTGGTGCAGGTTCCCATCCAGCACAAAGCTCTGCTGGCTGAGCACCAGTGATAGGGACCAACAGGCTCCTGAGAGAAGTGAGCCCTCCTGCAGCAGCACATCTCAGAAGCACATACAGATGCACAAAACTGAGCCTTTTAACCCCTGGATTCTATGCCTGTTCCTGACTAACCCTGACCTAAACCTGGGAGCCAAGCAGAGAAAAGAGCAACCCTTAAGCCCATCTTAACCCAGCCAATGCCTCACCAATGCCTACTTCAAGTTCAGCCCCAAAATTCTGGCAGTCCCTCCAGTCTGTCCCCACTTGACCCTGCCCCAAATCCAGTCACCACCAGGTGACCAGCAGCCCCAGTTCCTCTCCCCCACTATCCATTGTCTGGACATTCTGGCAGAGTTTGAGGCTGTTCTGGGATGAGGCTGCAGGCCAGTCTCTGTTAGGGATGAAATGGGAAGAAGAGGAGTTGACACCTGCATTGTTGTGCCCAGTTAAGCCCCAGATGCTTGAACATACCACTTTTGGAATCATTCTCTAACTAGATAAGTAATAAACCAGAAGTTCTTTGGAACTCGCTCTTCTATAAAACACATATTTGCATTTCAGGGCAAACACAGCAAATACTACAGCGAGCAAAGCCAACCCCTGGGCTCCCCGCTGTGTTTACCATCTCATGGGCCTTCCTCTGCTCAGGGTCCAGGGGGTGCAGCACCTGCAGGCCGCAGATCTCGCACAGGTCTCCGTGCAGGTAGGGACAGCGCTCACCGAAGGGGCAGGGGCTGGCACCAGCCGCACCATAGGGGCACAGTTGTGCCTCAGCCCCGCAGGGTGCCCCTGCCCCACTGCCCGGCTCGGCCAGCCCGCTGCAGATCGCCTCCAGGTATGAGTGGGGCTTCCCCTCCACACAGGAATGGGCCTTCCCCTCCAGGCCCTCGGCCAGGTCGCTCCCCACATCACCGGGTGCTCCCGCCTGCTGCTTCTCCTCACTGGGGCCACACAGATCTGTGGGGGAGACACAGCACACTGACAAAACCCCACGGGCAACTCCCTGTCCTCTCCTTGGGTTTGGTGCTTTTCAAAGTCTTCTTCTCAATGAAATCTCATATCTAAGCCCCTTTTGCTCACAAATCACAGGAATTTTCCCAAATTACCTACTGAAAAGTTCAATTGCAAGATTTCTTCAGCTGTTTTTTGTTTACAAAAGGACTAAAAAAATCACAGAGTCATTTAGGTAGAAAAGATCCCCAAGACCTCCAGGTCCAACCTGTGACCCATCCCCAGCTCGTCCCCCAGCCCAGAGCATTGAGTGCCATGTCCAGTTCCTTGGACACCTCCAGGGGTGGAGACTCCAAGCCTCCCAGGGCAGACCCTTCCGATGCCTGACTCCCCTTTCCAGGAAGAAATTCCTCCCGATGTCCAGCCTGCCCCTCCCCTGGCATAGCTTAGGCTATTTNGTACCTGCGGGAGGAGAGCGCGGTCACAGCCTGGCAGGGCGGCGGCAGCGCCGGGACCGACCACGCCGGGCACAGCGACTGCTTCACGGGCCATCCCGGCCCCTCCAGCGCCCGGCTGGAGCGTCCAGGTCTCCAGAAATGCATGTATCCGACTCCACCCAGCCTGTCCTCCAGAGGCGCTGGCACAGCTGGCAGAGCATCAGCGTCAACCCCCCAGGGTGGGAGAACACCCGCACACCCTCTGGTTACCCAGGGCAGCAGCACCAAGAGCTGTGCAGGAAGGAGCTGCGTTCCAGGGCCTCGGCAGCCTCCTGCAGGCAGCAGCACCCCGCCTCTGCTCCCCCACCACAGGAGGGGATGCAGGATTTCCATACAGGACATAAAGGGCTTTGGAGTTCCTAAAGGACTCAAAACATCCAGTAAAACCACGGAAACACACTGCAGCAGCAGAGCAGGAGCAACCAGGGCAGGAAAGGGGCTGCTCCAGTAAAGCCATGGACATACACAATTGCTACAATGCTTTTCATGGGAACAACCATATTCCCCACCTCTGTTCCTGCTCCGCAGACACTGAGTGCCCGAACTCCAGCAAAACAGGTGGAGCAAATCCAAATAGCATGCAGCCATCCCTCCCTGTTCTCCAGGAGTGACACAGCCCTCAGCCACGTCCCATACCACTGCGACGGGAGCTGAGAGAAGCTACAGCAATCACTGATGCCCAACCCCTGATCCCAGTCTGGCACAGAATTCCCCTGGCAATTCCTGCAGGAAGGGGCTGCTCTGGAGCAAAGCCCTGCTATACCAACACTAAGCCAAGTACAGTATTTCCTAGAGCATTTCTCAGGGAGTTTTAACCCAAAGACTCCAGGGAAAGGTGTGGAACTGCTCAGCTTTCCGGGGGGTGGGGGGAGCAGGAAGAGGGTGCTTTGCTCCGGGGCAATGGTGCCCTGGGATGTGTGTGAAAGTGGCACAGCAGCTTCCAGCCCCTCCAGCGACACGGAGCCAGCCCTGCTGCCAAAGGCCATCCCAAAAAGCAGCCCTGCTTTGAGCATCCAACAGCTCTTCCTGCAGGGAGAACGGGATGAAAAACACACCTGAAACCTCAAGTTTAACTTCTACAGAGTAAAACAATTGCTGAAGCTACACCAGAGGAACACTGTTGGATCCAAACGCTGCTTTTGGGTGCGGAAAAGCTCCTCTTTCATGAATGACNTTTCAAAGTCTTCTTCTCAATGAAATCTCATATCTAAGCCCCTTTTGCTCACAAATCACAGGAATTTTCCCAAATTACCTACTGAAAAGTTCAATTGCAAGATTTCTTCAGCTGTTTTTTGTTTACAAAAGGACTAAAAAAATCACAGAGTCATTTAGGTAGAAAAGATCCCCAAGACCTCCAGGTCCAACCTGTGACCCATCCCCAGCTCGTCCCCCAGCCCAGAGCATTGAGTGCCATGTCCAGTTCCTTGGACACCTCCAGGGGTGGAGACTCCAAGCCTCCCAGGGCAGACCCTTCCGATGCCTGACTCCCCTTTCCAGGAAGAAATTCCTCCCGATGTCCAGCCTGCCCCTCCCCTGGCATAGCTTAGGCTATTTCCCCCTTGTGCTGTTGGTAATTTCTCGGGAGCAGAGCCCAACTCCCCCTTGGCTCCCCCTCCTGCCAGGGTAGACAAAACAACCCGCGCCCCTCAGGAAGCACAGGCTGAAAGCCAGTCCCTACAGGGCCACCGAAAGGGACACACAAGCAGAGTGTTCCCAGGAAGAAGACTCCCTTGGGCGGGAATTCTCTCCAGCTGGCCACGAAGCTCGAATAATCAAAGGAGAAACACTCCCTCCCTCGCTCCCATCCGGCCCCAAGGGCAGCACAGCACCCTCCCACTCACTCCTGTCTCTGAGCACCAGCGTCCTCTTCTCCCTTCTGCTGCGGGTGGTGGCGGAGCCGCGCTCCGGGGGCTGCCGGGGGCTCGGAGGGGCCGCGGGGGGCGGCGGGGCCGCGGCTGCTGCGGGCGG
>WBMV01002816.1:123324-139064 GCA_013396655.1 Campylorhamphus procurvoides | reverse complement strand
CCACCCCACCCCATCCCCCACCCTGCCCCCCGTCCCATCCTGTTCCATCCCAACACCTCTGCTCCTCTTCCAGGGGGTACGACGGGAGCTCCGACCTGCACGTCGGGATCACCAATTCCCAGGGTAATCCACACTCCAGAGTGCCCCCGGAGCCCATCCCAGCTGGGAATACCCCGGGATTCTGTCAGGGCTGGGCCCCCAGGGGTCGGGCTTTGCTCTCGGGGTGCTGCAGGTCCCAGGGCTGGGAGCTCAGCTGCTCTCTTCCAAGAGAGGGTCATGGAAACATAGGAAAAGTCCCAAGCTCCGGGATTTATCCCACCTTGCAGGCAGAGCTCCAGTCAAAGCCATATCCCACATCCCACGTGGCACTGAGTGGAAGGGACATGTGCCTTCCACACTGACATAGGGAAACGAAAAGCCAGGCGTACTTCAGAGAGGTTACAATGAGTTAAACAGAGTTCTTGGGAATTCTAAAAGTACCCCTAATTAAAACCCAGCATTTTAAAAAGGCACGATAAAAATCCCACTGGGTTCTCCCCACAGTAGGCCCACGCTGCCAAATGTCACCTCAGGTGTGTAATTAATATAAAGATGGTCTAATCTGGGGATTAAAAATGAAGCCTGGTTGTGCTTAAGTTGCTCCTGTTGCCAAAAGGAATCTGAAACTACACTGGGAAATGAGAATAGGTCTTTGATGGAAGCCAGGCCTGCATTTCCTGCTGGGCAGCCACTGATGGGAAGGGATGGTGTGCTCAGCCCAGGACAGAACAGGATTAGGGAAAACTCATAGCTTTGATCTCAAGAAATCCCCTCAGCCGCTGTCTGTCTATGCCAGGCGTGGTATACAACTACGACCAGGAGGGTGTGCACAGGGCGTGCTCGGGCTGGGAGCAGTGCCTGTGCATCCCCCTGCTCCAGCCACACCTGTGGGAGCTGCAGCAGCACTGGGATCACCTCCTGGAGCAGTTCTCGCAGGGAGAGGCCTGGCTGCCTCACAGGTAAGGAGCTTGAAATCTAGACATGGTAGAGTTTTTAGTCTGGGATGAGAAACTGGGCTGGGCTGTTTTGGACCCCGAGGGGCTTGGGGATCATTCCGAGCCTTGTGCTCCTTCAGAACACACTTTTCCAAGCCTGGACAGCCCTGTCAGCCTGTTAAGCTGTAAGTAACAAACTCATGTGCTGGAATATGAAAGCTCAAAACAAGAGGTTAACTTTGAGACTTTTGCATAGAAAACCCAGTTTAATGAAACATTGCCTGCATTCTGCTGAGTTCAAAAGTCCAGGTGCCATTCTGTAATTATTTTTCTGTGTTTCAGCAGTTTTAGGTGTATTTGCATTTAAAGGCTGACCACACTGGTGGGATTCTTGCCCACATCTGACACCCAGATGCCGTTTTGGTTGTCAGTGGTGAGAAATGGGAAACAGGCTCATTTCCAGCTCTTCCAGCTTGTCCATAACAGTGCTCTGGATGGTTAAATACAGAAGGGCTTCTGTATTTACAGTTCCCAGTGCCTTAACAGTAATATTAAAATTGGCTTGATGTCAAGAAATAAATCATTGTCAGAAAGTGGACAGATGCTCATCTCTTCTACAAGCTTTTCTTCACTTTTCTACCACCTCCTGACAAAGTGACCTACTTTTTCCACAGCTGGACCAGTGAAGTGCTGAAAACTGAACTCTTTTAATTAACTCCCTTGGTTTTCAATGGACAGGAACTGCACTAAACTAATCCTGTAGCTCCTTTGGGTTCAGGCCAAGCCTGGTGCTGATTTTCTTGCTTTTCCTTTCCTGAAGGACAGTGTAGAACAGATGCAAAGAACAGCAGCTACAGCCAGGACCAGCAGCATCTGGAATTCCTGAGAGGACAGTTTTGCATGTCATGATACAAAGACACACTTCCCAAAAAGGGAAATTATGCTGGGTTACTAAACAGGAGTTTGTAGGTCACCTCAGGTACCGTAAACCAGGAGAGCTTTGAAGGGAACAGGAGCTCTGCTGAGCTGGGCTCAGGGTCACTTTTCATAGCCACAGTTCTCAGATCTTGCAGAAACCCCCTGTAAATCCCCAGGGCTGCCAGGAAAGCCTCCCAGAGATTCCCTGTGGCACAGACCACGGAGCCACTGAGAGCACGAGGCAAGGAAGGAAACACAGGGCTGGGGAGAACAAGGGACAAAGACACAGGGCGAGACACTTTTGGAAGTGGCCTGAGAATGAGGCAGGTGGCAGACAGCAGTCTGATCAAATGCAGTTACACAGGGACAGGGGAAAATGCAGCACCCTGTGGGGAGAGGATGGAATAAATGGAATAATTGAAGTTGCTAGTGGCCAACACAAAACATTTCAGAGAACCCAAGAAATGTTCTGACAGTGAACAGGTAAGTGCTGTAATGTCCTAGGGCAGGGCAGCAGGGGTTAAAAAAAGAGGGGAAAAAGGCAAAAACATTTGAAATGGCTGTCACTCCTGTTCCACTGGCATTCCTATCCTTGCACAATTGGCACAAATCATTACCAGTGGGGCTTGACTGGCATGTTGTCCAACAACTGTATCAACACATCAGTGATGGAAGGCACTGGATTTTAAGTGAGCTTCCATGTTAACACCAAATTGGCGCACTGGGCTACAGGGAGTGTGTGACAATACATGGAAGAGCAGAGGGTAACCAGGGAAAAGCCCAGTAAGTCTAGAAAATAAGAGTTCATTCCTGTAATGTCTTGCAGCCTGTTGCTTTCTGTGCGCAGCGTTTCTGGTCTCCCTGGCTGGAAGGTACAGCTGGTGAGGGATGGAATATATTTAAGCACCAGCATTGAGGGAAGGTGGGGCTGGTTCTTGGGAGAACTCTGGCCCCATGGGGCCCCTTCCTAAGGAGCTGTTCCCCCCAGGTACGACGAGCAGGAGCACAACTGCTACACATATGCCCTGGCCTTCATTAACCACATCCTGAGCAGGCAGGGCAAGCGGCCCCTGAGCAAGGGCGAGTTCACTGAGAGGTTTGTGATGCCCCAGAGCAGGAAGGCATCCAGGTACCTCACCCTGCACCAGCAGCTGGCACACAGTGACTTCTACATCGTGCCCCTTCCTGAGGAGGAACAGAATAGCAGCGCTGCACAGGATGAGCTGCTCTACTAAATCAGCTCAATGTGAAAAAGGGAGTCTTAAGGCTCCACATCTCAGGGTTTAAGGTGTATATCTATTTAATGCAGTTAAAAACACAATTAATTTTAACCTGCACATCAGGATACTGCCCTTGTGCATTTAAGTGAAATAACATGTATGATGTGCACACTACAGAGAATTTCTGTGGGAACTATGCATATAGAAAAATGTTTTCCTAGTTACATTCACTGTGTGCTCCATTCTGCAAAGAAATACCAGAAATCATGACTGCTGTGTAATTAAGGGGTTTAGCAAATCAACTGTGGTAATTTCAGCTGTAGCAAACCAAAATGTTTTTTTCCTGTCACATTTGATTACTCATGAGTGAAAAAGTGCTTGTATGCCGCTGAAATCCAAATGCAGATTTCCTACATGCAAAGTTACCTACTTTTGATTACTAATAAATATGACAACAAATAAATCCAGCCTCTTTGCCGCATATATTTAGTTTTCAATTCTTTACATTTTGTATGTTTATTCTTCAAACTGAGAGAGATGCTTAGTATTAAGAGATAATTTAGTGTCTTATCTGTTAGCAGTTGTAATAAGCAACAGACTCCTCAGGATTTATCTTGGAGTTAAGTTCTGTTGTTTTAACAAAAAAATATTTGAGTTAAAATTACAAAGTTCCTCCAAGAGCACTTTCACCTGTTGTGTATTACACAGAAGTGTATGTTGAGGTCAAAACTGTGTAGTCCATAACTGTGCAATTGCACTGCCTCCACTCACATTCTAGTTTAAGAAAATAATTTCAGTTTTCTCCCTTGAAATTGTTATGAAGGAAGCTGGTTTTAGTCCAGCTGCCAAGTCCTGTTTTGTCAAAGATGGAGAAGTAATCATGAATGTTTGGGGGTTTGTCCACATTAACCCTGTCCCCCAGTGCTCTCCACCAGCATTCCCCACACTACAAACCTCCCCTCTCCATGTTCTTCCACTTCTTGCCAAATTCTAAGTTACAGCTCCTTTAAAACACCCACCACACAAGCAGAGAAAACCATCTTGAAATGCGTAATTCTGCTGATGTCAGAGACGTGTCCACCCACTGCCAGCGCACAGCATGATCCTTCAGCCAGGGTTTGGCTCATAAAAAGAAATCCTGGTGTGGTCTTTCTGAGTCAGAATCCTTACTTCATTTAGTGTGTTTTACTTGCTAAATTATAAATACAGTGGCAAATGGTACAACTAAGTTATTTGCTACAACAGCACTGAGACATGAAGTACAGTGCTCTGCAGCTCAAAATAAAACACCCTGACCCCTAAGCCAACCCCTCCACACCTGTCCAGCTTGAAAAAGCCACTGTGCAATGAACATTTCATTTTCCATCCTTCCAGCAGAAGTAGTATTAAAAGAAAGCAAAGAAGGAAGATTTCCCACTTTGAGTTATATGTAGTTTCCTGCATTCACGCCATGGCTCTACAATCTAAACTGCCTAAAACCCCTTGATTCTGGGTTTGTGTTTGCTGGGAATAGGTCAAGTTTACAGGACTTTTACCAGACCTGGAAAATGTCCTGTGCCCCTTTACAGTGAGTAAGAACAGCACAAACAGTGTCACTGTCACCAGTTCTGATCCATCCTCACTGCTGCAGCAAGTGTGTTCTCTCGCAACACCAGGAAATGAACCCTGAACAGCACAGTGAAGCAGAAAAGACAAGATGGAATTCAAATGCCTGAGTGTGAAGCAGCAAGACTCAAAAAGCAACACAGTTGGTACTGAAACCTCCTGGCTCTGCTGGAAAGCAGCTGAACACCTGCTGCGTTGGTTGATTTGTTTTCCAAATGTGGCATAGCAATACTAAATATCAACTTTAGGAACGTGCATCCCACATGATTAAATCTTGCAAAAAAATTGGAACACAGCAGGCACTAGTGCTGGTGGTCAGCCATCTTGCTGGGCAGGATTAGGCTCATTTTCAAGGAGGAATCTTATGCTGCAAATCCTGAGGGAAGAAAGACATCTTACCCAGGTGGAGAAAGGTGCCCAACACTTCACTTTGCTGCTAGGTGCTTAAACCAGAGAATTCATTTAAATCCTTGCACATTCAGAGCTCTGATTGTGAAAATAAGGCACTAAATTCGAGGGTCCAGGCGTCTAATTACAACATGTTACAATGCCCAGTATTGCAACAACCAAATCTCTGCCCAGAACAAATTTGTGCAATCTCAGCAAGGCTATGAAGTCAGGTTTTGGTTACAGAATGTTACCATTGATACCTTAAAAGGTAATTTGAGTCACTATAATTACTGCTGGTTTTTAACCACTAAATTTGAGGACCGTCAAGTTTAAGCCCTTATTTCTGAACAAGTGTAGGACCCTGTGCTGAGCTACAAAACAAAGGCAGCCTTACAATTCCAAACTCTGAACAGGTATTCCCAGAAAACTGTCTGACCCCTCATGGCTCAGGCATTTGGCAGACATCCAGGAGTCAGACTCCAGTGGCTCTGCAGGCCACTGTGCCCATTCAGCACTGACGGCTGCACCTGCCACAATATTAAAAAACATTTAATAATAGTATTTAAAATAGCAACAAATAGTAATATTAAAAAGTTAAATATTACTGCTACTAATTACTGCAGCATAGCCACCACTCATTTTACACTTTCAAATTTTAATTTTATTTTTATTTTATATTTTGAATTGAGACAGCTTTAATTTTTCCTCCCCTTCATATGCATTGCTGTAGTTCACTTACGTTCTCCAGTACAGCACTGTCTCCAGTAAACTCCACACGCCTCACTTTAAACAGCATTTACACATACCAACTGAATGGTTGATAGGCACTGTTCTGCGGCACTGGTTCATCATGAGATCAGGTGAAAAACAAATGGTTTTAAAAAAGTGAGTTTTTCCTATGCAGCCAGTTAAAATTCATCTTGCTCACTGCGCTCACGGGAAGAAACCCAACGATTTACAATCAGTTCCTGAAATAAAACCAGCAATTATTACGGGAAAAAAAACCCAAAGCTACAGATAATCAGGGAGAGATGAGGATGAAGTCTGTAAAATTGAAGTGTATTATGTGACCATTGAGAAATTTTACTAAATGACTGTTTCTTCCTGACATGAGCTGGTCTCTCACACATTTTTCTCCATTTTTAACCATTTAAACATTAACTTTACCATCTCCACAGGTATCCCTGTTTCCCCATGCAAAGGCTTACATTCACAGTTAACAGCAACATTAAAGTTTAGATCAGAAGATCTGAAGTTTTTAGAGAGCCTGCAATGCACTTCTCATGCCTTGGGGCACAAAGGAATCCAGTTATTTTAGTGCAGCTGTGTGTGACAAATCCCAATGAAGCCAAAGAGCCAGGGACAGTTCTCACCACAGGCTGTGCAGCTGCCCCATGGCAAAGCCACCCATGGCAAAGGAGAGCAGGAACTACTCACCTGAACCTTGATCCTTTTCATACACTCTGGGCTTGACATCTCCTCTGAAGTCATGTCAGAGGGTTTAATCAAATAGCAGAGCATCAGCTCCTGTGGCAACAAGGAAACACACATGAATTCAAAGTGATTATGGGAGCACTGTGTTCAAAGCTCTGGCACAAGGAAAAACAACTTTCACTGTTCAAAAGAAAACCCTGGTAGATGGAGAGGGCTTTAAAAACAGAAATGGCATCAGGAAACAGGTGTCCCTCAGGTCTTTCTTCTGTTCCTCACACTTTTAACACTCCAGAACTTCCGTAAGTTTTACAGAATTCATCGGGATATTGGCCAAAGAAACTTGCTTCCCCACTGGCAACTCAACATGTTGTTCAGCAGAAGGATTCTCTTTCCAGACCCGCTCCAAGTCCCTGCTCTTGGGAGCTAAACTGTCCATTTATCATTTTAAAGCTGTCTCAAACACCCACCTTGGAAGCATTAGCAGTTGTTCTGTTCAGCCCAGACAAGGACATCCAGCTGAGAGGTCTGCGGAGAGAACCTTCGAAACAATCATCCACTAATTCGGCAAGTACAGAGTAACTGCACAAGAGAGCACACAGGGCAACTCACTGAGAGCAATTTCCATTGGAGGAAGAGACCTGAGGCTACAAAGTGGTGTAAAACAATGTGCCAGCATGCAGAAAGCAAACTAGGAAACTTCACTCTCCTTCTACATGGAGAAGAGGAGAAACAAGGAAGTTGGGAACATGCCCGATGGCACCTTCTCTTCCCACCCTCATGTTTGTGGCCTTCTCTTATGAATGCCAAGCTGACAATTTTAACCAATTTATTTTGACTCATAAGCTAATGAATAAAGACAATTACATCCCTTAAAAAGATCTTCTCCCAGATTACATAAATTATCCATACCTTGTATTTTCCTAAGTCAGTTTTACTTATTTACTTATAAATCAAATTACTTTCCTGAATGCATTCATCATACGAGTGCTAAATATGCTGTTACTTTTAATTTTTAATGCCTGTTATTTAAATTCAATTAAATTGTGTCATTTAGTACCTCTGCTAAAAGGATTTTTATGTTCCCAGTAAGTATACATCCAGCAACATATTTTGAGTGATGAATATGCACTTAAGCACTGAAAATGTGAGAGAAATTTAATTTGAAACAAAGAAATGTCAGACCTGGCATGGTAGAAGGGGGGGCCTTTTCGATACAGCACTGAAATGAAAGAGAAACACCTTGGTTGGATAATCCCAGTTTCCATCTGAGTTTAGTACTGGGGCCCATAAATATTATCAAATGTTTTCTAAATTTTAATTACACAAGACAAAACTTCAATGCTTTTGAATCCTGCTCAGAATTAAGTGGTCCCAGCATGTGGAGAGAGAGGGAAGAGACAAAGAAAAGGTGGAGCAGGTAAAAGATAAAGCAGAAGAGACGAAGTTTGTAATTGCTGTGGAAAAAAGTTTGGAATTTTTCTGCAGCAGACTCCTGGTTTTGACACTGAGTCACTAGAGTACAAGTAAAATATCACAGTAAGACATTGAATTTCTGTTCCAAATAAGCATCTTCCACAAGTTTTAGGAGAGGCACAGGGTATAGACCTTTACATATTGCCCTCCAGACGCACTAGAAGTTCCTGCTTCCTAAAAGGGTACACAAGACTCTTTGCAGATGCACTGATGTACTTGAGTTAAATGGTTATACTTCCTGACTTCCCTTTGCCAGGAGCTTCTAAAAGGGGACTTTCTTTAACCAGCAGAGCTTTCCTTGAACATCTCTTCCTGTCAGGAAAAGAACAAGCAGCACTTTATTCCAGTGACAATCATGACTTGAAAACTATCCATTATAAACAACTGTAGTAATATCAGCTCTAAGAAGGTGCTGCCAAAGAACAAGAAGCTAGAGGAGCTCAGGAGTAAGGCTGAACTCCTACTAGCCTTAAACTATTCCACTTCCTTTGCCTGGCACAAATCCAAATGCAGTGAGAGACTGAACAACAAATTCAGGCCAGAACACGAATGAAAGGTGAACAAACTCATGCCAATTTCACTTCAGGTGATCATTAGCAAAACCCCATCTCTAACCCAAGATAGTAAGAACAGTGATGATGAATTCAGCCAAAGCCACTCACTGGTCTCAAGGACAAGCTCAGCACAACCCCCAGAATGTCTAACTGCATCAGCAGCATTAAAACACCTGCTGGTTTGCAGGCAGACATTAAAAAATGCCTCCCTTAATGCACATTCTTCTGTAATAGGCTTTACTGTACTGTTTATGTGGGTATGAGCTAAATGTAGTTCTTGAACCACTTAGCAGGGGATTATGGACACTACTAATTATTTCTGTAAGATTAAAACCCCAACCATTAAAAGCCAAACAAGTCCTTTCTCCCTCTACCCCAAAAAAGCCCCGACAAAAACCACACAGAGAAACACTCTCAGCAGTAAGTTCAGTACAAGTCCAGCTTCTATTAACTGGGATGAATAAGGTGCATGGACTTTGTGAATCTGGATTCAAACCTGTTATTCTACAGACTGTCATGTTGATTCTGCAGAAGGCATGTTTAGAAGGGGATGGACACACTTGGGAAGGGAATTCCAGTTGAACCCTGTAGGAATGATTAGCCTCATGAAGCAAAACAACAAGCATTTCAAGCTGTCTCTTCAGCTACTGGCTATGGGATGGTATTTTCCACTCACATCCCAATTTTACTGTTCACCCACGGTCCAGCCAAAAACATCTTCTGCCAAGTGCAAGGAGCAAAGGCTGCTCCAGTCATTGAATTCCTCTTTGGCACTGGAGCCTTGCCCTGCCTGCATCAGCTGCAGATGATTCCATTTCTTGGGGAAGGTACTCACAGAGATCTGTCCCGTACTTGAGCCCCACCTTGGGCACCCAGCCCCTGCTGCGGAAATAGTGGTAGGCCATGTAGGTGGTTTTGAAGTCAGGCTTCACCTCGCTGAACACCTCCCACAGCTTCAGGATGGTCAGGGGCTCCTGCAAACCACAGACAGGGCAGTGACTGTACTGACACACAGCACAGAAAACTGTGGAGTGGAGCATGACAGCCACATGTCAAATACAACAGCCAAAGATCAAGTATCACAGTCTGCTGCACAGCGCGTGAACTCCAGGCAATGAAATCGGGAATCCCCGAACATAAGACTTCTAGAAACCTGCTGCTCCATTTTGTGGGTCTTTTTAGCACTTCCTAATGCCCTTATTTAAAGGAAAGGCTGATCAATCAAACTAAAGCACAGCTTTCAATTATTTTGCCATTACATTAACAATAGCTTGATATACTTAGAGATTAATGCTTAAAACTTCAAGGAGCTACCATGTCAGGTGAGATTATTCACCATATTATTTCTCCCATATTTGCCCTTCCCATGCTTCCTGCCTAAGCTATAACAAAAACCTCTCCTCTATAGAAAGCCTGTGCTTAATTGTGTGTGTTTTGGTAAACTTTAAACTTTCAGATAAGTATTTCCTAAACAGAAATATCATTACTTATAAGAAAAACTCCCCAATTACTCTGTCTGGTACTTCCCTTTCCAGAATTAACAGCATTAATTGCTGCCACAATAGGTACAAATTTCAGACCAACCCATATCCAGACTAATGGTATCCCCAGTAACCCAAAATTAATCCAATCTCTTACCTCACCACAATAAATACTTAAACATCCCAGAGCATACACCAAGAAAAAAGCCTGAAAAAATAAACAAGGTAAGTTTAACTGATACCTGGTTTCTTCCTGGGGCTTATGTTCCACGCAAGAACAATGGCTCAAATTAATTTTGTGTAAGAATCCTAATGTCATGAAACTTGTGCTCATGACCTTTACATTTCAACACACAGAAAAATCTACAAACTACAAACCATCTATGCGTGTACTGTATGTTTCTGGTAGCCTGGTGTTAAACACAGTGTATTTAGAAGCAGCACAATTGAAACAGGATTCATGTAAGTGTTATATTCCTGGTATTTCTATACTTAAATCCTATCACTGGTCTCTCTGTCAGCAAATGAGATTGAACCCTAAATATTCTTTTACCATACCATGTAATTATTGCAGGTTATTAAAAGTAAGTTTAATGACTAAGACAATCCAAATACTTACGAGACACAGGAGAGCCCTGTACTTTAAAGATAGCTATTAAATTATGTTATAATATAGAATAGTGCTTACTTTTTCAGATTGAAAGCAAACCAACTTGTACTTGAAACATACCTCTTCCAAGCTGAGCTGTAAATATTCAAAAATCCTAAATGGATTTTTTCTGCATACTAGTTTCTCCTTTTTGACAAGCTACAAGAAAAAATTTACCATATTACTAAAACATTAAACTGAAAAAAGTACTGAATTCTGAAAACAGCACTGATGATGCAGATTTTCTAAAAGCTTAGGATACTCTTTTTCCTTACATTTCCTTGTGCATGAGCAGAGTCATCTTCAGGACATGAGCTTCCTTCTTCTTCCTCTTGCACCAACACATATTCTGGAGCATTTTCTTCTGACTCAACGCCCTCCCAAGGCCTTTGCTCGGGGCACTGCTTCCCCTCACAGCTACAGTGCACAGCAGCACCACACTCCTGGCAGGACCCTTCACCCTCTTTGGAGTGCCCTTGTTCCTGTTCCTCAGAGCCACACACAGGACCCACCCCTGGATCTCCCTCCAAACAGGCTTTCTTGGAGACCCCGTTCCGATCCTGAGGACTCAGGGCTTCTCCTCTGCCAGGATCTGTGGAAGATTGTCTGGAAAGTTCTGTATTTTCTGTATTTGGCCCTGTTCTCTTGCAACTATTACCAGCTCCTTCAGCTCCACCCTCTTTCAGCTCTAGAGGTTTAGTGTAATTTTCAAGGATTTGGGTAACTGAGCAGTCATCAAGTCCTTGCTCTTGCAAAACACTTCTGGCCCACTGAACACGGCGCTGGTACCTGGGACAGAGGATAAATGAGAACTTCGAGGGCACTGCATCCCTCAGTCAATATTTTTAAACAAGAATCTTAAAAACCAGAAGATTCAGCACAGTCCACAAACAAGTCTGAACACCCCAACAACTGCTGCGCAAAACACAAGTGTGCCCAATGCAACAGGGCTCCAGATTTTAGGGAGCTGGAGGTGACTCCACTGAACATTAGGATTCTGCTCCTCCTCCACTTTTGCCTTTTAAATTTGTGTGGTCTAAACACCATTACTGAGCCCTACACAAGAGGCAAGAACTTCACCAGGCAAAAAGTCCCTTCTCCCATAGAAGCCTTAAACCTGAATTCCCCACAAAAATATCCTAGAATCAGAGCTTGTAGGATTAATATATGCAACAAGACTTTGTCTACAGAGCTCTCACATACTTCATCTGTTTTACAGACATCTACAGAGAGCAGCAGCTTCAACACTCTAAGTACCTTTGAAACACCAAAGGCACAGCAAAAATGCCATGTAATGCTATTTTAGTTGTGTAAAAATCTAAAGCAGAAACTACCTTTTTCAACCAAATCCCTCAGTTATATCCCGGAAAAATAACAATAACCCTCTCAGTGAGAGAGCAGCTGAAAGCTGTAAAATTTCTAATATTTTTCAATGATGAGACAGTTTTTAGTGCCCCTTCTGTTATTCTGCTATTAATATCCAGTTGCACACATGGATCTTTCCTCTGTGAAGCTGCAGGGAGCTGAGTGCAGATGTCACTCCTCAAACCTGGACAACTCCAGTATAATATTCTTCACTCCCCTGAATAAAACCCTAAGACAGCAATTCCAGACCAGGTAATGAAGAACTACAAGGACAATTAAATGCAAATTTCATGTGTCAACACAAATAAAGTCCCTCTGAAGTCCCATAATAAAGCCAAACAACTCAGTGCTGTGCTCTTTGTTACATAAATGAGACTTCTCTTTGCCCTGTTATTTAATTACCATATAATTTGCACTTTCAGATCCCTGCTGGGACAGATCATGATGCATCTTGTGCACCAATATAATTACACTTCTACTGGTGCTCAGCTATTGTTGCACGTAAAGCTGTCCCAATGATAAGAATGGTGTTTCTGCAACCAGTAGTAACTGTACTAGCACTAGTAGTAATATTGTTACTGTTTTTCTTACCTAAAATTGAGGGCTGAAGTAGCACAATTTTTAAATGTAAGTGGAATTATCATTTCATCGAACCAAACTGAGTAACCCACCTGCACGTGCTTAAGAGTTCAGTTACTATCTTAGCAAAATAAAAATGTGGTCCAACACTCTGCTTTGCTAAGTGTACAAACCACCAATATTCACTGATAATTTATAATTAATAAAAAGTAAAATGTTAATGCATTATAAAAATTCAAGAGCTGCTTCAGCCTACACTACAATAATTTCATAAGGAAATGGAAGTTATTTTAAATAGCCTGCCCCAGACACCTCTTTTTCTCCTCCTAAGCTGAGAAATAAGTTTATTATCACTGACATCATTATGATTAATCACCCATACTACTATGCACGCACTCAAGTCTTGGCTTCTATTCAGCAATCAATATCTGCAAGCTTACACGAAAAACCACACTGAATATTCCCTACTCTATTTTTAGTTCTTCTGACGTGATTTATAAATGAAACAAAATAAAAAGAAAGAGATGCAAATCATCACTTTTTCAGCCAACAACATGAAAAGTGATACAAAAAAATATAAAACAGAATAATCTGTTTCCTAAAAGCACCAGGAATAAATTAAAGCAAATTAACTTACTTGTGAGATGTAATTATAGGCATGTTTGTGTTAACACCTGTACAAAGAAAAAACATACATTGTTTCAACAACATAAAGATGTTTCTGTGTGGTTTTGATCATTGAGGTGATTTGCAGCCTAATAATTACCCACATTCTCAGTCCTCAAAGTCATTTCAGTCCCGCTTGTATTCAAGGACACAGACAAATGAGGAAAGATACTGAGATAACAGCCCAGACAAGCCAACAACTAAATACACCTTATTCCTCTAGACCATAAACACACGATTATGAAGGGATATGATAAAATCCAGTGATATCCATTGAGACTTAAATGTCAAGGGAAAGATGAGTGAAGAATGACAATATAAACAACCAAGAGCAGATTGGATGGAACTGGCCAGAAGCAGATTAAAAAGTTCACATACCCTTCTCTCATGATTTCATGGACTGAAATCTACAGACTAAACCCAAGAAAAACTGGAGACTTATCTGAAGTCCAAGGATCCTTTCCTTACAGATTTCTCAAGGAACAACCCAGTGAAGGCAAGGAGAATGCACCAAGTAGCTAGAACACAGGTTTCCCAGGCATTCCCTAAGTATAAGAGATGGAGAGATATCCCTGACCTGCTCCAGTGAAGAAAAGGGAAAAGGACAATTAAAGGACATTCACCTTGCCACTTAGCAATCAGCAGAGGGTCTGAGATGCTGAACACTGGCCGACTTCTGGAAAGAATTCCTTTTCCAAAATAGCCCTGCAAAGGAAAGGAAAAATATCCGTATCTTTTAACAAAAAATTTATTTCCAAATTATAATAGGTGGATGCCGAGACCAGCTGAAGCAAACAACTAAAATTCTGCACTATTTAAGCTTTGCCTAAACTTGGTTTTTAGCTGCTGACAATTGGTTCAACCCTAACTCCGGCACTCAGAGATATAACCAGAGATTTAACCTGGAGGGTGTTTGGTCTCTTCCTCAATTCTAAATATTTGCCAGGCAACATCTCTAAGTAGATATTTGAAAACCAATTCAGAAGACACCATTTGTGTATCGATGCTCTGACAGTGCATGATGGAAACCAAAGAGATACTACTGCACAAGAATGGTGGTGAAATGGTACTCAGGCATAAAAGGAGCAATGGAGCTTATTTTACACAGGAATAAATCTCTCAGAAAGTTAAAATAATTAGAGAAGCATTTATAAAATACTAATATTCCAGCCTCCTGGCTTTAGAAACAAGAAAACACTTGAAAAGTTGCATAAGGAGACATTAACATGTTGAAAGGAGACATTAACAAATGTGAAGGCTTTGCAGCTTTTTGGCTTCACTCCAAAATTTATTTGCTTGGATAAGAAATACTATTCACATTTGATCCAGAATATACATTTTGTACAGATTCAGTAGAGGGAGATACAGAGACTCGCAGGAGGCTGAAGGGGCAGGAAAACATAAAGGCAGCAGATTTTAACCACTATTATGGTTTATCTGCATTTAAAACACTAAAAATATTGAGAAAACATGGTGTAGGACCTTGTTATAGAGCTGTTCAATATCCTCTGGGCTCCTCACAATCACGTTGTTGTTGATGATTTCAGCCTGACATATCCTGAAATCCTTCCCACCCACATCCACAGGGAAGGGAGCCTCGTAGGACTCAAAAACTCTTCTTTTCCTCCTTGGGGGGTGAAAAACTGCTTCTGCCATTTCCTAATGTTAATGGTTCCTCCTGAAAAGTGGAAACAGAAGATTTAATGGTCAGAAGTTAAGGCTGACCCATTTTTCTGTATTTCAGCAACATCCCCTTGGCAATAACAAATTATCAATGAATTCTGCAGCACAACACAAGTTTTATTAGGAAAAACTCTTACACCAGATCCCCTGCAGACCAGGCAGGGATGGTTCTCAGACAGGAGTTTATACAGGGGCCTTACAAAGGATTTATAAGTTTTAATTTTTTTTAATTAATGTTAAAAAATTATGCATTTATACATTAAAATCATATATACTTAGATATGTATTAAAGTATAACTTTGTACTTTTTAAATAATTTATAAAGGAAACTTCAGTCCATAAACTGTGAGTTTATGTTATGCTGTTAGTGTTTCAGGAATAAAGTAGAGCAATGAGAAGAAACCAGAGCACACAAGTGCCCAAATGGAAACTGCGCTGAACAATCTGAACTCATGAAGCATCTGGACAACACCCTCAAGGTGGGATTGCTAGGATGTCAGGGTGGGATTGTTTGGGTTAGGGTGAGGCTGTTGGGATGTTAGGTGGGATTGCTGGGGTGTCAGGGTGGGATTGTTGGGATATCAAGTGGGATTGCTGGGGTGTCAGGGGCTGGGTTGGGTAGTCCTGCTGTGTACCCCCTGGCGGGCGCTCCGCGGCTCGGGGAACAGATGCCGCGGAAGGGCCGCGGCCGGGCCGGATGGCTGCGCTGGGCTGGGCCTGGTCGGGCCGGGCCGGGCCCGCCTCTGCCG
>WBMV01002816.1:0-123305 GCA_013396655.1 Campylorhamphus procurvoides | reverse complement strand
CCCAGGCGGGGCGGAGCTGCCCGCGCACCCCGCCCCGCAGCGCGGCCGTCCCCGCCGGCCCTGCCCAGTGTTCTCTCTGTCCGTGCCGCGTGTCCCCACGGGCAGAGGAAGCGGCAGCGCGGCTCAGACGGCCCGCAGTGAGGGAAGGCTCGGCCGTGTCCCGGTACCACCCGGAATAACAACGCTGCTGGCCCGGGAATCGGAGCTGGCTCAGGAGTGGAAAGGGACCTGAGCACAATGCCAGTGTTTTCACTCCTCGGTGAGGAGCTGACATCCCGGCTTCTGTTTTATTCATAGCCTGAGCCTCGCTCATCAAACCCACCCTCACCCTCGCCCAGGCCACGGCTGCTCTGAGCCTGAGGTTGCAGTACCAGGGAGGCTGGAGCCAGCTTGGCTCCAGGGACACAGCCCCTCAGCAGAGGCTTCCAATTCCCAGCACAGACATCAGTGTGTTCACCGGTGAAAAGTATAAAAACCATCATTCTTACGAGGCATTTATCTCCCATTCCCATTTTACAGACTGTGGTGAGCCACGGGACAGGCAATAATGGTTTCAGGGTCACACAAGAAATACAGCACAAAACATGACAACAGTAAACTTGTGCTCTTACAGCTGCTGCTACAGAGGGTCACTTTATTACTAGTTGAGGATGTTAATTTATTTCAAATGCTGATTCACAAAGTGTTGAAGCTAAACCACAGAGAGGCCTGTTGTATTCCAGTCACCAAAGCATAGAGCAATACTCTGGTAACTTGAGGCTCATTCTTAGAGCACTACCATTAAAACATGCAGTTAAATTATTCCAGGTAGCAAGATGAAAGCCAGTATCAAAGATGTCACTCTGATTCAAAATTCCTTCTGAATTTGTCCAATACGGTCTCATTTCAATGGAAGCAAGTTCATCTGTGCTGGCTGTATCTATTTACTCCATGTGCAGACACATTACTATGAGATATACATCACAGGGAGAAGGAGACAAAACATAACGAGCTACAGGTCAGTGGTGTTCCTTCCCATCTTATCTCTGAGCAGCCTTGAGAAGAACCCGTAGCACAGCCCAGGCACTCCAGTAACTCAGTTACACCCTATTCCTTCAGCCCAATATCTGCTCCCTGGTGATGATAAACCCAGATTGTGCTGCATCCAGAACTTGCTATCTGAAGGACAAGCTCCCTCTAGATGAGTCATGCCACATTTCTTTTAGAGTATCTATAGTTGCATAGACACTTTCACAAATGTCTGCAGCTCCTGCTTTGTGATGAGCCAGCATTTAGGCAGCACTTCAACGACAGGCTCTGAACAGCAACCCTGAAGGTCAGAGTGAATCACAGAGAGGCAGAAATGTCACACTGCTGGCAGGAGCCAAGGCTGAGGGACAAGTGATCTGTGGGGGAAGACTGAAATCACTTAGTCTAGAAATGGTAAAATGGGCAAAAGCACATTGTAACAAGGGAGACACGAATTGCTCTGCATGACCACGGGAATACAGGAGGAGCTAAGGCATCATATGGCAAAAAATTGTGCCTGTGAGGTGAGGACAACACTGACGATTGTAGCATGCCCATCACTGGGAATTTTAAGAGCAGGTTAGACGAACATCTTTCAGGAGCACTACAAATGTAGTTTATCCTGCCTTGAGGCAGAGGACTGCAGTAAAAGTACTGGAGGCCCCTTTGCTGGGAGTTTTTAGGATTGGGTTTTCCTTCCAGGGGCACTTTGGCTCTCTCTGCAGTGTGGCAGAGAGCCCAGGGCTCCGTGCTGCCCTGCGGAGGCTGGGCACCTGCAGCTCTTGTCAGGTCATTTTTCAGCTTTCCATCTGTGCTACAGACTTTCAGTTCAGGAATGTCACTCTGAGAACACATTCTTTGGTGGTGTGTATGGCTGATTCATTGCTCTAATGCAGACTATTCAATTGCTCACTATTTCTTGAAACTCAGATTAATTATTGTATTATGAAGTTAAGGTCCAAACCAATGTCAGCTTTCTGACAAGCCTAATATGACTCTCTAAATCATAGTGGTTGTAGCCCTTTAGTTCTAGAAAAGCACTGCCTTCACAGCTGTCTCTGCTGCCTGTTAGTTGTGCTGACTCAGTGTCCCGTTGTTTACATTGTCACCCCCACAAGTTCCACTCTATAGGGATATAAATATGTTTATCCTATAGCATGGTCCCATGTGGGACACCAGTGCACCCACAGGAATTCCTGTGAACTGGCAATATGTCTTTGCATGGGGAAGATGCTTGTGCTCTATGTTGTTACTGGATTTCTCAGGCAGTGGTGGAGGAGTAGAGCTGAAAAGCAGCTACAATGGCCAGCCTTGCTCTCCCTGCCAGCCTGATGAAATTCCTCCTGTGACCATACACGTGGGAAATTCCTTTCAAACCTGTACACCATTTGCAGCCTGTCTGTGGTTTCTGTCCTTCCACACTGACTGAAGATGATTTTCACTGCATATTTTTGTGATTTCCCCACCCATTCATTAACAAGAGGCTGGAGAGCAGCTATTCCATTCAAATACTGCAAAGATCATCTGGTACTATTTCTATGAAACATTCCATTTATAAAATAGGAGCTCATTTAATATTATATTAACTAATATTTAACAATTAATATTAACCAATTATGATGCTATGGGGTTTCTACTCCATAAAATTAAGTTGCCATATGCAGGAAGGTACTAGGGAGTTTTGTTATCCAAGGTGGTTTTTTCCTGAATGCTTGAGGACTTTTATAGGGAGTTGGGAAGTTAATTCCCAGTCCTATTCCAGCCAAAACATACAGGCCACGTACTCTTTAAATACATATTTTACATGCTTAGGCTTATTAAAAGAATAACAGAAATGTTACCCTGTAAAACTATTTGCCCACGTAGCACTCTCAAGAAAGTTAGTAATAAGATCATAAAAGAATGATCTTTAGGTAATTTTGGAATACATGCCAAAAGAAAAAGTTTTTGCATAGAATCCCATAAAATTCAAGCAATGATTTATCATCATAATAATTTCTCTCTCTGGTTTCAATAGAATAGTCCTATGAAGTTTTCTTATCCCATACTAGTTCTAGTCCACAAAAGAAACATGAGGTCACTCCCCTTTTTAAATAAAGCTCTTTTCTTTCTCACAAGGTGGTTTGGACAGTAGTGGAAAGATAGGCTGTAGTTATTTACATTAGACAGTCCCAGTTTCCCCAGACTGACAGAAATTCCCATGGAAATTCTGGTTACATTAACTTTGACAGAGATATGGGACTGTTTTTGGAAACTTTAAAAAAAGAACTAGGGAATACTTTTCATTTTTATTAATATGCAGTATCTTAATTTTGTTTATTAAAGAAATAAATCAAGGTTAGTTTCTGCTTAGTTTCAGATGGTTTTCACAGGAGACAAAAAAAAGAGAAGTCAGACAAATATTGGCCAAGCATCAACCCAGGAAGCAATCCCATAATAGAAACCCCGAGGTGGACAGCAAGAAAATAAACAGCATGAGAAAAGAGAACATTGAATATGAATATGTTGTAATACTTCAAACAGGGACAATGATTTTGTGTTCTTGGAGATTAAACACATTTGAATGAGGAATTCTTGTAGAAAACCATCAGATCCAGCTGCCATCGCATCCCATCGCATCCCATTGCATCCCATCCCACCAGGTACAGCACAAGGGCTCAGCAGACATCCTAGTGCAGTCACTCCTTGTCCACAGGGGCAGCTCCCAGTTTGTATTGCAAACTACAGGAATTTGGAATTGATGTGAACATTCATTTCCTTTCAGCGTCCCCAAAGTCACTTCTTTCCTTCTCACCATGGAAACTAATGCCGAAGATCCGGGCTTGCCACTTCAGGGGGAATTAAGGGCACTTCCAGCCCCTGAGCTCCAGCATCAGATTTATTTACCTTTTGGTGAAGAAACATTTGTTCTTTCGTAGGTCATTAGTTTTTCTGCTTCATCAATCCCCTGGGCGAGCTGTTAAATGATGCACAGCTTCTGTTTGGCCAAATTCTGACTCTCACCTTCACCTCATGTGACTGAGCACAAGGACAAATCTCCAGGTTTCACCATCAGTAAAAGTCCACGTTTTAAGTGTATTTCAGCTGGAGCCAGAGCTGTCAGAGAGGGATGCCTCCACTAGGTGTCCATGTTTCAGCAATTTTCAATTAGAGCTCGAGGGACCGTGGCAGCCCCGTGCAAACTGCAGAAGAATGGTCATGCTCCACTGAAAGATGGAAATACAAGATAGATTTTCATCTGAGGTAAACGGGCACCTGGGCCCTTAAAGAGGCACCAAATGGAGCACAAAGCACTCAAACCCCACTTCTCACTTGCACATCTTGACTCTCAAACAGGTCCTTTTCAAACTTCTCAGGTATTGATTATTGTCTCCCTGATTGTTTACAACCTTGCTTGCCCTAATCCTTTTTCAAATTATTGTGTGTTTTGTATTAACCTGCAGGAATAAATAGTTGGAAAAAGCTTTTATTTTTTTTCCTTATCACAGCTCTTTTTTGCATTCAGATAAGTGCAGAATCCTGGAAGCAGTGGCTCACATTTTTAGATCCATCTGCATAATTGTCAAATAATTGCTTTGCTCATTACATTTCCCTTCAGATACTGATGGCTGATGTTTCCCTACTTTCCCTGGGTGTCCAGTGGCTGTTGGAAGGCAGAGTTATCTCCCGTGCTCACAATTTCCATAAAACTGGAGCTGACAGCCTTTTGGCCCTGGTGTTTATTTACTGAAGATCTTTTTCACTGCATATTTTTGTGATTTCCCCACCCATTCATTAACAAGAGGCTGGAGGGCAGCTATTCCATTCAAATATTCCAAGGAGCTGAAATGAAGGCCTTACTTAAGATGACTGGATTCTGCTCTAGGAATAACCCAGCAGATTTTATCCCATTTCTCTGCTGCTGTCCCAGGCATTTTCAGTTTGTTAAACGTAAGGATAGAACAGATTTCAGGGGATGCTACATGCCAGACCATTTGAAGGCAGCTTCCAGGACCAGCTACAAACTGGGCTCTAGTGATGTATAATTCCTGCAGATGTAACATCTAAAACTGAATTTGACTCCAACACTTTTACCTCGTTTACAATATTACGGAAACAGAGTAGCTTATTTTTATTATAGAACAAAATGATTCTGGTGTCACTCTCTTTAATTTAGACCCTGTCTGGTCCAGGAATGTGTTTGCACATGGCTGTTTGCCTTTATGCACAGAAGCAATCCTACATGATTCAGATATTACCTGGAATGTGCCTCAGAGCTCATCCTAAATACTATCTAGGTTCATGTGTCAGAGCTGACAGAAGGACAAAATAACAAGCAAATCAAGATAAATCCCTAAATCATCACATTCTAAGAACGGAAATGAAGCAAATAAATCGATTTGTTGCCAAAAGTATGTATTCTTTTAAATGGAAAAAAGAAAAAAACAAACAAAAAACAACCAAGCCCAGAACATCCTCTTACGGAATATATCCAATCTTGAATATTTACTTTCCGTTTGTTTAATAACAGGAAAAGGTTTGTAGCTCTTTTGTTGAGTTTTACATGTCAGCATCTTGATATTCCAATGGTATTCTTAAAGCTTTTTTACCAGGAAAAAACCAGTGCCATGGCCTATACTAGGAAATGTTCTGTTTATTTTAAATGCATTTATGAGCACACAAAGGCAAACAATTCCCTGTCATAAACCAAGGGAGCAACTCATAATGGCTTGGTGTCTCATTTGTACTTCTTTGTGCAGTTCCTTGGCTCGTTTGTCCCTGCCCTTCCTGTGCTCTGTTCCTCACCTCTCTCTGTATCTTTTGAACTCAGGTATAGGTTAAATCCCCTTTCTCATTGCCCCATTACTTGCTGGGCTCTGCTTCTTTAGGTGTCTCATCCACAGGGTTGTTGGTCTAAAGGTTTATCAAGGATCTATTTCTGGATCCACTCAACAAGGATTGTCACCAGCATGGAAAAGTGAAGCCTCCAGCTGAAGGGCTGCTTTTTAAGTACATAATCCTCAGACTGGACTCTGAAAGAAAGAATGACAAACAGCTTTCAAAGATCATTAAGCTTCTTATAGAAGTATTTTAATCTTTTTTTGGCCTTGCCTGTTCAATTGTGGCAAATGCAGCAACTACAGCGAATTTTGGTCTAATCATGTTAAAAAAAGAGATAATTCTGTCGCTGTGGGATAGATCAAACTCTCCAAAGTAGGCTAGCTGGTCTCTTTACACAACTATAATGTGCTGTGGGCTTGTTTAAACAATGAGTAAGCTGCAAGCAGCCACTGGATTCCCTTGGATCATGACTGTGAGCACAGGAGTGTTTGAAATCCAGGCTCCAGTTAAATAAAAGTAAATAACTCATAAAAGGAAGGGCAAACAGTAGGGAAATCTTGTTTCCATCTGTCAGGCTGTGTAAGGCACAGTCAGACTAGAATGTAGGGTCAGCATTATGAGGCTCTAGGTGGGGCTTGAGGACGCCTGACATACCTGCAATAGTTGTGGGGATGTGTGATGTCCACCCGGTTGTGCCTGAGCCACAGAGCAGATCTCCTGCACAGGCACTGAGGTTTTAGAGGTACACTCGGTGCCCAGAGGCCCAGGCTCTGTCATCACATCTGCCTCCTGATTATTGCCATGCAAATGAGATTCAGCACAAAGCTGGGATCATCACCACTCCTTGAAGAATTCCTGGTGTCACTGCCGTGGAGGGAGGAGCAGTGCTGTCGGTGGGAGGCAGCTTACAGGGTTATCTAGGACACGCTTTTCATCACTCACCTGAGTGTGGGCTGCGATCACTGCAAGGGGCAGGTCAGGTATGTAAAATGCTAATGTGGACATGCTATGCCAGTTGAAGTTGTCTTTGTAGGAGGACACCAAGTCTATGAAATGGAATTTAAGCATCATTTAGTAGTGAGGGCTCTGTAAACAAGACATGCTTTGGAAATCTGGATGCATAAAGGAAGGAGATGATCCAGGAAGACTTCCTACATTATGTTCAGAATTGAAAAAACATAAACATATTAACCCTGATCATGAGTGTGGTCACTGAAAGAAATGTCTGTTATGTTAATAGTATTACTATTAATATTTTACTATGAATGTATTAATAAGATCACATTAAAACACAAGCAAATTGAAGAGGCTGGCACAGAGAGAACTGGCTGGTCAGGACTTTGTGAGCAGGACAACCAGCCACCCGAGGTGACAGCTCACCTCTGCTCCCCTGGGAAGGGTGGCATTTGGTGCTACATGTGACCTGGGAAGGAATGACCAACACAGAAGCTGCCTGGCACAGCAGGCTTGGTCTTCATTGCTCAGACTGCAGGTTTGACACCTTGGATAAATAACTGCTGGCCCTGTTCTGGAGTAAAAAGAGAAGACCAAGCACTTTATATTTGCCCTGGTGAAACTGTGCTGTTTTCCAAGCCCACACCTGGGGCTGACCTTGCTGTGTTTAACTCAAGCTAAAGGGCTTGGTCCTCACTGAGCTTTTTCCTCAGGATTTCTTCTGCTCATTGGCTGCTGCAAAATACTCACTGGATGTTCCTGCAAGGTTGTTTTCACGCTTGATAAAATTTACAACAAGTTCCAATTCTTTTACTTCTTTCATAAATCCAGAGGTGTGTGGCCAAGCAATATGGGTGGCTGTGTTTGAATATGAACAATCCTGTCATGGCACTGCAGCAGGTTATGAAACCTACAGTGCAATTTATGGCATGAGCGCATTTTGTATCATAAGGGAAGAAGTTGATTAACAGTCAAATAACAATGAGATATTGATATTCAGGCATGTAAAACAATAGATTCAAACATGCAAATCGCACACATATAATTGAATGTCCCAGAAAAACTGTATATAAACACTCCATTTCTCATATCCTTTCCCTTACAACAGCAGGTGGAAAGTAGACATAATTGAATGATCTAAAATATATTGGCTTTCAACATTTACCATATTTTATATAAGTGATTTCCATCCTGTTGTGTCCTGAAACACTAAAGAAAAATGAATGACATTTGAATTAGCACTTTCAATTGGTCACAGATGGGAAACTCCATCTACAAATAGATTTATTCTGTTCATTGCATTTACAGCCACAGAGGCCTGCAGGAGAATCATAATTCTGCAGAATGCCTGTAGGACTCTGCATTTTTGGATCTTGGATTAGGGGAAACACCTGTAACAGACAGCCCCAGGTAAACATTCCTCTGAGGAGGCTCCCCTGGATGCTTTGGAAGCGCTCAAAGTCTGGACCAACGTGTGTGCCATATTTGCATTTTGCTTGTGCTCACATGAAGTGCAAGTGGCTGTCAGGGGCTGGCTGCAGTTTTGGGTCATTTAAAGAGATTTCATCACATCTGACAGCCCACAGCTGATCAATGACATCTGAACTTCACAGCCTGTATTACTGAAGGCAGAAAACATCATTCCCTTTGGCCTTCAGGTATGAATTTCTGTGCTTCCTCCTAAAGAATGTTCCAGTTTAAACCACATGTGCTTTCCTTGCTCCTTTACCAGATCGTAGAGGTATTTTTTTATACTTTTTTCCTGAAAACCGCTTCTTTAGCTTTCTTTTCACCTTGAGGTATGTGTTTTTCAATTGGTTTTATTGACCACACAAGTGTTTTAGATACATCTGCCTTTGCAAAAAATGTTTTTGTAGAACTTTTGAATTGTGGTATAAATAGCAATGTATTTCGGTCTCAATAACATAATTATTCTCACGCAATGTTCTTCATTCACTTATCTTATAATAGCCACTGTCTTGCCTCAATATTGTCCAGGGCAGGGATTGTTTTTCAAATGCAGTTGTAGAGCAGGAGAATAAAATCTTGTTCCTGCTCGAGTCCTTAACACTGTTTTAAAGAAAATATTGTGGCAGTGTATGCAATTTTTTTAAGTCACCCAGTGGAAAGTCTCACAGGTCCCAAATTAGCAGAAGTTTTGTAAAGTTCATATTACTAATCTTATGGAATTTATAGCAAAGGTGTTGAAATCACTTATGCTTTTGCTGACTCACGTCCCCCAGCACGGCTGGTGACCTCAGCAATCCCTCACGAGGGTTCAGGGCACACAGTTGCATCTGCAGCATGAAGAATACACTGAACTCTCAACTCCGGCCCATCCTAAAATTTCTGCCTAATATATCTTAGTGCCCTGCAAACCCCAAAGTCTGCTTGAAAGGCCATTTTCTTTTACAGTGTGCTCTGACTCAGATGCTAAGTTAGTGTGGTATTTACAAAATATCTGTACCACTGTGAATTTATCTTGCCAACAGAAGTTAAATGGTTACATATTAAGCAGATTTTATAAGCACGATATGCCACAGTAAACATTAGTAAAAGTTGTTCTAAAACTATTTCTGTCTTTTGTTGGGAAACAAATTATTGAGGCTTGAAGGGGAAGACTGCTTAGTAAAAGGAAGGAGAATTGAACATACTGAGGTTTTAAAGGAACTATGCTTTGCTGATTAAGTGCTTTTTACAGAAATGCAACTAATGTTTCCTTCTTTTCAATTCTTAAATCAGGCGCAAGTGCCAGTAAATGACTTTCTTTGCTGTGCATGGAGGTTTATTTGTAGTCACAAGGACAGAATAGAGAGCAGGCTGGAAGTGGAGCTGTCTGCACACTGAATAAATCACCCCACACTTGAACTCCTGGTGTCAGCTCATTCATCTTGCTGTGGCTCAGCTCAGTTTATGTCAGAAACCACTTCTCAGTAGCCCTCTGACTGCCTGACGCCAGAGCCTGCTCCTGTCTTCTGCAACATCCCTTTCAAAGCTCCAGGATTTTGCGAGGGTTGAACTTTGCAGCACTGTGAGACTCACAGGGGAGCTGGAATTTGGTCTTCTTGCCTTAAACTTGCTGCCAATCTGAGAGCAGAACTGCTTGGTGTTATTCCCTGGGGAAGTCTGACAAGTGCTGGGCATGACCACCACACTGCCCTTTCAGATCCAAAATACCAGCCTTGCTGCCTGACAGACGAAACAGTTCAAAGCAAGTCTCTCACCAAATGTGTGACATCACCAGGTGACAGCCTGGCAAGCAGGTGGTAAAAGACAGGATTAGATTTTTTCGCTGCCTGCTGGGCTGTTTGTGCAGGTTTTCTCTAAACTGAAAGATCCGAGAGATCCAGCTTTCAGGTGAATGATTTTCCTTTTCTCCTGAAGGCGTTTGAGTCCACCAGTGCTGTTTACCAAACTACAGTTTATGCTGAGCCACTGCTTTTGCCTCCTGTTCCCATCTTGTTGAATCAACACACCAACAGAGAAAGCAATACTGGGATGGTCAGCCTGGTGTTTGTTGACCCATTAAGGAACAGAACATTCTCTCTTGTGTCATCTGGCTCTCAGCAGTGTTGAAAGATGGAATCAGTTAATGCTCAAGCTCCCTGAGATCCATATGTGAGCTCTGGCAAGTATGCTGCTGGGTTTAATCTGAGTGAGGTCCAGGAAAAGGCCTGCACATGGTGCTGCTGCTGCTCCAGGGGAGCTGCACTGCGGTCACAGCTGCTGACCAGCTGAAAAATGGATTTTTTTCACTCCTTGTAGTGGAGAGTCACCACAACTCCAGGCAGCGAACTGCTGATTACAGTGCATCTCCTGGACCTAAGGACACAATTGTTTACTGAGGTTCGGTCCTTTACACCTAGATCGAGTCACTGGGTGACAGGTGGGTCACTGAGGGCATCGTTTGCTGGTATGGGGCATGGCACAGATGAGTTTGGGGACCTGGTCTGAGCTCTAGAGCTTTTTAATTTTGGACACACGCAAGGAACCTGGAAGACTCCTAACTTGTGTTGCAGAACAAAAGCTAAATTTGCCAGCCTTGTACTTGACAAAAGAAATGTTTCTGCAATGTCTGTAGTCACTGGAACTTCTTATATACATAAATACGTTGTCCTCAAACACCCAGTGAAGTCATATCCAGGTTATTGTTTCTCCCTACAGAAACCATACAAAGGAAATATCTACAGATTTTGGAAAAGCCTTAGGACATGAGTGTGCTGGATACTGCTTATCTTAGCAGGAAAGTTGTCCACTGACAGCCTGATGGCATTGATGTGTATGAAGGGAAAGTCTTGTGACTGCAAACTCTGAACACAACTCCCTGCAAGACTGCATAAGGATTGCATCAATTCCTGCACTGGGTGCCCAGTGCCCTGGGAGAACATTGTCTGCCTGAAAAATGACTCGTGATTGGATTCCACTACTTGGAATAAATAAAACAGCCACTCCTATTATGCAAGGTCTATCTACTTTCCTCCCAGACTTTCCCAAAAATGCCACATTTCTGACACCTTTCCAGCAGGCTATTTAGAGGCACCCTGGTCTAGGCAAGCAGGATGAGGCTACAAATATGAATACTGGGTTCTGTTTCCTGTTCTGACATGCACTTGACAAATAACACCTCAGTTACTCACTACCCCTATTTGCAAAAAGGAATGAAGCCACTTACACACCACTTACTTTGATATTAATAGAGAATAGCACTGTTATTTAAGACCTGTTATTTCTTTTAGTTCTTTTTAAGAATCCTTCAAAGTAACTATTTTACAAAAATTCTTTTCAAAATTATTATGTATTCATAGCAATAGTAACAACTATATAAATGCAAATTCACTCCATCCTATTAAGTATCTATAATGCATGTTTAAAATCTCCATAAACCTCCCTATGCCATGAGGAATATTCTGGTCTCATAGGTAAGCACCAGGAATTTGGAAAGGCTTGCTAATGCACACTCATGCTCTGTATGCAGGTTGCAGCAAATTGGAAAATCAGAAAATGTGGATTAAAGTAAAACTGCTCTTAAGAACAGGATTTAAGTGTTCATTCACCTCTGCAACTCTGAACCAGCAGTAGTGGCAGAAGTGGAGATTCTGAGTGATAAAAAAGTCCACTCTGTGATATCTGATAAAATGGGAGTCTTGTCTTTAATTATGTAAGATCAGTCTGGAGGTCTAAGTACCATCATTTATTTTCGTGGCTAAGAAATGATTCTATCAATTAAAACATGGCAGGTACTCACACAACACTAATTCCTTGCTTCTGCCTTCTAGTGTTTCTGATTTTACACAGTCAAGTGACACTGAATCAGAACAGATCAAACAAACCCATGCTCTGTTAGTCAAAGTTTTCTCATGTAAGCCTGTGCATTCTTATGATGGCAAATTTAAGTGTCCCCTAATGTGCCAAAAACCTGTTAAGAATTGCTGAACTGTGTCAGACCCCAGGTGATTCTAAACTGGCAGCAAGTACTCCAGAGTGACCTTTCCTGCTACTTCAAAGGAAGGTGGGGAAATGAATGTCAAATGTTGCACTTCTGCAAAAGCTTCTGTCCCTGCTGGAATGGGAACCATGGCAGGGAGGGAAAGTGTGAAAAGCTGAACAAAAGAACTAAACTCTCTGGGTTTGAGCTCATGCTCCAGAGGTGATAGCCAGGTGAGGTTTCAGAGGGAATAAACCCTCCCCTTGCTGCCAGAGCCATGGATTTGTAGGGACAGTGGCTCCCCTTCTGCCCTTGTCACACAAGGCAAGATGGGTTTTGGAGCTGTGGCTGAGACCCCAGTGCCAGCCCTGTGCTCCTCACACACATGTGATCTGCTCAGAGGGGTGCAAAATAACCACACACATCATGGCTACTGGGAGGCTGAATGGAATTCAGGTTATTTCTACCTCTCACTTTTTAAAGTAGAGGTTTAGGGTTAGGAAGGACCTGGAGCCCATCACTGAATTTAGACTTCTGCATGGAGTATCCCTGTAGATAATCTCACCAGTGTTTCTTCCACATATCAGAATTTCAAGGCAAACTCAACTGTTTAGTCTCTGTCACATTGCTGAAAAGTTAAATAATGTACATAAATAACTTCAATATATGTACTTTACTACTTACAATTTAATAACAACACCCACTTGCAGAACAGGATACCTAAATTCAGCTGAAAACTGCAGTTTGACAAGCACAGTTCAGAGGTGGGACATGGATCACATTTTGGGGGGGTAGCACGTGTGCAGAATTAGATCCTAATTATTAGTGAAGAAATGAGGTAGTGGGTACCAACTTATTTCATAAGGAAAACAGGAGTCTGCTGTATCTTATCATTGTACAGCCAAAACAAAAAGGAGGTGCCAAAGCAGGAGCTTCTTTCAGAGATACAGCCCTATCTGTGTGTGCCATTGAACAGAGGGGCCAATGCCAGCCAGGTCTGGCTGTGGGGAACAACACTCCCAGCACATGGAACTCTGCAGAAGCCAAGGGGGTTGGATTTTACTACCTGTTTTGGGGAGAAGGATTTTCAGTGGCAGCCAGTTTGTATTGGCAATAAAGCCAGTCCTCCAGGAGGAAGGGAAACATCACTGCATCAACTGCACCGGAAAATAAAAGCAGACACAGCAGAATGAACATTTTAAAAGTGGCTAGGAATGATGTTAATATCATTCATTCTAGGAGGGGGGTTTTCAGACAAGTGGACAGAACATTCATTTTATGAAACTAGTGCTGCAATGTTTGCAACCATGAAAAGAAGTGATAAAAAGGGCTTTCAGCCCACACAGAATAGTTTTCTACAGTAAAACTGCTGGTTGTCTTTAGGTCTGTAAAGATCATTAATATCAAGTATATCCTTAACATAAACTTTCTGATGATCCTGAAGTAAATTTCTCCCTTCTGTTAAAATTGACAAAATCACAGAGGACTCTGAAAGCAAGCCCTTCCTGAACCATCACCTGATCTGAGTTCAATGTTTTTAAGCTTCTTTCAAGGCTTTTAAATCTGCCCCTGTGTATTTCTTTGATCTGAATCGCTGAACTCAGAGAAAAAAATGATCACCCTCAAAATAAATTCTAGAAGAACTCCTTGTCATGAAGAGACAGTGAATAACTCAGTGTTTCTCTAGCTGTGTAGAATTTGTTCCCTTCTCCCCATAACACAGTGGGATATCCCAGCTACACTTCCAGACTTTGGTCTCCTTTACCCTTCCTGGCTCAGAAACATCCATTTGCTCTTCACATGAAAGGAGAGAATATGAGTAGAGAAAAGAGAACTGAGTAGAGGAAAAATGGGGAAAGAAGAGACACAAGTGTCAGGAATTCCATGCAATTTCCTGAGTACAGGACATACCCCTTACTCCTCTTCCAGCATCTTCCCTAGTTGTGAGAAACTCTTCTATACAGGAGAAAGAGGCATCTCAGGAAGATTAAGGTGACTTTAAGGTTTACCCTAAATACAAGAGTATATTTGCTTTCAAGATCCCAAGCAGTAGAACTCCATGGAAAAAAAGATTTTATGATTTTTCAGTTTTCTTTATTTTTTTTAAACTAAAGTTTTTTTCTTAATTATGTTCCATTATTTCCAGTCACATTTGCAAACAGAGTACTTTGTATCCTTACCCATGTGAGTGCTCTCTAACCTTTTAATGCAACACTCCTTCACTGTACTTCATTCTCACAGGCTGGGAGAGCTGGGGGTGCTCACCTGGAGAAGAGAAGGCTCCAGGAGACCTGAGAGCCCCTTGCAGTGCCTAAAGGGGCCCCAGGAGAACTGAAGAGAGACTTGGCACAAGGGATGGAGGGACAGGACACAGAGAATGGCTTCCCACTGCCAGAGGGCAGGGGTAGATGGGATATTGGGAAGGAATTGGTGGCTGGGAGGGTGGGCAGGCCCTGGCACAGGTTGGGCAGAGAAGCTGTGGCTGCCCCTGGATCCCTGGGAGTGCCCAAGGCCAGGTTGGGCAGGGCTTGGAGCACCCTGGGCTAGTGGAAGGTGTCCCTGCCCATGGCAGGTGTTGGCACTGAATGGGCTTTGAGGTCTCTTCCAACCCAAACCAGTCTGTGAGTCCATGATTCTCATCCCTTTGAAGACAAGGGAAGGCCACCTGGGACAAGTGCAGGACAAGCAGGTCTTTCCATTCTGGAGCTGCACCAAATCTCTGCCATTCATGAACCTCCTGAGACTTTGCCTGCTACTGAGATGAGGTGAAACTTTTGCTGTGTCTTTCAAACACAGCCCTATTGCAGCACTGCAAGGTCCTGTTGCATCAACATGGGCTTTCAAAACACAGTAAAACCAAGTTGGCTCTTGATTATTTATTTATTTGGTGCTGGTGTCTCAGAGAGCAGCAGCACTCCTGACAGCAAGAGACTTCCAAGCATCTGTCCTTAGCTTTCCAGTGACCTTAGGGAAGCAACCCATAATCCACATATTTTAATTGCCACAGGGGTTTTGTGGGCTGTGGAGGGGTGGGAATGTGGGCAAGAATATTTCTGGGTCTATAATTAATCCTACTTTTTGTATGGGTGTGATTTATGTGACAGCCTCATCACTGTGGGGATAAAGGGGTTGTTGTACAGAGATGGGGAAGTCTGTAATTTGAAGGATGAGAAATATAGAGCAATTTCTCTGTGTTTAATAAGCCAGGCATATTGGAAAGGCTCTCATAAAGTACACTACCATGCTGCCAAAACGATCCTTTAGTTTTCTACAGCCTGAGGGTTATTCCAAGAGTGTCCCTAGAGTTTTTCGCTCCCAAAATCAGGATTCACCAAGCATTTGAATTAAAGACTGCAGCAGAAGTCAAAACTTGTAAAGTGAGGCTTCCAGGTCTTCTGACAATGGATGGAGCAGGAGCAGATGATGCCCTGCTCACTTCTGCTCCTTCCCAGGACATCCTGCTGTCCACATTTGCTCCCAAAGGAGCACCAAAAGGAAGGAATGAACTGCCACAACTTCTTTTCCACTGTGGTTAAGCAGATAAAGTATAACCTGGTTGTTATTTCATGCACAGTCTCTTTTGAAACTTAGTTATCTTTTAAAACAGTATAGCATATTTTAAAGTGTTCCTGTGCAAACTCTTTGGTTTCCTCCAGGACAATTCTGAGTTACCAAGGACTGTATCCCATCCCAGAAAAAATGAGGGCACTGACAAAAATAAGCATACCAGAAGCATTCTCTTGTCAGAGTTGTTTCTGCACATGCTGCCTCACACTAGTCGTGTGACCCAAGCCCAGAGTTCCTCACAAGTCTGTCATCTGACAGTCGCATCCTTTTGGCTCCATTGCTTCCCCTTCCTCCACAGTGATGCTGAGCTGATGCCACGCTGAGTCACCCATGTGGTGACAAGACACAGCACATTGCTAGTCAAGAGGTTTCACTTACATAAGTGCTTGTAAAAGATTAATTTCGAGGTACAGTACTTGACATGGGCCAGTTGCAAAAGATCATCCCCTCCTCTGATTAGTCAAAATGCAGCGATTTCTTTGCCTGTATTGTTTGGAAGAATAAGGTGACACATTCCCTGTATTTAAACTGCTGGGTAAAATGTAAAGAAAAGAGATTTGTCCTGTATTCCCTCAGCCAGCATCCTACCATCTCCACTGATTGATGATTGCCTTGGAGTTCAGGCTCTATTCAAGTTACTAATTTGGATGCAAAGCTCTCCTTAACACAGTTGCATACAGATAGCTATCATTTGCTAAAACGAGAAATTATTCCATTTCTTCTCCTCTGAAAGCTTAAAAACTGCTCTGGAGATTCACTGGCCAATATATAATTATCTACCAGCAGCAGCAGCTCAGCTCTGGTGTTATCTGCAGCTTCTAGCATGCAAAATTTCAGAGTCCAAATGCAGTGCTGGTGCAAAAGTCTGGAGTTTCCAGGAGAGCCTGGGAAAGGCAGCACTGGCTGTGCTCCTCATGGAAAGTTTCAGAAACAGCACCGTGTTTAACGGCAGTAACTCCAGAACTTGCCCCTAATGTCAGCAAGCAAGTTAGGCTGGCACTCCTGGGCCTGCATCTTGCTGCATACAACTGCTGTGTCACCTGTGAAATGTATTGTGCTGGACACAAAGCAAGAGAACTTCCACAGCAGCAGGACTGCTGACCAGTGAAAAGGCAGTGCAATATGGGCAGAGCTGTTATGGATTACACAGCACTTTACAGAAGTCAAATTTGGTTTATTCCTGTTCATGTATCAAAGGACCCTGGCCATTAGTGAGCTCTGTGGTTGGTTGGCTCAGCACAGATGGGGAATGAATGGCTACAGATTCTGAATTGACATATGTCCTACAAGCGCCTTCGCAGGCTGGTGTCTGCACACAAGTGACTTCTCACAGAGGGACTGCCAGTCCTGCTGCTGCATCAGGCTGTTCTGTGGGTAAATAGACTCAGTTCTCCAGAGATCTGATCTATCTCATATGTATAAACAGAGTAATATAAAACAGAGAAAATAAATGGGTAAGGCAAAACCTGAGTAGGGTTCTCTAAATCCAGCCATTCTTCTCAAAGCCTTGGAGGACTATGTCAGAAGCAGCAGCTGATACAGGCTGTTAATTCTACTGATTGCATTTCTTAGAGCTACTACTTGGGAAAATAACCCAAAAAGTCCTTCTATGAAATATCCCAAGCTACTGGGTGGTTGTGAGGCAGAAATAGGGTAGTAAACCTGTAGTCTTAGATGTCTACAATCCCTCTGTCAGAGATGTGGCTGCCAGTGCCAAAAGAAGACCAGATAACTCTGCATGTATATTGGGGTGGTACATGCAGAGCCATTTCCAGGACTAGGCTGAAAATATTCCCTGTCACTTTGGAGAACATGCTGGTCAGTGCAGGCTCAGACATGGACCCAAAGCCAAATTTTTTTAACATGAAGGACCCTGTCCTCTCGTGCCAATTGCAGAAAGGATTCTCCCTCAGAGGGGGTGTGGATGGCACAAGGGTTTAAAATGAGTTGTCATTTTGTTGAATTAGGAAAAATAACAAGTATTTTGTGAAGTAATTTATACTGTTATCATCTTCATGAACAGAACAGTGGCACAGAGTCAGAAATTCAATGGTACTCACTCTTCAGTATCTGGAAAGGCTTCTCCTGTTCAGAGAGAGCCATGAAACAAAGTTTGACTTCATGATCAGCCGCCAGAAATTCACATGCCTCCAAGACAAGGAGGCAAGAATAGAAGCTTAGGGAGCAGAGCAGCTTAGCCCACTTAAGAAGTTTACAAGTGAGTGAAAATGAAGAGTCAAAAGTCAAGGCAGGGAGCTGCAGAGCTGGTGGCAGTGAAAGTTGCAACACTCACTTGATCAGCATTTTTAAAGCCTGTTTATCTGAATACTGCTGAGATTTCAGAAGGGTGACAACAATCCTTCACACCGTGGTTCTGCTCACAGACCTGTCCTAACCCACCCCCGTAGGAGTTTCCCATCCCTCCCCAAGAACTGCCCCTGCTGGGTGAGCTCAGGCTCTGCCAGCCCTTCCCCTGGGCCAGGACAGCCTTTCCTCTCTCTGTGAGCAGCCGGGCAAGGCCACAGCCCATCAGCCTTGGCTGCCCAAGGTGTGGGCAGAGGAGGCGCACAAACCACCTCTCTGAGCACAGAGAGCACGGGGGAATTCTGTGCTGCAGAGTGTTTGTCCCACGGCTGCAGCACAGCCTGCCCAAGGACACGACTTGCATTCACTGCTGCATCTGCATGAGGATGCTCAGGCAGAACAAACGGCATGTGACCCAAGCCAATTACAGCTGGGAATTTGGATTAAAAATAAAAGAGGAATGAGAACATTTGTCACAGAATACTCCGTCCTTCAAGGAAAAGGGAATTTTCTAACAGGGAATAAAACCAGCATTTATTTTTATTAGAAGTGCTTCTGTTTCACTAGTTCTTTCTGACCCTAGGAGCAATTCTTCCTCGTGAGTTTGGCTTAGGCAAGCAATTGGAAGCAACACAATGTATGTTCTTTCTCAGCCTGGGAAGGGGGAATGTTGTGCCTGTTAGAAGCTGCCTGCACTTTGCACTTCTGGACAGTCAAACAGCAGGTGGATTTATAGTGTGGGCCTGAGATCCTACTGCCAAACAGGGTCAGAACAAGGAAAAAGGTTTACACAATTGTTATCTGGAGGAAATGTATTGGGAGTGCCAAAGCTGGGGTTTATAAGGGGGTTATCTCCTTGGACTAATTGTCAGTGGGTTATGCAGAGATGAGCTGCTCCTGTGTGGACACAAGGTCCAGGCAGTGATTTGCTCTGAGTGTTCACCTTGTTTTCCACAGAACTAAGGAGGGAGGAAGGTGTGTTGCCCTGGAGGTGACAGAGTGTGACACAGCAAATCCCCCATTGTAAACAACCATCAGAACAGATGGGTTTGGGTTTTGTTTGTTTAGGGTTTCTGTTTATTTGCTGTTGTTTTTCGGTAATGTCCATTTCTGCACTGTCTGTTTCAGAACAGGCTAAGGCCCACCCTAAGCTCAGCAGACACTGAGCTGTACAGTGCCATCAGCCCTGGCAAGAGCCTGTCCCAGTCACCCCAAGCTCTCTGCTGGAGCACAGCATCCCCTCCTCAGTTAATCAGTCACCGACTCCTTCTTCCATGGCTGGATTCTCTGAGGGCTTTGCTTGGATTCTGCTGTAGTTACACATTTACCCAGCCTGTGCTGCCCAACTGGAGAATAATCAGCCATCAGTACAGCCTGTAAGTCACAAAGTTCTCTTGCTGCTCATTCCGTCATTCCTTTATCACCTGGCAGGGAACCTATGCTATCAGCTTGGCAGAGGCTGGGGCAGTGGCATTCTGCTTACACATTGTCACTCTAGTATTTTGTCTATATGCCCAATGCTACACAGGCAAGCCAAGGAATTCTGCTAACTCAGCTATAGCACTCAGGCCTTGCAAACCTCTGTAAACAGAAATTCCCAGAGAAGAAATCCAAGAGCACGTTGTGGCAGGAAAAAATACATTTTAAATACATTTATTGAGAATTACTTAAACAGTTCATCAGTCAAGTGACAAACAAAAAGTAAGATCTTGTTTATAATCCCTCCTTGCTTTGGGTATGGTAAAAGGTTAGTAGACGGCAGGAAATTAAAATCGTATTTTATTTTTCCACCTGCTTCTCTCTATTACACTGTGGCAAACAGTGTGTAGTCTTAATGCATTCCATGACAGAGCCCAGGCAGTGTGGGAGCAATAATGAAACTTCACTACATTTTCTGGGAGTAGAAAAGCTGATGGGAAGATTGGAGGCTCACTTCAGGTATAGATTATTGCACACATTTTTCAGGCAGGTGATAACAGGGAAAATAACTATGCTGAAAAATAGATAAACACTGATTTCTTTGATTGACTCCAGGAACTGATTTCCAAGAGCATTCAGTAAGAAGAATTACTTCTTTCATATGGTTTATTTTCTTTCTTCACTTAAGGGTTGAAATCAATTATCTAAATCAAAGGAAATCTCTGGGGATTATTAGGCTGAAACCTTCAGCCTATGCTTTATCACATTTTCTCTTACTTGAAAACAGAAATAGCAATAAAAACTCTGTAAAATGAAGTATTTGAAGCAGGACTGTATTTAACATGGTGCCAGGTAAAATGAGTAATGGAGTTGTCAGTTCTGAAGGACTTCAAAGAAGCATTAAAGAGCACTTGGGATGTCAAGGTTAGATGTCACCATTTAAGGAAAATGAGGTGGAGGGGCTGGTGAAGGACTTGACTATCACAGTTAGAAGCAGAGAAATAGAAGTGCTTGAAGGGGACAAAAGATCTAATCCCTTCTTCTGTTCCAAGGCAGGAGCTGAGAATCTTGAACTATTCCTGGTAGACTGAAGGGGAAAACCAGAAGTTGGGGTAGAGTTATCTGAAAGAATAGCTGCTGTAGAAGAGCATATCTGTATAATTTATTCTCTTATTTAAGGTTTATTTGAGGTCAAGTGTACAAAACAGTGTAACACTGCTGTACAATGGCAGGTGTAGCCTCTCTTCCTGTACCATCTCTGGCTTTTTATGAGCAAATCTGGGAATTGCATTCACACAGGTAGCTAAACATACAGTCACTGTTTGTTGTCTCAAAGGTGGGGTTTTGTTGGCAGCTCCAGATCTGGAAATGCTGTTACCAGTGAAATGGAAAAAACCCAGTACATTGAGGCTGCTTTAAGGAACACTTTGATGAAACACAATTCACTTGCAGCTCCTGTTGTTGCAGGAAAGTGGTGAGGACATTTATTTAGTAAGCTGTTCATTTCAGTGGATACACCTTTGCTAAGGAGAACAGTATGAACATGTATATATACATATATTTGTAATAAGCACATCTCCCTCTGAAATAATAAAATTGTAGCTCATTTCTAGGAATAAGCATAGCATAGCAGCACTATTCACATGAGCAGCAGCAGCTGGTGCTCCATTCAACCTGTATTTTCTGCTAAAGGAGCTACTTCCCACATTTGAATACTTTATCACATTTCAATGGAAATTCTGCCTTGTAGACTTCTCCTGTTCTTGGAAGCACTAAAGAGTTTCACATCACCCAGCCATAGTTTGCAAACACTGTTGTTTCTTCAGCCCTGATTGCATGTTATCCCCATGGCAAATACAATTGCCTAACAGAAACAAACATTAAGAAAGCATTTATTGTATTGTTGCTTGTCCACTAATGCAACAGCTGGAAATAAAGAGGGGAACTGTCACCTGGAACAGCCAGTTCCAAGCACCCAACATTTTGGGAGAGGGTCCAGGAAGGTGCACAGTGTATTCTGAAATGGGCCCCCAGGCAAGACTGGATCATGCTTTTTGAAAGGCAAATTTGAACTCTTTTTCTTGGCTATTGAGATAAATACCGCCATCAGATCACCCCTGTATTATGAACTTAATCTGCTCCTCTTACAGTGCTTTCTAGATGGATGGATTCATACTCAGAACTCAAAGCTCAGGCTTAGGGTGGTCTCTGAGATCCTGCAACTAATTAGTTTTCTACAAATGCTGAAAGCCCTTTTCCTGTGCATACAGTACCTGGGGGGCAGAGATGCCCTTCCAGGATCCCTGCACTGTATGCACCCGAGGGTGTGTTCTACAAAGCCAACCTCAGCCCTCTCAGCGAGGCTGTGTCAAGGTCACAGGAAAAGCCAGTGACAAGTGTCTTCAGCGACATGATATCCTTGCAGCACTCAGGCACCCGAAGCCTTGGAAACAGCCTTGGCAACCACAGCCCAGTAAGGGCTGAAGTATTAAAGCCACACTCACAGGAGTGGCTCTATAGCAGAGGGGAATTTTAGATTTTATTCAGGCAGACCCCGAAGTTCTTGTGCCTCAGGTTTCCTTTGCCCAACACAAGGTAACTGTGTCCTGGTTATTTGGCGAGTCTCATGGATATGAATGTGAGAAGGGAAAGAGAAAAGTGAATTAATGCCACCAGCTTTGACAGGTTCCATGGATTTAGTGATATTAGTGATGTGATTTAGTTATATTAGCAGACTCCTTCAACATTTCTCACATCAGGTGAGAGAAAGAACCCTTCTGTATATGACTGGAAAGAAGACATAGGGTGTCACATCATAGTGGAGACTATGATTTGTCTTGTTTTATTTAGTCATCTAAAATTTACAGCCAGAGCCTGTAAAAGGAGCAGCATCTCCAAAGACAAAGCTGTGGCCCAGCCTAAAACATCGATCTCTGCAGGACATCAATGCCATGCTGAACTCCCCCCACTGCAGAATGAGATTAATGGCATGCTTGGCTTTGGGACAGACTGAAATGAAGTATTAGGAAATCAAGCCATAAGATACATGCACACTTTTGCCTTGTAAACAGGAAAATAGTTAGAGGAGAGAACCTAGAGGGAAGCTAGAAATTCATTCAGAAACAGATGCTGGCAAAAAAAAAATAAAAAAAAATTAGAAGATTTAGGGTTCTTTAATAACTTAAGCATCCTTTTTTTCCTACATAAACAAAGCCCTGCTAATAAGCCAAACTACCTTTCCAGTGTCTTGTGCCATAGTTTTAAATCATTAATGTCCATTAACTCCTGAGCTATCAGAGAGAATGTAAAAAAAAAAAAAGGAAAAGAATGTTATAAAAACAAACTGTGGCTTTTTAGGACTTTTTGCAATTTCCTGAGGCTTTTTCTTGAACTGGGGAACATCAAGTCCTCACCCTCCAGCAATTTATGGGAACAGTAGACTGTGCACAAGAGACTGGCCAGTGCAAGTCTATGGGAGAGGGAGAGGCAGATTCATACAATTGCCTGGTTTCAAAATGTCTTTTGAAAGAGCTGCTGTCCCTGAAGCTCAGCCTGGGTGGGAGGGAGGCACTGCCAGCCAGTGCTGGCACACGGGCACATCAAATGCCCCCAAAGTGCTACTGTGAGGATGCTGGGGGCTGCTCTACTACTGCCTGGCAAGGATGGCTTTCCTCACCAAGGGGCAGGGTCTTCTATGGAGAAAGGTCTATGAGAAATGAAATATGGTGGTTTTCTTTTGGTATTTCCCAGTTCTCATTCTCTGTCTCCTTTTCAGCATCTTAGGGCTGTGCCACTAAAGTCAGGACCAGGATGTGGCATCACCAGGGATGGTGGTGGTGAGAGCCAGTTGTCAGCCAAACAGATGTTTTGGCTACCAAGCAGTGCCTGCCTTTTTTAGCAACAGCAGCATGATATTATTGTGCATTGGGATCATGATTTGCTTTATCCACATCCTCATGTTGCACTGCCTTTTATTCCACAGTTTTTAATGGCATATTAGAGTTTTCTCTTGTACGGGTAAAACACCCCATTGCTGTTTGCTGAACTTCTTGCACTGATTCCAGACAGTTATTCCAGTATCTCAAGAGCAGGTTGAATGAAAAACTTGTGCTCCAGGATGCTTAAGTGTCTGTGAGGTGATTTAGAAATTCTAGGTGCATTGTATATTTTGTTATCCTACTCATTAAGCAAAGAGCACCCAGAAAGCCCCTTATGTATCTGAGGTGATATGATTTCTCACTTTGACAGCAAACTCTTCAAAAATACTTTTTCATCCATTTTTGCACTTGTCATAGTTTCCCCTTTCAATGCTTCACTGTATGAATGTTATATTCAGTTGTGCAGAGTCACATCATAGCACATTCACCGCTTCTGTCAGATTCAGAAGGTCAGTTATTCTGTCAATGAAGGAAATTAAATTCTATATGTCATGATTTTACTCTTGACAAAAATACTTATTACATTGCTATTGGCTGGATAGTCTAAGATGGCTAATAAACAAATCAGTAACTGATTAGCTATTTGAAGCTAGACTAACCTGAATTCTCTTAGTCCTTTGTTTTTCCTTTCAGAAGGAAAAAAAAAGTAGAAGAAATCTGTCCTTCTTAAGTCCTTTAAGGCCTCACTTTTCTGTGATCCATGAGTTCTTACAGGTAATCATTTAATGGCTCAGATTTCTTCAGCTATTTCCTTAAATACTCCAGGGTAAATTTCCTCGCAGCTTGCTCATTTGAATGTATCTAACCCAGCTGAACATATTTAAATTATTCTCTTCCTACTCTCCATACTCCAGTTTGCTGCTAATTTTAATTACTCTAAGCATCTGCTGGGAATTAACCTTTTACTGTGAAGACTTAAGAAAAGAAGCTGTTAAGCAACCAATCTTTATTCTTCTTTTATGGTAGCACTGTGATTTCTATCTCTTTGTTTATTTTAATGTACAGAATCTTTTCTCATCTCCTTTAATGCTTCTTGTAATTTTCTACTTTAGTATTATAACACCAATGGATATTTCCCATTAAGGGTGGCTCTAATAAGTCTGCACAAACAGAAGGGAAACACCTGATTCTAGAGTCAGTGTGTGGCAGGGAAAAGCTGCCCCGTCCTGGTCAGTGACATGGCCAGGCCCAGAACTGGAAGCATTACATTGGTCAGACAACATATCACTATGTAGTTTCACTTTGGTTTGCTATTTATTATCCAGGAACCCCTACTCTTCTGTGAGACATGAGAAAGCAGCTCACGAAACCATCAGGAGGGGAAAAAAAAATAAAAAAGAAAAGAGTTCTTAACCTGCAAATGAACACACAGCTGGGGAAATGAAATGTTAAGGGAACAGTCCTAGGTCAGCTTTCTTGTTTGTAAATAAAGTATTTCTGGTGGTGTTACATACTGGATTTTTCCTTGCAAAAAGAAACATCTTCAGGAATACTGCAGAAGATATTGTAAGAGGGGGGACCAGGAATGAGGCTTGGTACGAGGCTGGTTTCTTGGTGATCTAAGGTTAATCCCTGCCCTGCAAGCCCCTGCCCCAGCCCCCCCTGAGTCTGGCTGGTGCTGACAGAAAACACTGGGAGCAGTTTGCTGGAGGACCCTCCTGAACTGAACCTTCTCCATTGGAGGGGTCATGCACAGTGTGGTAAACCCAGAGAGCTGGGAATGGTCTGAGCAGAGCAATGCAGCAATGCGTTTCTTTTGGTAAAGGTGCAATTTGGAGACTGAGATTTTATCTTTGAAACCACATTTGAAAGACATATTAAAAAGCCCAATAAAACATGTTGGATTCTTAATCCATTGAGCAATTACTCATTTCAAATTACAGCAGGAACATTAAAACGCAGCTGGGGTAATTTCTAAGAAAATCAGGAGATATAATCATATGACAACATTCTTGTGCCCTGCAGTCTTAACATATGCAAAATGCCTCCTGAGCTGGAGGAGATCTAAGCACGGTGGGACAGGCTTTATTTTGAACAAGAAAAGTTCTTTACCATGCACCTATCAAAGTGAAATTGTGTTCCTCTGGCTGTCAGGCAGAATGTACCCACTGTCTGTGATTTAAGACTCACCAGACATGCCAAGAATATATTAGCTTACTCTTGGCAACAGAAATTGTATTTGTGTAACAACAAGCTCTAAAACCTCTTAAGAAACATTGTCTGATCTGTAGCATGGGACTCATTCATTTTGTTGTTGTTGTCATTTTACTGAAAACAAAAAAAAAGCACACAAGACATTTCTCCAGAAATCTGTAGGGTACCTTGGAATGTCTTTAAGAAAACCCCCAACAAACAATAAACACCAGGACAGATTGGGTAATTGCTCCATCTACTACTTATTGAAGGCTTGTTTGTAATGTAAAGGAGAATGTTTGTTGTAAGTGTCTCCTAGACACGATACTGTCCCTACACTGTCTCACATGAATTGCACAAGAATTTCAAAACCAGTGCCTAACATTAGGCTCTCAAATCTATATTTAAATATTCAGAATCCAGTTGCTTGTTGGTCAGCACTTCTGGATGCCAGACCTTGTGTTCATTTGGCTAAATGCAGGTCAGAGGAAGACCAGGAAAGGGACAAGGAGAGGCCAACAAATTAAACTCGCAATGTGAGGGACAAAGGTCTCAAATGCCTGCACTGCCCTCTAGAAGAGCACTGTAGCTGTCCATGTCTACTCATTTGTGCAAAGTAGAAGAGGTCCATCAAAACAAGGAAAAATAGTAAAAAGGAAAAGAAACTGCCTGCACTGGCTGATACCTGCTGGAGCTGAGGAAAACTAGGTTCCAGTCCTGCAGCTCAAGAATAAGAGTCTGAACTGGGTTTGACAAGGGTCATGGCAGTTTTGAACTGTCTCATTACGGTCCCAATGCAGACTAGAAACTCATTCTGTGGATTGCATTTCTATTTGCATTGCAGAAGCACACTCCTGTCTTCACACTCAGCAGGAAAACTCTAAGTTCTCACTGAGCTCTCTCTATCTCTCAGAGCTGTTGGGGGAGGTTTGCTGCCCTCAAGAATTGGCAAGATGCTCCTCAAGGTTGCCATTGACCCTAGGATAGCTGCAGAGGGCAGGACAGCTCCCAGCCCCTGGAACACTGCTTTCAGGAAAGGAAATGTTATTATAATTTGTATCCTCAGCCCCTTGGCTGCTCACCAAACTACCATAACTCTGAGCAGGACAGGCACTCACAGCCAGGCAGGGCACAGGCCGGATGCAGGGACAGGAACTGGGGACAATGGGAAGGATCTGGGGTGCAGCAGGAGCCACAGGCTGTCCTGTGGCTTGCACTGACCGTCAGCTCCTTGTGCAGCTGCTTCTTTATGGAAAGATATAAACTGGGAAATCCAGTCACACTCCGGGGGACAACAACTCCTCTCTCCCTCTTGTTTGAACAATGCCCACAACTGAATATTCATGTGCCTTTAAGTGGAAGTTCGAGGATTCTTGCTGGTACAGAAAGAAAACTCTCAGCCACTGGAAATCAGTCAGGCTTCAGCCAGAGTGGGAGTGCTGGCATGAAACACACTGTGCTTATCACTGAGCATGGCTGTATGGCTTTTAGGTGAGCCCTCATGGATCTGACACTCCATTTCCAGTATTTTAACATCTGATTTATTCTTAAAAACACTTGGCATTTACTGTTCCTCAAACATCCTTTCTGCATATTTGGAACAGGCATCCCCAGTCCTCCATTTAGGATGGAATCCTCCTCACTTTGGGTACTAACAGCACTCAGAGAGTGCCCAGACTCAGTAGTGGTGGGAATACCACTTGTGGGCCATGGCATTGTCTTCACTGGGTTGTGGTGCAGCACTGCACAGGATACCAAAACTTAGCATGGATATTACAGAATTCTTCTGACACAGCTGGAGATTTGCTCTCCAAACCAACTGTGTCCTGCTTGTACAGTTCCTATTTCTTTACGTGACTGAAGAGTGAATATTACGGTCAAACTCATTCACATGTCATCTCTGGAGACAATTGTACAAGCAGTCCTGATTCAAAGGCTACTGACTTGAAATGTGTGACTGAGAGCGGCCAGAATCAAGACCGTGAGCACTCAAGTCCTGTCACTTACAACACAAACTGATTTTTCTCTAAACGTGAACAGCTACTGCATTCTAGGCCTGATCTGAGATTTGGAAAGCTTTCCTTGGATTCAGAAGGTTGTCAGTGAAACTCTGGGTTAATTGCATTCCAGGCTGGGTGTCAGTTAACATGCACAACTTCTTGTGTACAAATGGAAGTGTGGTGAGGAGCAAATAAGGATGAAAGATCACGTATAAGCTTTGTAAGTGGTGCTTTACAGCCCACTGTTTCCTCCCTCGTGGTACAGGGGGCTTGGAACTGGATGTTCTTTGGGGTCCCTTCCAACCCAACCCGTTCTATGATAATATATGTATTAAGTTGTATAATTGCCAGTAATGGTAATTTATTGTGGTACCACGAGGTAGAAATACTTCTATTGTACCTGGCATGTAAACACCTAACAAAGAGCAAATTAAAAGTTATGCCTTTGGGGAACCAAAAAATCGCTTACATCAGAAAATACTCTCTTTGTGAGTACAGGATTTTTATTATTGGGTGCCAAAAGAACCCTCTTCAGAACTCAGACTATCCAAATAACTCCTACATGCCACCTTTACAACTCTGTCATGTTTGCAAAATCCATTTTTAGCATGATTTCATTCACTGTGATTTCATTTTGGTCTGATGCCATTGCCTCTAAGGACATTCTACCAGATTTGAGTTCTCCTTGCCAGCAGAATCTGTACCTTTGTATTACAATAGTAAATGCAACAATCACTTCTGGTAGAGTTCACCCAGAAATGAAGGTAAAGGACTGCCAGTGATGGAGTTTTCCATTATCTTCACACATTTTAATTTTTCCCAGTAACAGCTGCAAAATTAAAATATATATTAACTTACTAATAATTTAGTATGTTTTATTTTTAATAATTAGAACAAACCTGCTTCTGATAGTAATTTGCATTGTCTTTTTCCACTGGGCTGCAAGCGAAGGTTTAATAATGAGATCAGGGAATCTTATTGCATAAATTGATCTTGCAAAGGCAAAGCACCTTGGAAGTCAAATCTTCCTTGAATCTGGCTATACTACCCTCATTGTAAATGTTTACATTTCATTGTACAAATGCAGAGACTACAAATACCAAACATTTGTACTCGAACTGTATATGTAGACTCCAGAAGCAGAAGAACCTGCATAACTCTGTATCTTGCCTGTTAGAGCACAGCTGGTATATGGTTGCTTGCCTAGCAGCCTAGAATTGATCACATTAATTCACATTAAAGTGTGAAAACTAAAAAAAAAAGAAAGTATAAAAGATGTGTGGAAATGTTCAGCTAAACAGCTAGCAGATCTTTTGATTAAAGTTTAGCTAAGAGACATCAAGGACAATTGTCTTAGTTCAGGGGAGAACTAAGATATCTATGTTGGCCAAGAAATAATTCCTCTCCTTTAAATTTAGAAAACAGAACTTTAATTAGAAATATATATATATATATATGAAAGGATAACAGTTCAAATCCACAATACACACATATATATATGTCCAGAAAGAACCAAACAACAACAGTTTGTAATAAACTCCTCCACCCCCAAACGACAAGGCAAAACAGTTAAAAGGTCTTTTGGTTACCCCCCAAAAAAGGGGGGAATGCAATTATATCTACGGACAGCATGTGACGATGTCATGCCCGCCCAGCTGGGCTCTCTGCCTCAGGGGTGATGGCAGGCACAGTCCCCAGTCCACCTCCCGTGAGAAATTGGAAAGAAAGCAGCAGCAATCCCATCTCTGCAGGGGCAGGAAACAGGCGTTCTTCCTCTCCTCTTTTCCTCACAGCAACTTCTACGATGCCCACGATCGCTCATGGATGAAAACAGTTGAGTTAAGGAGAGGAAAAAAACACAGTCCAGCTATCCAGTGATGCCGGGACCATTGTGGGTGTCCCCCATCCTCCTCACTCTGCTGAGAGCTGAGCTCCTGACCTGTGCAGAAAGCGCAGAAACCCCGACCCCTTCCCCCACCCGAGCCCATCTTCCCTCCCCCTCCCAGCCGGGGGAGAGATCAGAACAAAAGGCTCTGGCTAAAGCAGTTAACATCAGGATATGCACATTCATTGTGTCCTTTGTTAACCATCTTTACTGACACTAAGGCGTTGGCTCCAAACTTTTTGGAAGGAATTCCAGCCGAGTTTTGAAACTATAACAACAATATAATCTGGATCCAACACACTGCAATGAAACTATTCCTTGCACATTAGGATGGATTACTGGATTGGGCATATCTAAATCCACCTCTGATTCCCCTAGATTTATTCTGGTTTGAGGCTTAACTGTGGAAGAATTTTGTGACACTCATTTCTGAAAGGACCTCCCTGTACAAATGGGCCACATCTGGAGTCTCAAATTTGCACAGCCTTGAACATCTGAGTGTCTGCTCAGATATTTGGGGTTCTACTTGCAATTAGGGCCCATGGTCTTGGTTCTGTGTCAGGTACAGAAAAAGAAGGAAACTCAGTGACCAAAGTTCAAGAACAGCTCATGTGAGAGATTCCATTGAAGAGTTCCTGATACTATCCTGTTATCAAATCCTTTTTTTCAATCTAGAACCCAAACTTTGCCCTTGCTGCAGGAGCCACCTCCTCTGCTCTGCTGTGATTTTTCATTTAATATAGCAGGAAGAAGAGTGATCTCCCTTGCCAGCAAACAGATGTCTACTAAGAAGATTTTACAAACTGATCAATTGCAAAATCCCTCACTGCAACCCTTCAGAAAATCAGATGCCCTCTGCCCTTCCTCCCACCCAGCCTGGTTGCCAAAACTTACATACAAAATTATTACTGTAATGTTTTATAGTCACTGGGAAACAAATATCCATTTGGTCTTACAGAATGATGTGAAATGAATCTCTGGTCTCAAAAGAAAAAAAAAATCTATTAAAAGTAGCTCTTTTTCCTCCCTCCTCCCTCTCCCAGGCCCCCTTTGCTCCCCTCCCCCAACAATAAAGGATGTTTTGGAACAGCCTTTTCAGGAAACATTTCCACAGCAAAATGCAGCATCATTTATAATATTTAAAGCTACATTTTTGTTGAGATGGCTTGGCAGGCTTTGCTTGCAAATCTGGCAGGATATGGCCAACTGAGAGTTAGCACTAACAAACTGAGGATATGCTGACACAACAGAATACTTTAATCATCATTGCAGCAAGCAGGACAAGATCTTCTTCTGCACTGCCAGCTCTTCCCAGTGTGAGAACCAATGGTGCTGCGTATTCCTCCTTCCCTCCCCTGCCTCTGGAGAGTACGGTTTTCCCTTGCTGTCTCCACTGAACTAAAAAAACCTCGTTGAGTAACAGCATATAATATAACGTGCAATGGATATTCCTCTTGGCCAATGCTGTTATGAAAATGCTACCCATTTCCAACACAGTAAGGAAGCATAATAATTAAAAAGAAAGTCCTTAACCAATAGGTGTCTCAATAGAAGGCCTATTTTCACTTGCAGCTAAAGCTCTTTTTTGGCTTCACCCTCTCTACAGCAAGACTGAAAGCTACCTCCATTTAGCAAAATCCTAATTAGAAACTCTAATTTGAGAGCTGAGAACTGTTCTTAGCCACTTGCATAAATCTAGTGAAGGAAATTAATTTCACATTTAAAAGAAACCCTGAGGAATTTAACCCTGAAACCCTGAGTTACTGCCCCAAGTAATGCTTGCCCAGAGTACAACTTGCCCACAGAATTCCTGCTATGTGACCTGGCTAAGCTAGACTGTGTTCCTGCAGTACTCTAGCCCAGGATTTGATACATCGAGCAATAAAGACCTGTGTTGTCAAAGAGACTGTGAATTGGACTAACCCCTCCTATTTTGGAGCATGGCAATGTACAGATGCTGCTGCCTTTGTTACACTAAAACTTGCAAACACGAAGTCCTTAAGGCATTTGGCTCTTGCAAAGAATAAAGGTGAAAACTTTAAGATCATGTGTGGGGATCCTGAATAGGACAGCAAAGAATTCACTTTCGGCTCCCTCCCTTTGCCTTGTCTTGGTGTAGGATCCTTGGAATGGTGCTGGTGTCTGTAAGGCCAAGCTCAGCAGGACTCTCTAATCTGGTTTAGGAACTTCAGGTGCCTTGCAGACAAATAAGTATGACCAGGATTCATTTCCAGGATTACACACAGGGCATGTTGGGAAGAAGGGTTGGTATGTTTGCAAAGGGTGCAGCTTTTACAAAGAACAGAGACTGGGACACAATGAGCTGGGATCCTCTGCAGAGCCCTTGCAGCTCAGAGGGGGTTTGCCAGGCCCGCTGAAGGAGCAGTGAAACTACACCACCTCCATACCCTGAGCTGCAGCTGCTCACATCTGTCTCCAGCTCAGCTCTGGGACTGAGGAGATGTGTATTTAACAGCTCATCTAGGGGGGGAAACCCAGCTGAACTGATATTTCTGAAAGCAGGGATGTGGCAAAAGAGTCTGATGAGACACAGGGCCAGAGGGCAATGCAGCTTGCCCAGAAGCAAAAATACTTGTATCTAAATAGTCTTTTTGTACTGGAAAATGAGCAGTGTATATTTTGAGGCAACTCTCACGATGTATGAGGGAAAAGTAATGAACGGCAGTTAGTTTTTGGTATCTGGAGTTCTTCCATCCACAGGTTGCTGGTAATGGTTTCTGGCTGGGAGTTCTAACTGAATGTTCTGTATGTCCCTGCTCATGCGCACACACAAATAACACAATACTATATTGCATCTAGAGTTTTGGAATCATTTCATTCTTTCTTTTGTTGGTGGGTCAGTTACTGACTCCTGATTCTTTTCTTGCCAGTGAAGCTGTGCTGCCTCAGTGCTCCAGTTTCATATCCATATCCTGCGTATCAAAATGGAAAACCAGAAATTGTTTTTTGTACAGTCACTTTCAGGGCTGATAAGAGTGAAAGTATATTGCTTATATTCACATATTGGAGACACCCTAGTATAGCTGCTTTTTAACCACTGTAGGCAAGGCTGTTGCAATGGGATTTGTGATGAGGTACACAATTTTCCCCAATGCTTGGATGAAACCCTGAAGCATTTGACAAGTGTATGACTGAGCTGATCCAGGAGGCGTAGGGGTTTTTCCCCTCATTTTTGTTCTCCTCCTATTACTAATCTCTAGCTGTAGCTTGGTATTGCTCGTGTTTACAAAGTTGATGTTATGTCTATTTAAGGGAGAGATGGCCCCTCATCTAAAAGGAAAGACGTCCCATTAAAACACACTCAGCTTCAAGAGAGAGTTCACAATTGCAAATCAAATATGAACACCTGGTCCCCCAGGGTTTAACAGTGACTGAAACTCAGAGTGTGTGTGCTGAAGGGAAGGCAGGGCAGGACAGGCCCATGGCACCTCTGAGATCTGTGACACACGTTGTGAGAGCAGTCACCAGCAATTCCACTTTCTAGGACTGCTAAGGACTGTCTATGCCAGGAACAGGTGATGGTGGGAACACACAGCCCAACCATGCCTTTCACACAGTGCTGAAAGGTGCTTAATTACGTGCACAGGGGGATAAAGCTTTTCATTGCAGTTAGGTGATTAAAATGGTCTCAGCTGTCTGGGCTCTAACTGGTGATGTTGGGAGTGTTTTTCTCTCTAAACTTTCAGTCTAGGCCGCTCACAGCAATATAACTGGTCACCAATGAACTGTGAAGAAGGCCATTTTCCCTGTGAAACAGGGACTTCTGAGCTTCTACAAGAGATGTTTGGATGCCTGGTTGATGCCCGTCACAGTGAGGGAAACCTGCTGGATGTGTGCAGATACATTGAATGGCTTCCTCTGGACACGATTTACCTCCAGCATTTTTCTACTGGAAAAGCAGATCATTGTAAAACACAAGACAGAATAACAGCTCAGAAGCTTTACAGCTCCTGGGAATGCCTCAGTACCCCACTTAGCACAGCATCCCTGAAGAGGTCACCATGTAGGGAACAGAAGGCAAAGGAACAACAGCACAGCACAAGCAAACTGAAGCTCTTCAAAGGCAGGCACATACCAGCTGAGTGCTTCTGGGTTTGAGCTGTTAGATGTTCTTAGTAGCACCGAAGATCAGAAACCAAATTGTTCATTTATGGCAGAGCCCATTCTAAACAAAACTCCAGAGAGTCTGAAAGTATTACAACCTACTTATGAACCCCCATTAGCAAGTTTTTGTTTTTAATAAATAAAGTCCCATAGAAACAGAAAGTATTTACAATTAGATCAAAATTCTGAATAGAATTCACAAGAGAAAATGATATTTTTTGAGAAAATGTTTTCATAGCCTCATAACAGTCATTTGTTCTAAATTAGTACATAGCAATTGTCCATTAAATGAACACTTTTTCCCTTAAGACCTATTCTTGTAGCAAAGTATTTTAGGCAAAACTTCTTAACCATGATGTAACCGTTCAGAATCAGAATACTTCAGTGATTAGTAACTCACAGAAAAAATTAACACTTTCCATGGCTTGAGGAAAACATGATGAATAACTGTCAACATGTACGAGAAGACAGTATGGAAGGAGAACAATGTATTTTATTAGAGCAACTTATACAGTCGAAATTAAAATATAGGCTTTGGGGCATTCAGTCCCTTCATCCTCATGAAGGATGACACCTGCTCCTGCAAAACTCTCTTCTCTTTCGTCCTTGCACTGCTAAGACTATGATTACACCACTGCTCTCCCAGTATATGGGTTGTTGGACTGAGTGGCTTAGACACTGTCCCTGCTAAACTCAAAAATATTACCCCTTGCAAGAGTTGAATGAAGCTCTTTGGGTTCATGTGCTTCTGGGCTGCATGGATTGCCTCCTGTAACAAAGTACTGAACTCAGTTTCACTGTCAGAGCACCTTTTCCGCTATTCTTTTCAAATAATTCTAATACTACTTATGTAAGACCATGCCCTAGAATTCTTCTTTTTCGAAGCTACTTCTGAACTTCCATTTCTAGTGAAGCCAATGGGAAATTGGATTGTAGGAGAAATGCAGGCTCAGATGAACAGTGTTTGCTGTGTGTTGCTATTACAGGAATTTAGTGTTGGAGCTGTGGTCCATCTCAGTGCCAGTTCCTCTTTGATACATCCTCCTACGGGAGGGGTGACCTCTGCAATTTAATAGAGGTTCTCCCACTACGTGAGAGATGGCAAATTTTCAAATGTCCAGTGGAAAACAGCTTAAGAAGAGAAAGATTTTATTTTCAATTTTAACAGCAATAAATTAGTGTGCCTGGAATTCCTGTCAGAACGTGACACTCAGCTGGCACAACTTGTCTGTCTTGAGCTGTGCAGAAAATGTGCACTCCTGAGCATTAACATGCAATGTTCCACTGGCTTCAGGGTAATCATTTCCGAGTTACCTGAGATGATCTCACTGCAAACTCAGTAAGAACAAAGCTGTTCACTTTGGCCTCACAGTGATTTCATGTCAGTGCAATTTCACCCATCGGCTTTAAACCATGAGGCTCAATGATCCAGTTCTCCAAACTTCCTGGTGGGCACAGCACTTGTTACTGACCATAGTCCCAGAGGTTACCTGAAATAAGGACTGGGAAACTTTTCCAGATGTAGAAGGCATGAGCTGAAGGGTTTATTTTAATATTTACCTCTCTCTGGTTCTTTATTGCTCCGTGAAGACCCTGCTCACAGAAAGCCCCCGTTACATCTTCATCCACTTACCTATCAACACTCAACTTATCTCACCAAGTTTAAGGCACACTTTGTGCTACAAAAAAAATGGACATGGGGAGGAAACCAAAGACATTCAACTGAAGGCCTCTCCTTACTTTGATATATAAGTTACAGTTAGTGGCTTTTTTCCCCCAAATTCCCTCTTCTGGTCCACCACCGCAGATCACACCTGCATGACTCTGGGGGTCACATTCCGAGACTATCAAATATGAGCAGGCAAAATGTAAATCCAAGGGAATCTCACATCAGTACCGAAAATACTCAAAAGAGAGAGTGTAAGTAAGTAAATTTACCTACTGTGAAATTTATTCCCTCTCCTGCATTTTCCTTCCAGTGGAATTCTTAGGTGACATTATAGGGCAACATATGTAAGACAACTCACAATCCCCACAGCAGTGACCATCTCCCAGCACTCTTGTTGCCGGGGATAAACAATGATAGTTCAAGGCAAACTGATGTTGCAGGGTTTCCATTACAGCTTTATCTTCTCAAGAATTAAATTGAGCCTTGCTTTTGTTCAGGATGACTGAATATGTTGTTCAATGGTAGTTCATCAAGTAATTTGGGAAGGTCTCAGGCCAAGAGGTTTGTACCAACCTATTCCAACTCAGCAGTGCATACTCCTTAATTAATTCTTGAAGTGGCATCTAATTTTTGGGTTTGCCCACTAATGATGGGCCTAATTCTTACTTACACCAAAGTCTGTCAGTGTCAAATCATATTATTGAAGGCGCAAATGTTGTCAGACCTGACACTTCTAACTTTGGCTTTTTAAACTCTCACAGAAGTTATACTAAGCTGTGATTCCATTTTATTTTGCTGCTTCCTTGGGAGCACAAAACTGAATGTGATGCTTAAAATGTTTCCCTAGAAATGTTCAAGGAGAAAGATTTTTATTTAATTGAAAATTTAACTGCATGCTTAGCCAACTTGAGCGAAGCATCAATCACACTGGACAAGCAATTTTAAGAAATAAGATAGTTAAAAAATTAATTCTGAAAATACTGCCAACAATTTATTGATATAGATATTTTTAATATTAAAAGTAAATTGTAAATGTGTCTTTATAAACAATATGCATAAAATAGATCTACTATACTAAGCTCTCTCTCTTTAAATGCTGTTTCACAGTAATTTCTTAGGTATGCAAAGTTTTCCCTCAAAGAAATAGTGCAATCTGAAGAACATACATTATGTCAGTGGATTAGAACTACTCTGGTCATTAATACAAGTCTTTATAGATCTCTTGTAGGAGTGGGTGAAGGCTCATGTCTGTCTCAGTTTTCTTTATGATCTGCAAGAGCTGCACGTGTTCTGTTACAATCTGTCTGAGGTCCGTCATTTTCTGGAGCAACTTTGCAAAGAGCTGTGATGACTCTGGGTGATTGAGCTTCAGCTGCAGCTCCAGAGCTTGCAACAGGTTGTCCTGAATGTCTTCAATGGGCTTCACATTCAACAACCCCGGGCGATCTGGGAAAAAATTGGGAGATGTAGGTTTGTGAACAACATGGAAACATTGACCTCACGCATTAATTTCTTAAACATTAAACAGCATATTAAGCCTGTACATATGGTACTTCCTGAGAACTGTTTGACAATCAGTCCATGTGTTTATTGTCAGATTTTACTGGAATTTGCTCAAAGAAGTTTTCAGGCCCAGTCTCAAAAAGGGTTCAAGCAGACACAGCTACAGGTTCGTTCTCTACTACAGTACACTTTCCCAGTGGGAAGGAAGGGTGAGATACAGCTGGGGGATCTGCAGCCCGTGTCAGGATTGGAACATCTACACACACTGAAGGATTTGCATGTATTCACTGCCACTGCAAATGTTTCCTGCCATGGTGGATGCAAACCTATAAAAATTTTTAAAAGGGTAATTCAGCTAACCTGGAGACTTAAAAATCACAGGCTCAGTTCTCCTCCGTGCCCAAGCTGCAGCTGCTATTAAGAAGTTTCATGATGGCTTTAGCACCAGCTCCTCACTTAGGCACAGACACTTCTGGCAGTGGAGACTAACAGATGTGGCGGGTGCAGAAAATGCCTTTGCTGGGCTCATGCCAGCAGACAGCTCTGCTCCATATGGAGGAGCCTGGGGTGGATGTTTCCAGCCACAGTCAGTCCCTTGCACTGCCACAGCTGCCAGAGTCCAGGACCAGCCTTGGCACAGCTTCTTCTTCAGCAAGAAGCAAAATCTTTCTTTTTTAATGACTATTATTGTCATCATAATTAGCTGGTCTGTTATTTCTGTCTGTCCCCAAATACATTCTTAAGTGGCTGCAATTATTGTTGAACAGAATCTGTAACATTTGTTTATCTAACTTGAGGTAATAAATTATTTGATTCTACAGCAATGAAAGTTAATGAAATGTGCAATGTCTAAGCAATGAAAGTTGCTCACATTGTTAAAGCCCCAGATATGACAATGACCACCATGAATTTGTTACTGCTTATCTACTTTATACTGGGTAACACATTCTGATTACCAGAATGCTCCATGAAAAAGGAGTCAATAATTTAAATAACATTTGCTGTCTAGCTATGAAACTAATTTTATAGGTTGATCAATAAAAAGCAGTGCCTATATCTTGCCTTAAATTACTTCCCTTTGGTAATCAAATAATTTCATTTCAAAAAGGACAAGAGGTTGATCTTTATTAAAAAGTTAAAAAATAGGGGGTTATTTCCTGTGATCTGAGTAACCTTTCTGTGCATACAGTTCTACTAACTCGACTTGACTTGTGCTGTACACTAGAAAAAAAGGCTAAGAGAAAACAAAGCTCTTTAGAAATACATTGGTGTTTTACTTCATGGAAAAAAAACCTGCAGTGTAAACTAAAAGACAAAGTTGGCAGGAAAACAAATGAGTATATACAAGCCATGGAAACGAAGGTCACTGATTAGGAAAGGATCCTCAGTTCTCCAAGGGGTCTGGGGATGGTTTTTCAGAAACAGGAATAAGGGTAACTTTGAATATGGACATCGATATTTGTTTGCCAATGTGCTTGTGTTGCAGACATCACTTATTTATCCCACTCAACTGATAATACCATGGCTCAGAAAGTCTTTGGGTAAACATCTGCAAGCAGCAAATTATCTCCAAACAAATGGTTCCTTTTTATTCACTTCCTTTGGCAATATTTTCAAGCACTTATTTTTTAGATAGAGAATTTTTGATCAATGTTAGATATTTATTTTTGATTATCTGAATGCATTGCATGTGCTGCAGGATCTAGTCACCTTCTTTATATGTCTCCAAAACTTTCCAAATTTCAGGGCTTCAAAGCTGTCGATAATTTTGGGTTGCAATTGCTTTAAATTTACTTGTGTGCTGCAGGTGAACTCTGAACTAGCTGGGCATGACTCAGTGTGCAGTGATATAAAAATCAAAAAGCACAAAGACTGTGGCCTGGATTTCCTCTGAGATTAATCTGCATTTGCCCCCTCCTTCCCTGTGGTGGGAATTTTTAGGGTGTGAGTTTTTTGGAGGAGAATTCCAATTCACCTAGAGAGCCCAGGAGGCAACTCTGCTGAGTCTGGAACTTACCAGGGAACCCCCACATCTGGGTGCCCAAGGTCAATTGAAATTCAGTGACACAGTACTGGCTAAAATCCTTAAAATCCCTTGGAAAAGCCAGTCTGATGGCTTCACAATGACCCAGTGGAACCAGAGTCAGAAAAGATGACTATGACAAAAGTCTACAAGATCATCAGAAGTTATTTTTAAATAAGCCAATTCAAGAGGAAGGAAAATTCCCATTGAAGGCAAGAGGGATTTTTCATGAATGAGAACTTCAGGATATGGACAGTATTTTTTGGGTGTTGACAGCAATACTTTCTCAGTAAAAATTTCTTGCAGAGGAAAATGCTGTTTCTGTTCCAAGAGACTTATCTAAATCAGGAAAGAAGGAAGTAAGAGGCAAAAGCTTTAACATCCAGCTATTATGGTATATTTCAAGCTGTTAAGATGCATTTGGTTATGTATGAAAAGCTGAGTTTTGTGTAGTAAAGAGCTGCAGATAGATGTGGCTTGTAGAAAAAATTACAAAGGAAATGATTAGCAGTAAACCTCAGGAAACATTCAGAGAATGGGAAGAAACAGAAATGGGAGTGTGAAATTAGATGTGACACTGTGGTGGAGGCCTTTGAAGAGGCTAAAATAGCCCCAAAACTGCTCTTTGGAAGCTTTGTTCCTCACACATGAAATTGCCATCTGCACATCTTTACATTTTAGTATCTTTGAATAAGTGCATTTTTCATTTAAATACACATTATAAAATCTTACTATGGTAAATCAGGCAAAGATATGGCTGAGTGAACAACTATGCCACTGCTTTTGCTGAGGTAGATATGAGTCAGCAGTTTGAGGCAGATATGAGTTAGCAGTTTGAGGGTTTTCTTCTGAGACTGTCACATGTATTGTCATCACCAGGCTTTTGGTTCAAAGCCTACAGTAATTGTCTGCAGTTCTTGGGCTGATTACAACACATTTCTTTGTTCTAACAGAGAGCAGCATTTGTGCAGCAGTCAAATATGCACTATTTCTTGGTACTATTCAGTGATAAAACTGTAAATTTTGCTGATCTCCGAATGCAGCCAAATTCCTGAACACAGTGTTTAATGAAGCAGCAGGGAGCTGAGGCTTCAAATTTACTGTAAAGAAAACACTCAGAAAAGAGGAAAGTGAATGCAGCAACATCTCTGAACTCAAAGACTGGTTTTATTTCACCTAGGCAAGCAGAATCTGGAACTTTAAAGGTATATCCTGCCACAAACACTAACGTATCCCAAACACTGCAGAAGATAACATACCAAAGTTCAATCCATAACATGTAAACATGCTACAACATACCCTTTTGAGCTTTTTATGTATTTGACAACAACCTGCTTGAGTGAATCTGCTCTGTTTATAAATCTGGTTTATCCCAATAAGGTTTGGAGTATTTTCTTTCCTGCCCAAGAGACATCCAACTTGTTTTCCTTAAAGCTTCTTCTTATGATAGACTCCATTTTCAGCTCAGATATATATAAACTTTTCAGAGATGCCTCAAGTTCTTTAGTATGTATAGCACAGCACTCACCACTGACTGTGGATGTCTGTCAGTGGCAGAGAGGAATCCGGCAGGGAGGGAGAATATCTCCTGCAATAAAGCTTGCCAAATCTCATTTACCCAAAGTGCATCTTGCAAAGTTACCAGAACTAAAAGGATGCTGTAATAAGAGTTTGGCGTTGCTGTTAACGGCAGAAAACACTTCTGTTGTACAAACTAGGTGACACCCCACTGCTAACACACAGTCCTTCTGCCTCACCACCATGAAATTCAGAATGCAAGAATTTGTTTGCCATTTACATTGTTTTATAGCACCAACAGTAAGAGCAACTCTTCAGCTTTGTGGTGATGAGTTCAGAGTCACATTTGGAGTGGCCGAGGCAGAGTGAGGCTGCACTGAGCAGCTCAGGGACAGCAAAACCAGCTACTGTGGCAGTGGGGGTACTTCCATTCTGTTGCTATCACAGTTAATTTGTCAGCCTCTTACTGTTGTTATATGGACTTCTTGCCTTTTTATGTAACATGCAAAAGCAGCTGTTTCAATATCAAAAGGTTGAACTGTTTTATAGGATTTGTGGCAAATTCCAAACACTTCACAATGAAAAGCTTTCTATGTGTAATGTTCCATCTGGAATTATCTTTCTCTTTTCTTTCTCTTCTTCTTTGTTGAGCTGCACAAGAGCCAGCACTCCTGAGCCAGCAGAACTAACATAATTTCATCAGGTAATGACAGATTCACTTACAATTAGAGCATTTGGCTGGATCTCTTTTGGTTTCACAAACTTGTTTTCTCATAAAGATATTGGTACACAGGATTTCTTGAAGTGATTTAAACATTGCAGTATTCCTGCAACTAGTAAAGTCCTCAAGGTAATATGAACTGGTTCTGAAATCCCGTTTTCAGTGAAATCATCCTGGTTGTATATTCATACAGTTCTTACATAAATACAGTTTTGCAAGGTCAGAGCTCTTCCAGAAACAGAAGCTTGTGAGACAGCTGAGTCACAGGGCTTCAGTTCCATTCCACATGAGGTATTACAGTTTCACGTTCAGATACATGTCATATCTGACTGCCAAATCCACGAGAAAAGCCATTCTGTAGCTGGCAACAAAGCTTAATTTTTTCAAAATATAAGCTCAGTTTTTACAAAGTAGCTATGGTGTTTTCTTTGAGAAAAAACAGTTCTGAATAAAGACAGTGAGATTTTTGTTATCAAGAAATTAAAGGATTTTCCTAGAAAGGACTGATTTTATATATTTATATGGATTTGCTTCAGAGACTTAAGAACAAGTGATTAAAAATCAGAGTTCTTCACAGATCTCTGTTTACAAATTATTCTCAAAAAAAAAAAAGACTATTGATAAATCTGGTTCAACATAGTCAATTCCATTATGTAAGATTATTCACATCATACCGATTTCCTTCAACATAAACCAAACACTGCTGAAGACACAGCTTTGCAGGTTGCCAGTTCCCTTTTTCCAATTAGCAGTGAATTTTGAGAGGCCTTTTTCTCATCTGTCAAATTTCAATATATTACAAAATGCAAAATATTGGCATCTTTCATGTAGTGCCCTAATAGGTTTGTATAATTTTTCCTCCCCCATCTAAGCCAACAGAAAATATACCAGCAATGTATTTTCCCTTCCTGAATTAATGCAGAGTCCTCAGGGATCATCTTGGTCAAAGGTTTGGACAAGGAAATGTCTTCTGGAAACTCGACTTGTTTGAACTGGAATAAACCGTATTGTGATACCACATTTTTACTGAATGAAACACAATGCCAGGAGGAATTGTAGGTGATTTTAAATGAAACTATACGTAACAAAGCACTCTCAGCAGCATGTTTGTTTTTAGAACAATAGCATATGGTTGTGTTTGATTGCTCAAATGTAATTTAATAACAGAATACTCCACGTTGCTCTATGGAGGAGCTGAATCCAGAACATTCAGCACATTCCTCCCATTGATATCTGCAGTTTCATGTAAAGCCAAAATACACACAAATCAGTGGGGTAAAATTTTATTTGTGCAAAATCACTAATTTGATAGTGTTGGCCAAAGTAAGAGACCTTCGATGTGCCTGAAATGTAGGTCTGATATCTGAGATTTTCAGTGGAAAGGTGTCTAAGTGAACTAAATTCACAAAACGGAGGAGCGACATCACTCAGAACCAGAGAGAACATACAGACTGTCTTAAGAAAAGCTGAAAATTCAGTATCTTTTTCAGTGAAGTGCTGGAATGTGTGTAGTCTGATACCTGGGCTTTCAGATCCGTATTTTGCTCAAAGCATAATATGTAAAGATAATATGAAAAGAGCAGCTGAGGAAACCTGAACAGAGTACATTACGCAGACACACAGTGCCTGTTCCCCTCAGGCATCAGGAGACCACCATTTTCCTGAGAAATGCATTCTTTTTCTCCCTCCCTTTTAAAGGAAAATATTATCTTGCACAAATGAAAAAACAATAAAAGCACCATAGCAATCCTGGAAGCCCAATACCACATGGATTTTGAAATTGTTCTGGAGTCAAAGCCTTTTGTGTACAATTAGGAAGCCACACAATCTAATTGCAGGTTTAAAAAAATCTCATGCCAAATTTTAGCTCTTGCCAGCGAAATGCCACCCTTCCTGTTTTCCCAAAGGCAGTCCTGATTTTGTTTTCTACCTAAGGGAACTGCTGTTTCAGCAAGCATTTCCAGTCTCCATCATTAATATCAGGTCATTTACATTTTCAGTTTCTGTTTGAAACTGAGAAAAGGACAAACAACTTTAAGAAAGTTGAAAATGACTAAAAAACTATGTGTTAATAAACTCACTCCTATCCTGTAGTGCTGCCCACTTTCCTGTTTGAACAGGAATTAAAAGTGTCAATTATATCATATAAAATATCATATTAAGTAAGGTAGCACTTACCTCCACTTAGGATAATGACAGCTATAAATATTGCCAGGTCACTGTCATCTAATTCCAGTGCATTGAACTTCACAGCAAACTCAAACTTGGGCTCCATAAAGTCACAGAAAGGTTTTCTCAGGCTCTTCAGGAACTCCCGTGTCATGAATCCTTGTCCTTCAGATATAAGAACCCCGTCTTTGTTCATCAGAGAAGCCAGGAGAGTATATATGATCTCATGGACCCCGTATTTCAGGAGAGTTACTTGATCATTCAGGTCGAGATTGACAAAACCGGGAATGTTCTTGGCAAATTCCGTGATCTCCTGCACTGCCTCCACGGAACGGAACTGGCACCGCTGGAAAATGCGAATGGCCACCTCTTTGTTCTCCTCCTGCAGTGGGGACACGTGCTTGCACTTGATCTGGTCTTCCCCCATCATTAAAGAGTTCATGTCATAAATTACAAATGGCTGCAAGAAAAGGAAAAGTCCATTTACTTCTATGAGTCCTTGGCAGGGACATTTGCCTCCTGAGAAGCAGAAGTGGCCAAAGGGGGCAGCACCCCCTCAAAGCCCGAGAACTACCAAGGGAGGTTGAGCCAAAGAGGAAAATCTCCCCAAACTATTAAAGCAAATATCCTCACAATGTTAAAATGAAAGGCCAAATAGTGCTTAGGATTTCTCACACATTCTGTGAATGTACATTATAAAACATTTTGGACTTCAGCTGACGCTTTTCGAAATAATTCTAATGACGTGGGGGAGAGGGGCAAGGAACACTATTTTAACATATACATGATTTTTGCCAGTTTTTCTCTAGTTTGCTTTTTGTTTTACAAACGTTCTGTAATTCCAGAATTAGAAGTTTGGAATGCACTTCTGAGCATATCCCTTCTTTTTTGTAAAAACACAGATTTTGATCACTTTCTTTTTTTTTTTTTTGATGACATTTTGATTCCTTCATATACTGTCATGTTGTTTTCATGCTCTATCCTTCTAGGAAATACTGCAAGTAATATCAACTTTCTGGTATTGATTATCTGATAAATGTAACCTTTTGCTATTCCCTTCTTTAAAAATAGACAAGTTAGAATATATTTTCACTCATACAACTTGTCTATGGGAAAAAACCCACAAATAACATGGTACAAACTACAGCAACACAATTCAGAACACAAAAATGAGTCTGACTCTGAAATAAACTCAACTGGAAAAAAATTGATTTTAAAAGCAGATTAGAAAATATTCATTAGGATCTGGAAACAATCTGTTTTGGAATATCCAAAGGAAGCTTCTGGTTTTAAAGAAGTGGTTAACTGAGGATTTCTCAAATTCATTTAAAGACTCTTTTCTTTAGACAAGAAATGACTGACTAGTTCATCACTGCACTGAACAAATGTCCACTGATTTGAGTAGGTTTGCTAACATACTTGATTAATTAATTAAAATTCAAGGAATTATACACCAACAATTGGACTAAAGAAATGCTTTTTAAAATTTAAGATCCTTTATTGTCTCAGATTCTAATGCATTATTCCTACAGGTGCTCGTTCTCATGGTTTTCTAAGCACTAAATGTTGCAGAACAGACTCAAAAATAACCCAGCCCTGCCTACCCATAGTGGGTGCTCCTCTCTCACACAAGTAGGTTCTAGAAACTCCTACAGTTCTGTTCCTATTTGACTAAACCAGTTTGGAAGCCAAGTCAGTCCCCACAGAGCTGAAATAATTGTACTGACACAGGAGCATTTCAGCCTCCAAACTTGTTCTGGAATCTGTCCTGAGCCAGGAGGACATTTTCCAAGGTGTAAGGCTATTTTGGAGCAGCAAACCCATCTTACACACATACAAATACACATACACAAACATGTGCACATGTGTACGTGCACACACACGTGGCACAGTGGAACACCACGACTGCAGAAGATGATTTAAAAATGCATCTTTTAGGTAATTTCTTTCTGTTCTTTCTAGTGTAGCGCCAAGTAAAAGAAATCTAACCTGGCACACTTAAAAAACTTCTAATAAAGGAGAAAAATTTAGTTGATGGTGTATTTACATATTTTTTCCTCACATATATATATATATATTTTCATGTATACATAAAATACATGTGGAAATTCATATATATAATTCACACATAAACAAATATATAGACATAAATTAACATATATCTATATAAATTGACATATAAACTCACATATATATAAATTCATACATATATAAAAATTGTCATATATATATAAATATAAAAATTCACACACACATCTATCTGTCTATCTATCTATCTATCTATCTATCTATCTATCTATCTATCTATCTATATCTACCTATCATCTATCTAATCTAATTCATGGGCCCAGATGTTTGTCAAGTCCCCAGCACAGCAGAGCAGCAATACACAAGTTGATTGAGTTCTGTGACAACTTCAGAGAACCTTTCAGGCCAGAAGTGGGGTTTGTGGATGTGTCTGGGAACTCACATACAAACTTCCTGGAGATGTGTCGAAAATGGAAGGTGAGAGCCCTGTAGGTGACCCTGCCCAAACCTCTGCCACATTCCACAGCAGGCAGCAAAAGGCATCAGGCCTGCTGGCATTTTTAAGATGAAGACGACTAAAGACGATACATAATTACACACCTCACTTCTATTTCTTTCTCCAATGCAGGTACATAGTTATTAAAAATTAAATTGCTCTATTCATTCTTTCCCAATAACTATGTTTATGATATAGAGAGGGAACTGCAGCAAGACTTGGAAAGAGCAATGCCCTTCAAGTGGGCTTAGCACAGCAGTTTCTGGAGAATAAACAAACCATGCTAGTTCTAACTTTATATATTCCATGCTGAAAGTTATCCAAACTGTGTGTTTGCCATATCTAAAGTTTTTATGTGAGAGGTGCAACCAATTCAGTGACAACACTGAAATTAGTATTGTAACTGCTTTTAAAGAAAGGAAGAAAGTCTGAAATACATCCAGATTCTTTCCTGTCTTTGAAATTATTAAAGAAAATAAAATACTGTCCCTGTTATAATCCTGACAATAAAATTTATGGCAGCAATCCTAGAAAATATATCAAACTAAGAGTTACAAGTTTTGGAAAACTATTTTGCTCTTTCGGTATTAAGATCGTGACAAAATTTAAAACGTACTAAAATGATCAGGTCTTATTTATCCTCCCCAATGTCAGAGAAGATGCATTGCCAATGAAGTTTCCTTGGCAACCCACAAATACATATATCAGTGTTTCTTACTTTTCCAAGACTTTCTTGTGCATTCTCCTAAAATTCAAATTGCACCACCACAGAACCATGATCTGAGCTGGGATAACCCACCTAAAAGCAGGAAGTCATGAGAGCACCGTAAGGATGAGCATCACAGCTCATCCCGGCCGTGGTGTTGGTGCTGGGAATCATCTGACACTTAGGAAAAGGAATATTCCTTTGTGGACAGCTACTGCTGATAATACACTGTGATATGGATGTTTGAATAGGATAGCAACCAATTCCTGACAGCTAGATATCCACCTCAAACAGATAGTGTGGGAGATAACCTTTGGGGAAGGAGAAGGAAAACGGGAAGAGAGGATCAGAGAATACAAAAAGGTTAAGATGACCTTCAAATTCTTGTACTGGTTTCAAGTATTTTATTAGGTGAACTTGGAGGTTTTTCAAATAATGTTTACTTATTCTATCTAAAAACATTTCCTGTGTTTCAGACACAGCTTGACATATGTTACTGCCAACAGCAAAGGTTTTTTGGTAGTGTTTTTTTTTTTTTTAAAGAGATGTGTTGTCAATGTGGTAAATCATTTGCTCAAAAGAAAGGAAGGAAAAAAAAAAGAGGCAACTAACTGATTTGTCTGTAGTCTTTCCTGTCAAGATCGCCCTCGCCTTGGCTTTGGTCAGAGGGAAGGACTTGATGTAGGAGTCATACAAGTGCTTGGCGAGTGCTCGCAGGTCGGCAGACTCGGGGTTCAGCTGCTCAATGTCGCTGGAGATCTCAGCCAGGAGCTTCTCCTTCTCCGCCTGTGGCATTCGCCCGAACCTGATGGCTAAAGAACACGACAAGCTGTCACCATGGCTGCAGCTGCACCTCACACAGCAGCTGAGAGCAGCTTCTCCTGGCACCTTTGGCTGTGGGCTCTTGAAGCTTGTATTACACAGCAGTTAGGCAAGCAGGAAAAGAGGATTTTCTCCAGTAATATAGGCAAAACAGCTCAAGTGCTTTAAAGAAATGTAAACAAACAAGTCTTGAAGAGGAAATAACATATTGTGCTTAGAAATGCAAATCTATTGTCAGCTCACCTGATAGGGTTGGTGAAACCCCCTGATTCTACCTCCAATCTAAATAAAACGTAAAGAATATTTAAGATATTAAAATTCTGTTGGCTTAGGGTAGGAACCACTTTTCAGCCTTGTATTGTTTTGGGCAAATCACCACATGGATTTCAGATTCTTCATCTGTTTAGGAACAAAACCCTCACATGCCTTGAAAAAATAAACACCTAAATAGTTCAGCAGAACTTAACATAGCAAGTGCTTTCTACAAAATGTTACCATAAGAATTATGGAATGAGAAAGAAGGTTTTACAGGGAATAAAATAACCCGAAAAGGTTGAGTTCTTCATGGTACCTCTATGTACATGGAGTGTTGAAAGAACAGGAAAGGGTTCTACCTCATCATATGATCACACAGTTGCTCAGTACCAACACAGGGCAGTCTCTAAACCTGCTACTTTTACACCCCATCATTACTCTCCAAGACACTACTCATATAAGGACTGATCTTGGTTTTATTTCAAATGAGCTGTCACGATCAAGACTGATTTATCATATGATATTTCAGTAAACAGAATTTATTTTATGAAAACAAAACAGAACAAAAGAGCATCAAAACAGAAAAACAGGAGGAAGAAATAAAAGTTTGCATTTTGGCCTTAGGGGGAAATAGAAATATTATGAATATTTTTCTAGTGGTTACTGTCTTCCTCGGATAAAGCAAAAGTGCTGTTAAGATCATACATATAGATGATTATATTAGGGATGTTTATTTTGGGAAGGACCAGCCACTTTTCTTTCATGACTTTTCTTGCAGTGTGTTCATGGGCAAAAATGACACTTTTTTTCAAGAATAAATAATTATGCCAGAAAACAAACCTCCCCTCCTCATTTTTCACATACTATATGGATCAGTTGTTTTATTTTGTGGCTGTGGAAACAAGGTAGTTTATTTTTACAACTGTTCTACATTTCTCTTTCAGCAAACTCAGTCTCAGGATGCTCCATGTTGAATATTTCAGATTTGCTTGGTTATTCTTTATCTTCAGGTAACTGAAGCCCAGCAGGAGACGTGACCCTGCTGTGGGCCTGCTCGTGAGAGCTGAGGTTTGCAGGAAAGACTTCAGAATCTGGAATCTCCCTTTCCCCAGGGTTATCTTTACAAACAGCGTATAAAAAAAGGGGACAGATATTGCTTCCCCTTCCTATGTTTCATTATTAACTTAGCTCTAAAATTGCTCATACACTCCGCCAGGGCACTGAAATCAATAGGAATTTATTTTTATTTTTCCACCTTTTTTATTTCTCTGCAGTGCTCTGTTTAATCAGGTACCTTCTGGGACATTCTTAGTGATACAGCACAGTGTATGTACCAGCTGTACCCCTGATTACTGACACAGAATGGTTCAATGCAGAGATTTGATTGAAAAGATCAGGGCTTTCCAAAGCAGAGGTTGTTCTGACACTAGACAACAAATGACTAGATTTAGAACTGTATTTTGTGAAAGAACAGAAACTAGACTGGTGACAAACATCTTGCTGCAAAGTCGTACATTCAACCAATGCCTGATTTTTTAAGGAAGCATGCTGGAAATGAGAGGGATAGATTATTTTTTAAAACTACAGGAACTTTTTCATGTGCAGGTACCTATATACTGTTGCAAGCCAGTGTAAATCAGTTTTACTTTTAGTTCTGAGTATAAAGTGACAGTATAGTATGCATACTATGTTTCCTAAACATGCCCCTGATCCTATGGCTGGATTCCTGTGTAGTCTCTTGTCTCCTTGGAAATAATAAATAACAACTTATACTGCATCTATTTTTTTAATGAAAAATAGGATTGACTGAGGGTGTTCCAGGATCCCATTTCTGGTGTGCTTATCCCTAGCAAAGGGCACCAAATTAGCTGTGCAAAGTTGGCAGGTGCTTCTAGTATAGAATTATTTCTATTAATTTACAGATTGCATTTGCATTCATCATACTGCAAATATTTCATTTACTGTTAATAGTTTTGGAGCAGATTCCTTCTTTCACTTGCCATTTAACTTTATTTTGTGACAGTGATAGTTATCTTCCTGAAAAGTACTTTGAGATATGTGCATGAGGAATGTTATAAAACCTAACTTTTATTTATTACTGTGCTACTTTTTAGTACTCTTCCTTGTTCATATCATACCTCATTTTTTGTTTCCATGTGTTTGAGAAATTGTATAGTTTTTATATATATGGTCAAAAATGCCTGTGAAATTATTGTTAAATGAGAGCATTGTTTTCACTGTGCTAAATTTTGTGAAAGCAAACACCTCTATGTATAATCTGCTAGGGAGGTAATGCCCAGAGAGGCAGAGAAAGACTATTTCAAATGAAACATGATTAAAGCTCATAGAAATTGATATTTATTTCTAAGGACTATTTGGCATGGGGGTTCATGATGCTCATTTTCTACAAAGATAATATTCCTGGAGTAATTTTTAAAAAATATAATTTTTGGTTCCTTCTGTGGAAATGGAAATGAAGTACCCAAACTCAACAGAAGGCGTAAGTGCTACTGCCACAGGTAGCCCAGAAAGTTGTGCCATCAGTGTCGGAGCAGCCCAGATCCCACTGAGACTGCAGAGCCCAAGCAGCTGATCCAAGTGCCGCAGTCGGGGTATCTTCCACTGGCCCAAACCTAAGGTCAAGTCTGTCATGCATCTTTATTTTTGTATGGATTGTGTATTTATCAGCAATCTGTCATTCCCACATCTGTTTCTTTCTAAATGGGTGTTTTTAGGGCAGATTAACAGCAGTGGATCCTCCATGACCCACTTTTAAACACTATCCCTATTTCACGAACATGTGTTTGGAAGATTTTCACCTAATTCATGAATTATGAGAATAAAGGTTCCTAAAGAAAAGGTGATCAGGATTCAAAAGGACATTTTAAATGTAACAATTCATTAACAACATTAAGAACTGTGAATCAAACATTCCTCTTGTACAATTTCATAGGCTGTAATAGGATGTAATATATTTTTAATGTTTAGTGTATTATAAATATATATTAGTTGCAGCAGACTCCATCCAATGTTTATTAGCACTGCAAGCAAAATCTGGGGCAAAATTCAGTTTTGTGGGACTAGTCTAGCAGTTTCCTTTTGCAAAAATCATTGTCACAGTAATTTTCAGGGGACTGAGACAAAACACAGGGAGAGGCCAGGCACCCGAAGGTTTATAGAAGGAATTTGGAAAGTGGGATTTTGGATGAGAAGAGAAGGAGGGGTTAATGACAACACTTAGAAAGGTTAGGTTGGAAAAAGAATTCAGACCATGGATAAGAACTCACAGCACTTCTGGTGGCTGAGGAATATTTCAAGGATGGGTGACATCCTTTCCTGCTTTGCCCTCCTCCCCGCTCTGTGTCCCTGCCCTCATCTTCTGTTCCCTGCACCATTTATCCTCCTTTCTGTTAATTTTGTCTCTCTTCCACCTACCCTCACAGCAGGCCCTGCCTTCTGATCTCCCGTGAGCCTGGGAAACGGATCAGTCAGGATCTGTGGGCAGGGGAAGGGCAGGCACAAGCCCAGGAGCTGCTGCAAGAGCTCAGGAATCACAGCTTGCTGCTCCTGCTGCAAGGCCAGAGGGGCTTCAGGTGGCAATTCCTTCCCAGCAATGCAAGACCCTGCAGGTCTGGGCACGTGCTGCAGCTGGAACATGGGATATCTCCCTTTCTTTGGGTAGTTATTTCTTTTACTTGCACTTACAGTTCTCCAAATGTCAGCAATATAAAACCAATATAGTAAGACACTACATGCTACATCATAGCCTTTAGCTTCTCATGGTAAAACTAGAATACTTATTTACCCTTATGTCAGATTTTACTGCCTGGAGAAGTCACTATGATTCCTTACAGACTATTCTGTAGACACCCTACTGTTCTGATTGTCTGGATTATTTTTGAGCATAAAGGAGTCTCCACATAGATCATAAATACAGTTTCTCACATTAGAAAACACAAGACAAAGCCAAGGTAGATGCCTGTCTCGTGCTCAGGCTGAGCAATTCACTGCTCCCAGAACTGATGGTAAAGACATTGCCATGTGTTCTCTTTTTAACATTACAATAAAGTCTTTTAGTAGAACAGAAAAAAATGAATGAAATTGCTAAAATAAAAGAAGCAAGCTTTTGCTTAGTGGTACTTCAGAATACAATCTGAGCAACTCAGGGTTAAACACAGAGCAGCACTGTGTCTAGAGAAGGAAAAGAAAATAATATTCAAAGCATGAGAACACTACTGTCTTTTTTAACCTTTAGCCAAGTGGTATGTAGCATTTATACGTGAAAAAATGTGGCTGTAGCTGCTGTCTCCTTGCATTCCCTGTTTTTGCAAGTGCCCTGATCCTTTTGCAATAACGTATCCACACAAAGACAGACACAGACTGCAACCCTCAGGCACAAACAATGCACAGTCTGATTCCAAGCATTTAGAATTCAGATGTGATGTGGATGAACTTTAATCTGTAGACATACCATTAAAAAGTGTCTCAGTGTCATTGGCAACATTCAGCGTTGATTTCTTTATGCTTCTTCATAAAGGCTTTGTCTTCAAAGTGAAATTCAGCTCTTTTTTATAAATTTGTATATAAATTATGAAGGAACGAGGGCCTTTCGTGCAATGGAATGTAGCCAAAGTGGGCAAAGAAAGGGCAAACGTAGTAGTCAATACCTGCTACTAGTGTTAGAAACACTAACTCCCTGTTAGGTGAACTCCTGGTTGGAGCAAAGAAAAATGTTCCTTTGAGCCCTGGCACAAATGGCTCTGCTCTTGCCTGCTCCTCTCCAATCCTCTCTTCATCTCCTACAACCATGGCCCCCTTTGGAGCCACAGCTTATGCTTTGGCAGAGGCTGAACAGGAAAAAACAGCATGTGAAGGGTTAATTTTAAAACTATTCTTTATGTTACGGAATGAGAGAGGCTGGTCTTGGCCTTCCCCTTCTTGATGGAACTGCACATGGTTCTCATTGGCACAACTGGAAGCTGTGTTGCCGGGTTATGGGACAGTTTGGCACGTACCTCGAAAATAATAATAATAAAACCTCCTGAATTACTATAAAAATACCCACAGTAGCATTTCAAAATTAGATTTATTTTTAAGTGTTACTGTTGCATCCCAGGAATTTGAAAACCATATTTTCTATTAGCAAAACATTTTCCAAACCAATTTACATTCAGTGCATGTATTAACTTCAGAAACCACAGTCAAACTTTCCTCTTGGGGACAGTACACTCATTTTTCATATTAAAAATAATGAAAGTTCTAAAAAAAACACAGAGAAATTATTTTTCCAGTCATGTTTGCAATTCTTTACCCTTAGAATTACATAAGTCTCTATGTTATGACAGTTAATTCCTGTTTTTACTCAGCTTTGCCAAAGCAAGGCAACAAAGAATCTTCATTATGTCTCTGTGTCCAAACATTCATAAGTATTTCCACATGAATTGCTCTGTTAATTCTAAAGTTCAGAGGGACTTTCTTATAAATTCTATGCAAGAGAACAGTATCACGCCACACTTCATGTTATCCGCTTACCTATGGCAACAAAGGCAACCACAGAACCAGAGAGAATTGCAAACACCTTTCCTGTCTAAGGCTACAAGTTCTACTATCAAACTCAAGCTGCTATTATTCCCAAAGTTTCATCACGTTCTCTAGTCCATTTTTCATAATAAAACTTTCAGCTTGCAGGAAAGGCCCACTAAGCTACAGCATGCAAAAGAGTCTTGTCAAAAAATAAGACAATGAACTGAAAATAACAATTACACCAGAAATATGCTCAGGAACAGTGTAATGGAGAGTAAATCCAACTCATATGTTACATTATGTCAAGAAGTGCAAATTTCTACCTCTGATTTTTATGTCACATACAGTCTCCTAAACTCAGGGGCAATGTCTCTGACATGTTTCTAAACTGACTGGTGTAAACAAACTGAAGACTCCAGGTGTTAAAGCAGCACATTCAGTGATCTTATTAATGTGTCATGTTATCTTTCAAATGAAACATTACTGTTTTAAAACATGCTTTGTGCACTTACCATTATGTGACATTCCAACAGCAAGGCATTTCTGAAATCTGCAGTACTGACATTTATTTCTGCTTTTCTTATGGATACGGCAATTAAGATCACATCTGTCATAAATTAGCTTTAATCTGATTGTTCTTCGAAAAAAGCCCTGGAGTAAACATAAAAACATGTAAAAGGATGCAAGAACTGCCAGTGGCACCATGTCCCTTCCCTCCACACAGAGCACCTCCCTGCGCACACAGTGAGCTGCACGGTGGACCAGGTGCATTTCCAAGGGAAACAAGGCTCCTGTAACCACCCTGCCTACTCCTGTTCTGCTCCTATCAGCCATTTGCAGCTGACTTTCCTAGGGGGGTAAAATTCTCAGAAAGCTGAAGAAGCTTATGGGAATCAAGGGGGTTTAAAGGACATTAGGGATGTAAGTTGGGAGCTGAGAACCAAGAGCACAATGCAAAAAGAATGGGACAATTTATTAGGAAATAAACATGAGATTTTTAAAATCTGAAGTTCACTACTGATGTATAAAATTTTTTGTAAACCATAGCAAACCAAAAATTCTGCCAACAGTAGTTTCATCTCTAGTAAGTAAAACAGATTGTGAGTTATTTCTCCTTTTACAGTCTAAAGATGGTTTCTCAGATCACTCATAATCAATTAATAAAGTTTATCCAAAGTTATCACCATTTTTATTCACAGGAAATAATAAAGGCATAATGCCAACTCTTATTTATATAACTCAATGCAATTTAAGTAATCAACCTCATACTTATTGCTTTAGGCGTGTTCCGAATTCAGTGCTACAGATTTTATTTAAGCTCTGGATTGGCTCTTTCCTATTAGTTATTTTACTCAAGATGCTGAAAATAGAACATTAAACTCTAATGTTTTTCTTTGCACTTACTGAATTATTAATAATTTCTCGCTCTGACATTTCTCATTCTTGAGGACTGCTATTTTTACACCATCCACTTGTCCTTTACATGCTATAAACACTAAATATTATTGACATAAAAAACCCAGTGGCCCTCCTAAAGCAGGAGGCCACATTCTTTAATACCATTAGACTTCCCAGTAGTCACCTAAAATGTGGAAATTGGGTAAAGGAATTCTAATCAATCAGAACAACAGTCTGAACTTGAAATTGCTCAGAGCTTTGGAGTTTGCTTTTGCTGCCACCTGTGAATTCAGATTCTGCACGTGGCCTCCAAGACAGCAGGCATGAAATATAACTGCATATTAGACAAAAGTAAAAGAAATGCACAAAAAAATTGGATAGTGACATAAACAAGAAAAAGGTTCCATTCAAAAAATGCTTATTAAGTCATAAAATATATGCAGAACAATTTACTTAGAGACCTAAAACTTTATTTTTTTAAAAACACACATGTGTGATTTTACTGAGTGATTATTCAGGTGAAAAACAGTGTCCAGTGTTCAGAAAAAAGACACTTGTGACACCTTACCTTGCAGCCCTCACATGCATGAACCCCGTAATGAAATCCAGAGGCCTTGTCCCCACACACTCGGCACTCAATGGCCATGAGGGAGTTGGAAGCCTCCTCATGAGGTTTATTGTACAGTTGAACCTTTTCTGCAAAATAGGGTGGGGAAGGAGGCTCCATTTTGATTGCACCTGTGCACAGAGAAGAGTTAAATGATAAACTCCAAGTCCAATTAAATATGTGGAAGCAGCATCAAAGAGTAACCACCAGCAACCACAATAAACATTCCCAGCTTCCCAGGTCTGCTCTGTAACACACAATGAGCAGCAGACAGCAGCTGCCAAGGGATGGAAGCTGCCATTTCACCAGCAGCATGTGTGCTGAAAAAGCTGGAAGGGGCAGATTCAGATACAGAAAGTGTATTCTGGATCCAGTTTTCAGCTCTGTAGCATGGAATGATTTGAAGATAGGGATATTAGAAAGTTATTTATGAAGAGCTCATACTTGAAAGGTTTTACTCTTCTCAGTGTCTAATCTGGCTGTATTACTTTAAGGTATTGAAAATGACTGCAGGCAGATTGGCTGGAGTGTCTCATCTAGGCTAAAAAATATTTAAGTATCTAATAGACCTATACATTGAATAATACATACATATATACATATATATATATATATATAGGATTACATCATATCGGATAGTTAAAAGAAATTTAGCTCTCTCCTAGGAAACACTGTTCAACTTTAGACACAGAGATGATTTTTCTCTTCTGAAAATTTCTAATTAAGAGAACGATTCCCAATACTGATCAAGCTCAAGCAACTAAATACGATCTCTTTAAATCAACCATTACTGGCCCTACAAGAGAGCTGTGACATTTGACACTCTAACATTACGTTGGGTCACATCTCAGGAGTGATGTAATAGACATAGTGTGTTACAATAAGGTGAATGTTTTTCTTTTTCCATGTTGGCTACACTATACAAACTAGAAAGTTTTCTTTCCTAAATAAACTGGGAAGAGAAAGAAAAGTGTAAAATTATCTATGTGAGGATCAAGCAGATTTATCCTACCTACACTCTACTGCACTTTCTAGCTTGTTATTAAAGTGTTATGAATATTTCTTATTAAACAAAAGGAAAACAAATTATTAGCTGAAAAACTGTAGTCACAGGTACACAGCACCTGCTTTGCTGTGCAACCAAAATTAAGTATCACAATTTTCCCAGCAAGAATTCCCTGAAAGAGTTCCTGTAGATTACTACAAACAAAAGTGATATCAGATCTAAGGAGGAGAAGTGGATCTTTAAAGTTCCAGGCACAGAAACCTCCTATTCCTACTCTGAGCAGGGATGCAGTAACAACCTACTTAAGACCAGATCACTTCCTTTCTTAAAAGGAGAGTTCCGTGTAGAGTTTTTACTGTAACTGGTGAAAGCAGCATGTCTCATAGCATGTTAACAACCCAGGAACATTGATAAGAGCTGTACCAACGTTGTGACTCAGATGCAGTCAGTATTTCTACTCCATCATTTTCTTAGGCTGTTTGGAATTTAAAAGCAGCACATATTAATAATTAATATGCTATGTATGCTGGGGCATTCTGTAACACCCAGGATATTTATTCTGCATCATGTGCATATTGCTTCAAAGGACAGGTTACACACAAGGCACATGAATAGGAGACTGGAGATTTCAGAAACAAATAGAGGGGTTCATTTGTCTAATAAAATGTGTTTCATGGAATTTTGGACACTTGATGATACCTTGCCTAATCTCCAAGCGCTGCCCTGGAAGGGTGAAGGTCTGCTATAGGTACTGTCTCTTTTCTATCTGCCCTGCAAGGATATTTTGTGGACCTCTGTGCTGACACATGATATCACATTCAGGCACCCCAATACTCCTAAATCCATTTGCTGACAGTACACCTTCCATAGCATAACACAAACGTGAACATAAAGGAAATATTTACAAAAATTAAAAGCTCACTTTGGCAATCCTGGAGCTTGATATCATATTTATAATCCATGCTTGATGGATCAGCTCTCGCAAGAGGAATGTCTTCGTAGTGCGGTGAGGAAATGCTTGAGAAGTCAACGGTGGTGAATGGCTTTATGTCAAAGGAATGTGTGTGATCATCCATTGCAGACAGATCCACAGGACTAATTCCAAAATTAATGGGCCAAAACGGCATTTCTGTGTCAACCATTGTAATCCCTGGAAACAAACAAACAAAGACATTTTAAAGAAGTTTGTTATCTCTGCGATGTGTTCTGGCTCAACTGTGTCATGTCCAAAGGGCTGAGATGCAAACTCACCCAGGTGTTGGGTTTAGGGGAGTGTTCAGGCCCCATCTCCTGTTTGCCTGGTCACCACACAACACATGAGATGTATAAGGACATTGCATACCTGGCACTGGGCAGTCAATGCAGCTTTGAGACTCTTAGGAAGGCTCTGACACCCCATGCCGTAACAGTTAATGAGACAACTGGCATCCAGGGCTCAGCTAACCTTAGAGACAATGGCTGTCCTTGGTATGAAGAAATTAAAACAACGTAAGTGGAAAAAAATTCACTTTTTTAAAATAGACAGATAACACTGGCTTTAACCGCATCTCTCAATAGCATGCATGTGAGTAGAATTACAAGTCTTTCAGAATTAATTTTTCAGCTTTGTAAATTCTAATCATCGTTCTTCCCAAGTGCCTGAGAATCTTCAGGGCTTTTATATTTAAAAAAAAGTAGTTGGAATTAAACAGCGGTGATTTTCCTTCAAATAACAGAAATATTTGGATTCTTTGCTCATGTCAAAGGTTGTATCCCAATCTTAAACACAGGGCTCAAGGAAATTTAATGTATCACTTTTCAAATCCATATGTATTTATGCAAATCTTGAAAGTGGTAAACAAATAAGAAGCTTCAATCTGCAAAAATCTTCTGCAAATGGAGTGAATTTAGATTGAGATATAAATGTTTTTCCAAGGCCTCTCTTCTGACAGATATCTGGACTGAAATGCTTGATTTAGGCATATTTCAACTATGAAAAAGTCTAAGTTACAGCAAGTGCAAAAGAATTTTATAACTAGGGTCTGTCTTTAATTTTCCACAGTTTATAAAAAGAACGTTCTAATCTAAAAATAGAATAGATGCTACGGAACTAAAATAGCTTGGTCACTTTGGCTGTTTAATTTGGACTTCAGACCCAATCAAGTAAGTAGCCTTTAACCTCTAGATAACAGAAACTTTGATTTGATCTGTTTTGAATCAAAGCTCCTCTGTTCCACTGCCAGAACTGCTGTTGCAAAATCAATACCATGGAAGGGATCTGCTCCGTAACTTGGAGCTCATCCTTTGCTTTGGCAGAATGGCCGCTCAGTGAAGCAGTGCCTTACTCCTGAAGTGCCAAGGCAGCAGTGGCCAGGAATGCTTGCAATTCTCTTAATCTTTCCTCAAGAAAGTCACCATCATTCTTCCACCTTTTAGGACTCCCAGCACAACCCTTTAATTTTTCTGCCTTGAATACTGACAACAAAGGCTGAAAGGTACATTTCTTATTCTTAAATTTCAGATGAGACATTCTCACTGCAGTGGGAACAAAAGAGATGCTACTATATTCCCAATCACCTGCCCTCCCAAAGGCTTCTGGATGGTATATTATCTCACGTTATCCTTAATGAGAGCAAGATCTGTCTACAAGTACAGTATAGAATTTCTACCTACCACAAGTGACAATTATCTGGGGACAGTACATGATGGGTTGTCAGAGTGCCTTGGTGTTACATATTATCTTCCAAACAGCCAATTTTTCTGTGAGCATGAAGGGCAAACCCCTGGCCATCAGCTCTGGGAACTGTCTTCCTTTACACTGATTTCCAAACAAAGCAATTAAATAGAATAGATTCCTTAAATGCCTATTTTTGTAATTACCAGACAAATCTTTAAGAAATATAAAAATAAATAGATAATCTAACATTTAAACGGCTTATATTCCTTTAGGCAAGTGGCATCAAGAGTTATGTCTGCTTTCCATCTGCTGCCTCAGGTGAGCAAGAGGGATGGCTACAGGCATGGCTTCAGTTTGCAACCACTGTGAGCTGAACAGCAAGTCAAATCTGGGCTGTGCTTCATTCACTCAGTGAATGACTGGGGTGTTTTGGAGAAGCTGATAATGTACAACATGATAAAATATATGAAAGTCCTAGATCATTATAACATACTGTGTGCAAGAAATTCTCTGTGACCAGAGATATTACAGCTCAGAAAGACTCAGCTAAGCATGGAAGTCCAGAGGTCTGGCTGGCTGGGCACAGGCTCCAAGAGCTGAGAGGGCACAGTAATTCCTTAGCAGGAATCTTCTGGGTCACAGTCAGCACAGCTAAATTATTTCTGCCAAGTCTCCCAATAATGCCAGAGTGGTTTAATAGTAAAAATATTCTTGCCTACAACTGTGATGTTTTAGATTTGTAGTAAGTTTTAGAAGAAGCAAAACAAAAATAGAGAATTAAAAAGGAACTTGTCATTAACAATCACTGAATATACATGCTGGTTTTACCTTACTGTACTGTATGTCTGCCCACATCAGACATGCACTGTAAATACTGAGAATGGAGGACATACAAATGCCAAGACTGCACTGAAGAGGAGCCCAGGGAATTGCGGCTGCACCTTTCAGCTCCTGCAGTCACAAAGGAATTCCGCTTTATGCTGCTCCTATTTCTGCTCTAAGGTAATAAAATCTGCAGACAGCAGCCATTTCCAAGTCTTCAGCCAAAAGCCTATAAACTCCACCCCTTCCAGAGGTCAGTATCCCATGACTGGTAATATCAGTTCTTCTGAGCTTCAGGCAACTAAAAAGGCCTTGCTAAATCGTTCCACTACAAAAATTGTCTATTTTTAGTTTTTAAAAACCCTCCTGTTGTCGGTATCATAATTTCACCTCCAATCTCCACAAAGGTACTTAGAGATGACATTACACATACACACAAGTATGTATATCCAAAGTCTTCTGTTAAGTAAAATCAAATAAAGCAAATTAAATAAATAAAATCAAGTAAAGGAGAGTCTGTCCCTTCCCAGCTGTCGGGACTGTATTTCTATGGCTCTATGTCTGTGCAAGGAGGGGCTAAAGGATAACTTTCTTACTGTATTTCATGACAACAAATGGACTAAAATATTTCACTTTCTCATCATGCACATATTTGCTTGGATTAAAAAAAAACAAAAAACCCCAAACCAAAAGAAAGAAGGCAGCACTGTGACCAGGTGTACAGAGATACCAATTAACAGCAAGTTTTTAAAGGTGCCAGTAAATTCAAGGTTGCAAAAGGCATCTTGAAGATATCGGTGCAGTAGTTTCTGTACTGTAAGAATATAAAAGGACAAACTAATCACAAGACAGCTTTTTGGAGCTTTGTTATTTCTGGATAACAAGCTGCATTTTACAACATTTCTTTACACAAATAAATAGCTAGGCATCAATAATCTCAACTTAATATTATTCCTAAACATTTCTGCATTATGAGACTTTTCAGGTTTGAAAACACAAAGCATTTCACTAGAGTTTTAAAGTTCAAATCTTCACATATGACTTAATCAAATTTTCTATAATTTACTCAAATTTAATAAAATTTGACTGCTATTACAGTAGAGACTCTAATCACTTTCCAGATGGATTTATATTAGAAATACTAGAATGAAGGAAGCCTTTCCTGTGTTAGTGTTATTCTTGCATTATTGAAAACCAGAAAATGAAAACTGTTCCTATGTTTAATGGTTAGTTTACAAATATTCCTATTTTGCATATAGCTTTACTTGATTTCTGCTGTGTATTTTGTCTTTTTTCCTCCCCATAAAATGCCAACATTTCCCTCCTGAAAAAAACCCAAACAACTAATTGTAGTCTTCTCATGGCTTTTAAAACCCCTGAACCACCAGCACCAAAAACCAGGTCGGTCCAATCAACAGAATACAAAATTCTTTCCATGAAACTCACATATGCTTGTGCGACATCCAGGTCATAGGTAAGTATCTATCTGGTTCAAAAGATTCCCATGTGCAAAAATCATTGTCTGCAAGCTAAATGCTGTGCACAATAATAACAGAGTTTATTCACAGCAAGTCAGATGAAGGAGCTTTAACATTTAATCCCCAAAAATGGCCAGAAGTGAAAGCGTTAATGCTGTTGAGATAACACTTAACACTGAGATATGAAACTAGTTGTTGTAGCTCGTTTACTTGCATTTAATCTCATGTAGCCAGCTGCTGAGTAGTATGCTGAGGAAGGAAAAGAAGGCACGTGGACTCATCTGATGCATGTCTGTACTGACTGTGACCCGCAGGGACAGCTCACACTTCATTATTCTGGTGTTGATTAGGAGAAATATCATATCATTAAGTCACTTCATTCTCTAGCAGTCTGAACCTGAATTGCTTTCCAACTCCTAAGACAGTTATTCACTGCATTTTTCATATTAGGAAAATATAAAATAAGAGATTACTCTGCTACGAAAAACATCTTGGATCACGAGCTACTCTTTACCATAAACACTACCTGTGCTCAGTTAACCTGAAAGGCCTGTTACACCACATTCTGGACACACTCTTTCCAGACAAAACTACCAAAATATGACCCTAGAGGTATTTAATGAAGCAACCAGAACATCCTAACCTCATAGGAGTTACAGAAAATCAAGTGAAAAAAGAAATAGATTAAGCCTCTCAGCTCAAAACATTATTAAATTCAAGGCAGTGATATCATTACATGATATGGGCAGGTATAAATATGGACAAATATACATTTGATGCAAATATTGTTGTTGCTTTTCCTTAAATAAAACCTATTTAATGGAATAATTTGAATTTCCTCTCATGTATAAATGTGTCAGTTTGTCAAGTAAACTCATAAGCAAGTGCTGCAGAACTTAACGGGGCTTTTGCAGAATAATTAGGGCCAGCTCAGACCTCTCTGAAATTATGTTCTACGTAAGCTGGCTAAGATCACAGAGTCATTCCTGGCTTTCAATAAAAATTTAAATACGGTAAAGGGGAAGCTTGATATCCCTGTATATTCAATTTATTTATCTACTTAGAAGGAGCAATAAAATGTTTTATGTGTGCCTTGCAAAAATGCATCTACCCTAAGAGATGGCACCACACCCACTGAATTAATGACCTTCATTGATGTTTTAGAAGAGAACGCTGGAAAAGGACTATAAAAAAGGAGAATGGACAGTCTTGTGGTAACACCATTGCATTGCCCTTCCAATAACTCAGTTCTTTCCTTGACTCTGACACGGAAATTCTCTGTGGCAATGGTCAACTAGTTCAAGCCAATGTTCTCATCAATGCTGTTTTTGGGTCTTAAATGTGAGGCAGAGGGTCTGGGGATCCACTGTGTTCAGAAGGTGATGGACTACTGTCTCTGGAAGGTGGAGCTGGTCAGCAACCCCAGTAACACTTGGAAAAATGCTATCACTTGGTCCTATTAATTGAACTTGGGGCTATTTAGAGAAAATCGCACCATCTTACTGCATTTACTTTTTCCTGGCAAAAAATAAGAGGCAACTTTTCTCTCAGTTCTCTGCTTGTCCAAAGAAATAACATCACCTTCCCCCCCACTCTCTCGCATTCTCTGTGCTACCATTAAAACATCGCTCTTCTTCAGCAAGGTTTGTACCACAAATCTTTAATATTCCTGACTATGCCTGAGTACAAGGAAGCTTTAAGTCATCAGGAGATCCCTTCTTCAATAATGAAATATGTAATTTTCATTCACAGCATCTGCCATTGTAATGGACAACATTTGCCGGAAATAAAGACAATTTTGCTTTGCATAAATCAAAGTGTGTGAATCTTTTCTGTATTTCAGACAATGACTCAAAGCTCTTGCCCACAGTAGTTTAATACACTCCTGGCTCCAGGTTCCTAAATATGCCCGCGTGGCAGGACCCGCACCCCTCCGTGTCCTGCAGCTGCAGAGTCAGCAGAGGGAGCACAACATAACTAAAAAACCTCTTTCCAAGAACTCCACTGACACAATCAGTGATGTTTCTACACAAAAAACAAGCAAAAAAAGGACACAAAAAGAGCCTTGTTGGCTGATACTCCCAGTTCTGTATTTGACAAAATCAGAACGCTTCCAACTGCAGCAACAAAAGCAAACAGCAAAAAACATATAAAGGTTTGCTTTAAAACTTCCACTACAGAATTTTTATAGTTATAAAAGAAGATGATATATAAAGAATTTTCTTTTTATCCATTCACATAATTAAAACATTGTTATAATTCAGGGCAGAAATTGTTTTAACTATGTGATGATGAATAAACACTGAACAGCAATATATTGGTAGGACTTAAAATAGTTATGCAAAGCAGTCATTTTCCAAGAAAATTACACATTAGAAACCACTATGATTGTGGGAAAAGGGCCCGGGATTACTTAGACAACTGATAGGGTAAGTATTGACAATTTTTTGTATTGTAAATTCAAATGATTTTTAAAGCCTCAGTGTTGCCTCCCAGCACATCCACACCAGGACTCTATTGTGGCAGGAACAAGAGCACTTCTGCATTCACTCTCCTCTGGGTACCACTGTCTCACTAAACCTGCTACTTTTCTTTTCAAGCATGAATTTATCAAAAATATTTACAGGAATTAAAATTCAGTTCACTGCAAAACAAAAAAAATCAAAATTCTATGGATTTGCTTCAATTAGAGAACTCTAAACTAAAGCTCTCTGCCTCTTAATATAGCTGTAAAAACAAAGAAAACACAGTGTCTCTATCAAAAAATTGTGAGTGTCAAAATCCGCTCCACAACTGCAAGTGACTTAGGAAAGCAGTAAGTCACAGATGACTGATAATGCCATCTTTTAACAGAGATGGCATTAAAAACACCGCTGACTCCAAGCACATCAAGGTAAGAGATGACATTTTCTTCTCTGTTCCTCAGGTCCAACCCTCAGACCATCCAAAAATGGCTGAAAAATCAACATTTCCACTAGGAAAGATCTGAAAATACCAAAAAGAGGCCACATAGAGAATATGCTTTTGAAAGAATGGGAATAAACATTCCATATAAAACAAGAGTAGTGGTTCTGGACCAAAAAGATTTGCCAGCTCTTTAAGCAGAGAAGGAGGAGAAAGAAGAGGAGGAGGAGGGCTGTACCAGGGTGCAGCCAAGGGCACACCTTAAGGGTTAATCACTGAGTAGGAGGGGTATGAGCTTAGGAAAGTCTCCTTCTCCACCCCCTGTATCAACCTGCAGAACCAGCACAGGGCCAAAATTCTGAGAGCAGTAAGTGAAGCAGCAAGCTGGGGCTGAGGAGAGTGTTAAAGGGGTCACAACCAACCAGGCACTCCCAGAAAGAGCTTGAAACACCACCACCAGATGCACATTTGTGTCCGTCTCCACAACCCTAACCATGGAGGAGTGCTGAGGGCTGGGTGGCTGAGAAATCCAGGTGTGCACTGTGCAAGGGCTGCAGAGACCAGTGACACCTGCATTCTTCAAAAAGCCAAATAAAAAGTAAGGGAGGATTCAACCCACTCATCCTGCCAGCAAGGCTGCACAATAAAACATCAGGAGAAACCGTATAAACCCAAACACTTGAAAAGGCCAAAGAAAAAAGGCACCTCATAAATCAGTAGGAAATGTATTTTATTCCTATAACTGAATTATAACTACAAGCTGTGTTCACTAAAAGCACAGTCCATAAAATTTACTGCAATGTTTTAGAGGTAGCTGTTAATAGAAACAGAGGGGGGAAGGCCCATTCACGGAATAATAGAGTTGTTTAATTTTAAGTATATCTTCTATATTATGCCTGTGTAATTCACACAAAATGGTAAGTGGCCTGAGTTCTTATTTGAAATAGCAGCAACATAAACCATTGTAAATATAAATGCAAATAAGAGACAAGCTCAGAATGCCACAGGCTACTCAGATATGGTATGAATTACACCATCCTATTTTAAATAGTTAATAGAGGGTTTGTTGCATTCTGATACTGGATAGATACTGATGAAACTTAAAAGTTGTTTCAGGATATAAAGAACCGATTACAAGGCTGTACTCAGATAGCTTAAACAGAAACGGAGAAAACTGGACCACAGAAAATTTCTGTCTAAGAAATACTGTTTTATGTATTTGAAAAGTTCATAGACAGATAGCTCAGATTTAAGGGCAAGAACACTTCAAAATCATGGAGAGCATAACTACAGAATCCTGGAAGTGACACAGTATTGAGCTTCCAGTGGTAAAGTCTGACTACAAGAGAAATAAGTGTTCTGCTACTGCCACAGGACAGGCAGAACACTGAGCTGAGGAGGTAATTTCTGCTCTGTTAAGTTAGAATTCCAAGTTTGTGGGAAAGGATCCTCAAATTGTTCTTAGAAATACTTGAGCAGAAAAGCTGCACTTTTCTAGTTACAGGCAGCTGCAATCATGCTTTGTGAGGCATCATGTACTAAAACTAAAATTAATCCTGATGAAAGACCTTCAAGTGCTTCTTGCTGAAAAAGTCTTTAAAATACCTCCCACTCTTTCAAATAGAAAGAATGATTGTTATTTCGTTTCCTTGAACTAAAAGAAAACCACCCCAAGAAGCATAAAAATCTGAAAAATAAGATATAACCTGATTGGTAACATAAACCCAGGATAAACCTCTCCAGAACTTTAGTGGGCAAAGACCATATAGTGGCATTTACAATATGCCTAGTTGCCTTAGTCAAACTTAAACCTGGATCATGTTGGTTGTGCGGGATTTGAGGAAACCAGAATCAAACAGCGTGTCTCCAACTTGTGCTGGCAGTATTGTAAAACAGCCTCATTATACAAAATGTAGGCGTTACTCTCTATGAATCATTCTGATTTAAAATAGGATACTGATAGATAGGCAATGAATCACAGTGGATTTTGTAATCAGCACAAGCTGGGTTCCTGGGAGAGCCCTTTGCCCCCTTTGGCAGAGCAGGACAGCTGAGGCTGCTCTTGGCGGGGAAGTGCCTCCTAACACTGAAGGAAGTAATTGATTCTAAAATATACCAAAAGTGCTGTGTGGTACACAAGATAGCAAAGCTTTATCAACTACAGCAACACAGCACAATTCAATTGACAAGAGCGTTAACATTCTCAGGACTGTGTTTGGCTCCAAATCTCAACACACACCTTTTATAACTGGCATTCATTATACTGGTCAGGCTTTGTATTCTGGAGTACAGCAAAAGTTTCACCAGTGACAGGAAAGTCAGGTAATTAAAAAATGTCCAATTTGCCATTAAAAGTATTCTAAGAGCAAATGACCCATTCAGAAGTTTCATATGCAGACTTATGCACAACTTGTGACTGTGCTTTCAGAGGTCAAACTATCACTGAAGTCAATAGGAAGTTTTACAGCTTCAACAGAAGCATTATTTTGAATAGTGCATTAGTGCTAATGGTATTTAAACACCTGCTTGAAGTTAAGGATTTTTAAAAATTCAGTTTCTGGCTAAGGAAGATACATAATTATTATTAAATTACATATGACACACATGTATGCACACAAATAAATCAATGCATACTGTAATAGAGATCCATAAGAAATTAAGTTCTCATCAAAAGCCATATGTCCTGTGTCAAATTCCTTTCTCTCACCAATCACTGCGGCCAGAGTGAATGCAATGAACTCACAGTGCCATAGAGCTCCAGTGGCCCTGTTCAGCCAGCCCTGCTGCGTGTTCCCACAGCAAACAGTGCTGTCACAAGCTGGTCAGAATTCAAGGGCAGGAGAAAAATTATTTAGTACGTTTATGCTGCACTCACACATGATGTGTTACATGAAAATTTGCCAGTTCCTCTGTGGCTTCATGAGCCCTTGTGAAACTGTCAGAGATTTCTGCATATAGTGTGGCAAAACATACACATGGGATGTGTAAGCACGGCAACTATTTCCAAAACAATCTTATGCTCCATTGCTTATCTGGTTTCATTAGGTCATTATCACCATGTCTCTTAATGTACTTTAATATACTAATAATAGACTCCATTTTTTTTGAAAATGGTGCTTAGCCAATAATTATCAACTATGGTGCCAATTTAATAAGAAATTTTAGAACAGTTGTACTCCTTTCTGGAATTCAGATCTGAATACAAAGTTTGTGTTTCTTCTTGAAATGTTAATAACTGTAATAGCAAATGCTGTTTGTTATGTGCACTAAATCCCGTTCATATTTTCCTTCTAAAACATGGCAGGTACAATAAATTTGATACTAATACTGAAGAAGTTTTATAACTTTGATACTTAAATAACCACATGAGGTTTTCTCGATCCACTTTGTAATAGTAGAGACTACGGGTGCAGAATACTGTTGGTAAAAAGCCTGGGACTTTTCCTTTCCTTCCTCTGTCATGTCAGTGCTTTTTAATGTTCACAAGACAGCAAACTTAAGTATTGTTTCCAAGAGATGAGCTAATAAGGCACACAACTGTAATATGGTAAAATATACTCGTTAAGATCCTAAAGGCAGTTCCCTGCCATGGCGGAATACTGAATACTCCCACAGGAAGAGAAGGAGGAGTGAAAAATGCCACATGAGTTTAAACTCATTCCTTGAATTAAATCCCACTTCTAAAGTTTTTCCTGGCAGTGAAGCACATTGAAAATATTATCCATAAAAATGCTTCTCTCAAATTGGGATGAGTCGTTTTCATCCCAAAGCTGTCATCTTCAAAATACTAAAAATGTAAAATGTATTTGGATATGGTAAGACTGTATGTAGGGCCCATATGATGGACTGAGTGCTGTATTTTGGCAAAGTATTTTAATCTATTGGACAATCATCAAGTTGTAAAAGTTAAAAAGCACCACATTGCAAAACTCATTCATTAAAATAAACATGCTTAGCACTATTTCTGCATTAAACACAAAGCATGTCTCAGTATAGCAGTAAAACACACTTTCCTATATGTGACTAGATATAGTTTCTCATACGTGCCATGTACAACACTCTGTGTGTGCGTACAGCCACTAAACTCTGTGATGTCAGGATAATTCAAACACATCAAAGCTTGAGAAAGTAGATAAATAATACCAAAGAGGGCTTAACATTTAGCATTTTTCTCTTTTAAATGCCCCCTGAATTAATCAGTACAAAAATGCGTTCAGATTTTGTGGGGAATGCAGTTATTTACACTTTAAAAAAATTAAATTATATTACATTATTTAAATTTTATTTATGGAAGGGTCTTTTCATTAGCTGATGAAATTCTCCTACCAGACCTTTCTGAGCCCAGTGCAGAGCTGAAGAACACTGCTCTGCACCCCATTACTTGCCATTACTCTGACAAAGTAAACACCAGGCAAAAGAAAGATGAGTACCCCAATTTGATGATATGCAAGAGCAGCTTCCTACCAGCCCACAGCCAGAGTACTCAGCTAAATAATTTAATAATAAAGACACATGAACTTTTGTACACCTATCATCTGTTGCACAAACGTATCTCTTTCATCTTTTAAATGAGCAAAGAAAAAATCACCATCTCAACTGTACAAACTGCAAAGCACACAACCTGCTCAGCCACTTTTCAGCACAAGAGCAATCTCTTGTCATCTGACTGCTGTACTTTTGACCCTCCAAAAAATTCCCAGCTAAAACATGTTGACATGTTTTCACATGTGATTCGATAATTATTGTTCTCAATAGTGTCAGATGCTTATCATATATTTAGATCAGTGTTCTTTGCATCTCATGAACTCCATCTCTCTAAATATTAATTTTTCCAGGCAGCTCTCAAACTATCCTATCCAGGTGACTTCAGGCTGCCTGCACAGGGAGTGTGGGCTCAGGCCACGAGCACAGTGAGCTTGCTTTTCTAACTGCAATTGCTACACTATGAGAAGTATTTAATGAAAACCAGCAAATTAATGTTGAATTGTGCTCTAAATTTACCTTGAACAATTTCACTTCTGAATCTCCTACTAGGCTACAAGCATCAAGAGAATCTTCCTTATTCTTGCTTTTTTGGGGTTAGTATAAAATACAACACAATATAACGTTGTGCTCAGTATTTTATTCCAGAAGGAAAGTCGGTGAAAACCTTCTGAAGAAAATCTCTGCAAGAGCTCGATATAAGATATTAATTTTAAAGCCTGTGTACAACTAAATAATAGCAACCTGATACATTTCTTACTTTCAACAAAAAATACAGGAATTTCGTTGGGATTTTTCTGTTTTACATACTTAAAAAAAACTTCTTACAGACTGGTGCTTAAAGTACTGAACAGAGGAAAAAAAAACCCAACAGCCTCAGATGCAGCACCCAAGATCTGAGTTACTGCGCAATAAAGGATACCAGAAAGCCCTAGAACAGAACTGTATTATCTTGAGTTTAAAACTAAATAAAATGGGTTACAATTGTAAGTTTATGGGGTAAGACCTTCCCTAACAAACTCTAAGTAGTCCTGTCAGTTTATACATCAGACAGCTCAAGGTATTTTCAATTATGTCATTCCTACCATCTCATACTAAGAAGCAAAATTCCCTCTACCACTCAAAAAGAAAATCCCCCAATACATGCCCCCCAATAAAAGACTATCAGCACAACATTATACGATAACTAAAAAGGGTACATGCAGTAACACAAGGTTATTGAATGCTCCTGTCCCCCATCCCTCACAGTTTTCCAAGAAAAGGCCCCCCATCACACATTTCACTGAGAATCTGACACGAGTCTTTGTGAGCAGCACAGATTTTGATGGAGATATTGAATTCTTTTCCAAATGTACTTTTCAAGGGAAAAAGCCCCAAGATATCATTCTCTTAAAAACACAGAAGTAACTTACTAAAAACACAATGGGAAAGTGCTGTCTGAACCTGAAAGAAAAGATGAATATTTTCCCTGCAGCCCTTTTATATGAAAAAAGAGACAAAATATTTGGGGGGGAAGAACATGATTTCATCTTCTATTTAATTTCAAAATCAGTAACGCTCTTCAAAAAGCACTTAAATATAACCTGCATGATACATTAACGTAAAAATCTCCAAGTCCTGACTTTATTAGTGGTACATAAACCTCCTGGATTTTCTAATAAGAGATCTGGCAAGGTTTGGATTTTACAATGTGTCTGAAAACTAAAGGTAGAAATTTCTTTGATCTTACTTTCTCTTGGGTTATTCTTCCTCTACGTTATTTAATATCCCAAGAATATATTTGCTATGACTTGGCCCTACTCTCGTCAACCTTTCTATTTTGAAGTTTTTCCAATTCATCCTTTGAAATTGCCTTGCTTTCCCCATGAAGGAATAAACATTTTTAGCTGCCAACGTATGTAAAATTATTTCACACAAGTCACCTGTTCCTTCATGTGAATTGTACATCACTCCTGTGAGCATCACTCATCCAAAAAGCAGGGTATGTTTTTATTTAAGCAAATTTATGTCTGGCAATAAACAGCACTACTCGAGCATCCCATGGCTACAGTTCTTTGCCTCTGCAATAAACTAAACATGTAAAAATTTGTGTTTGATGTTATTCTTCAGGTCGTAGTCCTGGTGATCTTTAGCCCAGAGTGCCCACATACAGAATGTCTCACCCCGTCACACACTTTGACACCCCAAGTCAGCAGAGTTTTGATCTCACAGTGACTATATAACTATACAAACCATCCTATTAAAGGAAGATGGAAACTGGTGTTGCTATTTTTGACAAGAAATGTTTGACAGTTAAAATGACATCATTTTAGGACACAAACAGAAAGTGGAGCATCCATAGCTGAGAAAAATCTACTGTTAGAAGAAAGTTATTTATGTATAATTTCATAATTCTGCTACTTTTAATAGCTAACCCTGAACAGCTATTTTCGTAAATGTGTTTCCATCTGTAAAGAATCTACCAGTGCTTGACCAAATTAGTAAAGACTCTGATTGCACCTTGTATTTTGCACACAAGTATTGTGGAGAGCAGAAAGTGTCTATGAGCTCTAACCTAGAAAATCCTGGTGTGCCCCAGTCACCTCTGTGCCTCTGGTTTTAGGATTGGAGACACCAGTTCATGTAGACTTGCCTGCTTTCATTAAAAATCTGAACTGCCATCCCATTTCTGTCTTTGACAGCATTTGCTGCTTTCAGATGAGGAGAAAAGTGTATAATTAAGTTCTAACACTGTTTCAGTAAGATTAATAATTATAGAGTTATGCAACATGAACAACAGTGGCACAAGCAAAGCAGCTACGTTAAATTTTAACAGCATTAAAAAGAGGGGAAGAAAGAGATTGAGAAAATTTCAGTTCCTTTCTCTGTCATGTGTTCTTGCCATTGTCTTGGTTTTTTCTATATTTAAAATACTGTAAGAATTTGTTCTGCAAGTAATCTAAGAGGACACCTAATAGCAAATCACTCAGTTTCAGGTTGGGATAAACAGAGGAATACACCACAATTCAAGAAAAAAATGTGCAGTTAAATACCTGCATCTACAACTTCTTGTATTTTTTCTAGAACATTCATGGAGTAAGTCATTACAGCGCAAGACATTAAAACTTGCTGAAAAGTGTTATTTTGAATAGTTATGTGCAACTATGCTGCTTTAATCTAAATACACGTGCCATGTTTATATACAAAGCAGAAATCATACACTACAATACTCTGGGACACTTGATAGGTTTATTTTTAAATCAGCTATTTATCTTCCATTCAACCAGAATACCAACAGTGAATCGTGCAATAAATTCTTATTGTCAGATCCCATTGTTTTTTTAAGGACATCCCTTTTCTAGGCAAGCAAGTTTAGTGTGAGGAACTAAAAGTCATTGCTGTGACTTTTTGTAACCCCTCAAGCAGGCGTGTGAAAAACTAAACAACATGTGGCTCTGAGAGATATTGAGGACAAGCTACTGGCACTTTTACTGTTCTGATTTTTTCTAATTGGTGAACAAGTATCAATAGCTGCAAATTTCTATATCCTGATTTTGAAGCATGATCACAAGATGATCAAGCTCTTCAAAGATTCAGCTTTATTTAAAAAGATTTAAAAAAAAAATTAAAAGAACCATATTAAAATACTCTTGAGAGTATAATAATAAAAAAAAAGAATAAATTCTGAAGGGACATCTGGATTACGTCCAGTGCAATGTAGTGCTGAATATCAGGATAAGACACTTACTATGCAAAACTCCCACTGAAACCCTTTGAATCACCTCTAATCCAAAAGATCACAAGGCGTCTTCAGCTGCCACCTGCTCCCCACAACCTACACATCTGTCCCCTGCGTAACAAAGGGATGAACATCCCTTTTAAACTTTATTGCTATACTCTCTACAAACTAAGACATTATTTTGCAGCAGCTGAGATGATCCATTGCCAACAGTGATATACGTGGTGTAGAGGGATCGGACGAGGATGAAAATAAGCACAACTATAATCTAATTTCATTTCGCCCACCCAAACTGGCAGAGATTGCGAATTCAGAGCCTGGATTGATCTCTCACCTTCACTTTCTACTACCAACAGAGCATCACAAAATAGGTTAAACACCAAACTATTTGCAAAAGCAGAATCTGGTATTCACTGGGCTCCAAGAAGACAGGGTTAATCTATGACACACCTTCCCAACAAAAAGGGTGGGCTGGTAAAACTGCTCTGAAGTGCTGTGTAAAACTTATACAATTGAACAATGGTCTAAATCTAATTCCTAAACTGTTTCAGATGTTAACTGATATTGGACTTGATTTATTTTGGAAGTATGAAATATTTTTTACAGCTCTACATGTATATAGTCACTGAGTCAGACATGATAATTTGGGGACATACTGGCTCCTTTAAAACTGATGGTAAAATTTCCATCACTTTATTTAATTTATCTTTTGCAGGACACCAATGGCAGCATGGGTTTTGAACAAGAATGCCAGACCTCTTGGTCAATATCGGAACATAACAAACTCAAAATCTCTACCAACACAAACATACTCACTACACTAAGTAGGCATGTTCTGAGGAAATCACTACTCTGTAATCCTAGGTTAGTTAAAACATACAAACTACTGATACTGAGATCACAATAATATATAAACTGAGCAATAAATAACTTCCTCCCAAGATTTACATCTCCATGAAAGTAGAAAAAGTTGCCAATTCCATTATGTTTGTCAGATACAAAGCCCCGGGATTATCAATGGGCAGTGTCCTGTGAATTACAGTGCTCAGCTGCATCTTGGGTCTTGCCAGTTGTATCTTAGTTTTACTATTTGCTCTCGGATGTTAAAACCACTGTTGTAAGCAGCTCGAAAATACATTGTTGGAAAATTGTTAATGCCCTAGTCATACAATGTCATTTTGAAGCTCCCTGGGAATTTAGATTTGCATGGCTTATTAGGATATGACCTTTCCCTTGATTTTTTATTTTAAGATCAAGTTAAGATGAAATTTCCCCAGTGGGAGTTGCTGTGTCTCCTTCACAGATAAGGAAAAGAGAAATTGCAATTCTGTATAGACAATTTTCATATATTTCTACAGTACAGACAACTTCGTGGTCTTGACAGACATCCAAGGCATTCCTAGAGGTTGAGAGGAAAGTCATGCAGAATGTTAACCAAAAACACCCCAGCAACATAACAAAGGCATTTCCCTGAATCTTTCACCTTTCCTTTTTTAAAGGCCATCTCAGAGTAGGCTTTGAGGAATTTTAAGGCCTGTGGGCTCCATGCATTCAGAGCACCAGGGTAGCACTGGCTGAGATAACAGCTTTTTTCTGGGATACATTCCCATTCCTTTGAGTGAGCAGTTACTACCTCTACAGCACTCCTTTTCTTCTTCATAATATAGATATTGTCTCTCAAATTCACACACTTCAGCATTTCCACGCTCGTGAGATTAGTGTAATTTTTCGTGGGATCTCAGGAATCTGATTTAAAAGCAGAAGGTTGAAAAATGGGTTCTCAAACTTTACCTATGCAGGAGGTATTGAAAATGGCTAAGAAAAATAATAACTCAGGTTCCTTGGTGGGCAGTGAGAGGGGTTCCTCCTGAGGCTAATTCAGAGCAGCTGAAGAAGCCTCTTGCTCTCAAATATTCTCTGTCTTTGCGATATGAGCTGATAATCAATTACCAATCACAGTGTTTAAATACTTATATATAGTAAACATTTTTAACAGTTTAAAGCAGCGATATTCCAACACTTCTTAGTCTTTAAGACTAAGTCTCTCCCAAAGAAGCTCACAAAGGTAATTAGTTAAATAAGTAGAAGTTGAATGATATTGCTTATATTTTAAAATCTTTGAGAGCTCAAGATGGTAAAAACTTAACATCTGTTAGTAAGTTTTTATTTAGGAGAGAATAATTTTCTCGCTAAAAGTAAAATCAGTCGGTCAATAAAGATATCACCAAAAGGAATTAAATATTTTGCTTTTTTGGATACTCAGGGTAAAGTTTTCATGCAATAAGCCTTTGTTATGCAAACAACATTTTTGCTCAACTACAGATACCAAAAGAAGAAAAGGAACTGACAATGAAATAAAAGGAATTACTTCTTGTTAAACTTTTCATATAAGTACTCCACTGATTTGGTAGTTTGGGTAGGCATAGTGCTTATTCATTCAAGAATGTTACATGATAATATAAAGTGAATAGTTTATTATAAATTCACCATGATCATATTTGAAGGTCATAGCAATGACACGTCCAACAAAACCATACAAAGAGTCAAAGGATTCTTAAATCAGCTTCCACCAGCTTTACGAGCTGCGCTGTCTGCAGTTCTCAGGGAGTGATGCACATTGTCTGCTGTAATTCAGCCATGCAAACAAAAGGTACTCCTTTCAATTTTCCTTCAACAGCTGTTAACAGGGGGATCTCCCCATTAGTTAAATTTGCATTTCCAGAAACAGCCCTTCCTCTTTCAATGGCTGACAAGAGATACGGGTTTACTACTCTAACAGTAAGTAGCAGACAGCCTTCGAATCGTTTTAGGACATGAGCAGACTAGGAGTTAATTTGCAATTGATCTGAGGCTAATCTGTCTCTCCTGGGCAAGTACAAAGTCATTATCTCCATCAGCAGTTCAAGACCTCTATGACACTTATGTATCTCACACAGGAGTAAACAAATCCAAGGAGATATGATTTACTGGCTATCGCTGCAGAGTACACTGATGTCAAATGCACTGAGCTTTCCTGCAGACAAATCTACCACAGGTCTAGAATAATGTTAATAATACAGAAGGGAAAAATTACAAGCTGAAAGAACATAGAAACTTACAGGAGCACCATAAACTTATGGGAGGAAATTTATTGGTTAACATCGCTTCTAATAAAAACGTATCTGAAGGCATGTTTGAAAAGTGATTCAACAGAAATTGTATCTTTTTCTCCCGTGGTGACACAGACTCTCGTGCAGATGCATAGTGTAAGCACTAAAAGTTTATTTACAGAGGGCAGGACTGAACATTTCATGTGAACACATTCAGACCATGATAAAGAGCTTTGTCTCCCATTAGTAATTTAAAGAATTGTGATTTGGTACTCCCAACACACCTATAATTGAATTCCTCAGTCATAAAATCACTGGTGCCAAACAAGTTCTGATATCTTTTATCAAGCTCCTTTTTTCTTGTAATTTGTTAACATATTTCTTATGGACCTTTTCTTCTTTTTATAGATACATTTGCTTTAGTTATAAATTAACCCTGGAATTTACTCTCCCAGAGGCCACAAACTGCTTTTTTATTCTCTTGGAGAAGTTTCAGGCTATATGAATTTATGATTTGAAACCATTTTGAATAGCAGTTGGTGGTTCAGATACAGAGGGAGGAAATTCAAAGGATTAACAAAGGAGTTAAGGCTGAACTGGGAATGTTTAGATGCTTTTCTGGGCCTTCTGCTCTGGAAGCTATGATTAATTTACCAAAAGAGAACATATTTCCCTATGGGATTTCTGGTGCTTCCGGTTCCCTGTAGTAAAATATGAAGATACAGCCTCATTCTGAAAGGTCTTTCTAAGAAGTTCCATATTTCAGTGGCTCCTAAATTTGGCCAGCACATCCCAAAAGTATGTGGAATACCTCAAATGTTGAAAGATACTATAAAATATCAATATTTGTTTAACAGATTGATTCAAATAATGCACATTTAAAAGCTAATTTTTCAGTTGATAATGTAATTCTAAAGAAACAAGGCTTATAATATACACAGTTTCCTATTGTGTCTTTGTTGGTCTCTTTCTCTTCATCCCAAGAGCTTGGGAAAACATTGGCTTTTTCCAGCCAGAACTGACAACAGTGTAGAGGAGTTTTATCACAGTGTGCCAAAATTGTTGGTGCCACTACAGACAGTTTGACCTCACCTTGTAAAACATATCAGAAAATTCAAATGAAAAATTCCAAAAACACATATCCATAGGCAACTAAGTTAATTGGTTCTACTGTTCAAGAGAACTGTTTGTATATGGGCAGAAGACTTTTTTAACAGGCAGGATGATTCACACACATTTTCTTTTATTTGCCCCTCTGTGTTACTCTTAGCTTCGTTACAAACCATTTAAGCTTGAAAAATTAGATTTGATATTAACACACTAGATATCCATTTTTTTAGGGCTTAATCCCCATTTGAGCAAAGGTTTTCCAAAGTGGAGCAATTTTGCAAAATATGCTTTCAACACTCAGGAGACAGGAATGCTCTTAGAGAACTGGGTGCTTCTGTATCAGCCTTCCAGCTGGGATTAACTGTGGCTGTGTGCTGCCTACACCACATGGCACAAGGAGCTGACTTCACAGGGTCATGGAATGGCTTGAGCTGGAAGGGACCTTAAAGAACATCTCGTTCCACCCCCTGCCATGGACAGGAATACCTCCCACTAGCCCAGGTTGCCCCAAGCCCCGTCCAACCTGGCCTTGGACACTTCCAGGGATGGAGAAGCCACAGCTTCTCTGGACACCCTGTGCCAGGGCCTAACCACCCTCCCAGGGAGGTATTTCTCTCTAATATCTAATTCAAATTAGTTTAACCAGTGTGAGATGGGTTAAAAATGACACTGTTTTGTTTTTAAAAAATTCCTTTAAAAATTACTCTTTAATTAAGAATAACAAAAGGGGTTGAGAAGCCCTTGGGTATTTTTCCTATAAAAATAAATACCATATACTGCTTTCCCCCAACTCTATTTTCCCATATTCAAGACAATGTTCTTCTTAGAACGGTACACACAGCTTTCTCCTCTATATGCTATCTCTGAGATTGCCAGTTAGTTATTCGAAATGAAAATATTACAATTTTCATCATAAATGGTGCTTTGGGTCTCTGAATTGTCATATTTTTATTAGGAAGTCTGTGCCTCATTCTCTTGAAAAATCTTACAACGCTAATGCTTCACCTGTTTAAATACCTATAAAAGGTCCTTGATGCTCAACAAAACATGGTATTTTCTGCTCCTTTAATGGAATCAATGATCACACAGCTGAAAGGATTTTAACAGCGAAAATACTTATCAACTTACACAATAGAAATTAAGTTTAAAATAGTGACTACACTGCCAAATATTTTAGCTCTCAAATCTTCAAGTCTTAAAATCTGAGTCACAGAATATTTTGAACTGAAAGGGACCCACGACAATCATCGAGTTCATATTTTGGGCTTTCTATTTATTTAAAAATAAGAATCTATTATTTATTTGTTGACATTTTATGGGGCAAATCAGTCGATCTGACCTGGCCCTGATATTTATTTGTAATCCCACTCGAATCAGTGAGATGGTGAGCACAGGTCAGAATGCACCGACTACCCTGAAGGACCAGGACCATAAATTATACCCAAGTATCACCATCTCCTCTCACACCTTGCATATACATTTCATAACTTTGCCCTCTGTGCTTTCACTTGAGCCAAAAGGAATTTTCAGAGCAAATAAGTTGTAATGTAACTCACTCTTTGCAGGTGAGTTACAGTGTAAGTTGTCTGTAGTTCTTAGAATAGACAGTAGGACAGTAAAAATTTCAAAATATTTTTCAGAGCAATGACTATATCATATACAAGTATTTTACTAACATCTGCTCAGGGCAGATGTATAAATAGAGAAAGAATTTTTCCATCTTCCTACCAACTTCTTCCTTCACCAGGGGTTAGAAGAGAAATTAGGAGTTTTTTAAAAAATTCTGGGCTTTTTGCTATGTGTCCTTTAATTTATTTACATGACAACCAAATGACCAGAAAACATAGACTAAAATGATTTACAGATATTTTTCTTTTCATGAAATTCCAACATCTATTTTGCCAAATGTACAACTTCCACTTCATTCTTGTATGCCAGAAGCTCTCAAACTTAAAAAGATCTCTACATTATACATCATTAATCTTTCAGAGCTAAAAATTTATGAATGGAACATTAAGCACAGATCATCTTGCTCTGTAGACAGGAAGAAACTTAAAAAGAAATTATAACAAATCTAAGAAGCACTTAAGCTGATTCAGTTTCATTTATATGAATAAACTGAGGAGCACCAGGACTCTCACTATGCTTGTTCCACTCATGATCAGACTCTCTCGCTTGTCAAAACAGGGTGGCACCACGTAAATGGCCCGTTGTAAATGGTCCATGGCCCATGCTGACTCCTAACGTATTTCTGGGAAGTGACTGAATGGCTCTTAATTGGCTGAGCTAAAACTGGACCAGGGACAATTCTAAGAACTGAACAATTTCCCCATCCACTTCCTGTGCCCAAGTTACAGCACTTTTTGATTACTGGTATGGTTCTAGCCTTTAAGTTCAATTAGGCTTCTCTGAGACTAGGGAATATAATTGCTTAGGGGTTTTGTTTTGTTTCTCCTTGAATTCATCCAGTTATTTAATTGTGAATAACCTTTCCTTTCCAAATGTGGCCCTAGTCTCTGCCTGCAAGCTGGCAATACCTGTAGTGGGTACTCAGCTTTTAGAAAGGGGAAGCATGTAGCTCTGAAAGTGTTCAGCATCAGTGTGAATGTAAAGAAGACTCTGGAACTCTCATAAACCTCACTGAGCATGCATTTCCTTTGTACAGTTTTACTGAGCACTAATATAAAATGCACTGAACTACTTTTCCCAAACTTGCACTTCATTTCAGTGAACCACCAGATTTGTGCAAAAAAACCCTCAGAGATGGAAAACTCAGAGATACAAGTTCCATTCTTGACGCTCAGTCAGACAAAGCAAATAAAATGATCAAATTCCTAAAATTAATATCTAACAGGAGCATTTACCCATCTATCTTGGTGTCTCATTGAAACAGAAGAAATATTTTTCCGCTTCAGGACCCCACAATATGAAAATGGCAACACTATAGCAAACTAGAGACTGCTTAATATTTATCTCATCTTCTGTTCTGAGAACAGTTAACAACACACTGGATACAATAAGCACCTCAAAATCACCAATGGCTTCTAGGAGCTAAAATAATGGACATCACCTATTGATGTAGAGGAAAATTCACTGTTCCTCAGATGGACTGCACAGCACCAACGGGCATAAGGGAGTCTGTTCTAATAATGGCTCATGGGAGATGCAGGGAGGGAAATCCTGGGGGGTTTGTCAGCAACTGTTCCCAATGCAACACTCAGTAGTAGATTTTCCAATTTTTTTTCGCTGATTTAATTTCAAAAATTCTTATTTAGAAGGTGTTTTCTTTGAGAAACTATATAACAGGTTATACGTCATCCTAAAATCACAAAACAGAGTCATTTACTATTTAGCCTGCATTTTCTTTATTTAATTTCCATATTCATAGCCGAATGAGCGCTCTATCACTCCTACTGTTCTGAACTCCAGAGAATTCCTTTCTTCCACAGAGTAACTACCAAGTATAATTACTACATTCATTATCTTTTCCTGGAGTAATTGTCAGGAAAGTGTCAACCATAACTGCATCAATTTCTTCTTCCTCCTTTTTTTCTGCTTTCCTTCCAGGACAATTAGAGTTTCTCTCTACTTTGTCTCTCCTCTTGCACTGTGTCTTTCACCTTCTTACTTTCAAACTTTTTCCTCCTTTTACTCTTCCCTTCAAAATGCAGATTTGGGGAGGAAAGGGAGTGATGGTCTTACTGTCTCACTATTTTCACGTCTACTAATTTGTGGCAGTTTTGTTTTTTAAATTTAAATCCATTCATTCTGACACTATATGGAGATTCAGAGTATTTCATTAGGGACAACAAAAGAGTCACCCTCCCGTCTGACGGTCAAGTTTCAGCAGAAATTTAAAATTGCCACATGCTGTATAACATTGTGCTGTGCCTTCCTGTTGGCGGCTGGGGGAGGAGACAAGAATCTCTTGCACAGCCTGCGTCAGAGAACGTAGTCACACTACAGTATATCAAAATTAGTGTATGCACAAGTTATTGTTATTCTGAACTTACCTCAGACTTCAGCAATATTCACTGCCTGTTCTCCTGTCCTCAGCGACAGGAAAGCTGTCACTTGTTGTTAGCATATCAGACAGTTCCTGTTCTCAAAGGAGTAATAAATAAGGCCAGATTTAAAAAACAGAGCAAACTTGGGCAGAAAAAGAACAATGAGTAGGAATGCCAAAATACAGTGAAAGACCACGTTATGGCATTGTCAGCATATCTTAAACCAAGAAAAGCTGAACTTCTCATAAGAGACCAGAGAGAAGAATTCAAAATCAAGAAGGTTCCAACAGTAAACTTTAAACTTTGAAAAAGAAATTCAAACAGCTGTATTTTTAAAAGAATTTTCCTGGGTTTTAATACTTTCCTTGGCAAACATAAAAAGCACTAAATTAATAAACAGCAGTCATAGCCAATCTTCCAACTGCCTTCTTTCGAAATTTCCTTTCATTAATTAATTTCATTAATTCATTTCCTTTCCTCATATTCACTCTGGACAGTTTTTTCCCTTTTTCCTAACTCACTTCTCTGCTGGGCTTCCAAAGTCCCACATCAGCCTTAGATCCCTGCCTTAATCCACCACTGCAATTAATCTAATCATGCTGCACACCAGTAGCCTCTATTAAGATTAAAGATAATCTCACTATTTCACAAGATTAAAAAACCAGAGCCAATCTTAACATTGCGCATTACTCCACCTATTCTGCATAGATTTTGTTTTATGAATATTTTCATTTGTAAAGAAGCAGAACACTGTTGATAATATTGTTATCTTTAAAACCAGAATTGATAAAATCTACAGAAAGCAGTTTTCTGGGTTTTCGTTCAATCTCTCACCTACTCAGAATTGGCACCCTGATGACCCAGAAAAAGAATGGAAAGAAATGCACATGACTTCCACATCCTCAGTATTACATCATGAAGGATGAAACAGCATATTATGTACAGCTCAGAGCTGCTGTACTGCATGCAACTTTCCTTGCATAAAAAATGCCTTTCCTAACAAAACTGTGACTCATTAAAAATTTGACAGATACCATACCCCAATGAACAGCACAATGAAAACAGTGATAGACACAGTCTCATTTCAAAATGACTTTTGTTACTGTGAACTCTGGCATGAGCATGCTAAGTGGTATTTTATATAACTTCAAACATGAAGGTATGTTTGTGAGAAAAACATTTCTTTAATATTTGATTTTTGGATTAAGATTTAAATTTCAAGAAGACATATCTACAAGAAAATATCTTGGTTGTAGGAAAAATGGGTTCTTGATACTGATGGGTTTTCCAGTACCTCAAGCACTGTCAAGAACTCCTGCCTACGCCAACTGTTCTGTAATAACTATTTCTTAATAAATCAGTAATCCTGATCTAAGAAAATAATTCCTCAAATGTCATTACCTGTGTCAGAATGTAACTTGCATAACCTGCTGTTTTATCCCATCTAACCTGGGTAAAACCTAAACCAGTGCAATGATTCCAGGTGTATATTTTATACAAGGGGTTGAATTACTGTAAAAAACCCCAAAACTAAACAAGATCTTGTGAACATAATAAATATCCGCCGCACCCAATTTAAGTGGGTAAAGTTATCCAGGCTGATCACATGAGGCAGGCTCAGAGAACAAGTCTTTGGGCAGTGCCCAAAGGAAACCGTGTAAGGAACCCCCTTGGGTCTCCTATTCATCATGCCATAATGTTCTTCCCTGTATCACAAAAACAATTAACCAGTTCAAGACAACTGGCGAGCTCACACCACAGCTAAAACTGCAGGGGGCTTGCAAAACAGACCCCAGATCGATTGGCAAGGTACTCGTGGAAAGCAATGTGGCATTTGCTTGCAACAACATTTTTTAAATGTAAATATGCAAATAATTAAAAAAAAGGTAAGCTAGGAACTAATTAAGCCTTCATAGGATTTTTGGAAACTATTTTGCATTGCTTTAGTAATGAAATATACAGTCAAGCCATTGTCAAAAACCTGAATCTTTCAAAGTAATTCTTGAATATTTGCTTTTTTCCTATTTTAAATTCAAGACGTCAGAATAAATTTTTGTAATACTGATTTTGAAACTTATTCTGTAGTTAACTCTAACAACTCATATTTAGATGAGATCTTTACTAAACACTCTACTCCAGGCCAATTTAGCAATTCTGGCAATAGATTTAGTGTAAATGTAAAAAAAACAAACAAAAAAAAACAATGCAGGAAAATAAAATAAACCCAAGTGGTGCTTATTTCATTCAGAGAACTGATTTAATGTGAAACCCTTTTGTTCTAAATAAAGCTTAAAGTTTCATCTTGTTTATCATCTCAAGCCATCTTCAGCAACAGCTGGAAATTCTGAAAGTGAAAGCATATTTGCAGAACTTTTGTTTCCACTCTTTAATGATATTCTAAACAAAACTCAAAAGGTCTATACCTTTATATGGGTATCTTGCAATATGCACTCGTTTGTCAAACTTTACGTTGCCAATTACTATAGGATATGTAGAATAAATAAAATACTAGCCTGTTTTTCTTAATATTTGTAATAATTTTAAAACTCAGATACACTTGCCTTGATGTACAAAAAAGGCATCTCAGAAATGCAGTTTAAATGCAAATGATGGCATCTGGGAGTGACAACAGGGAAGAAATCCGGTAAAATCCAGTAAAATCTTCACAGAACTTCAGGGACTCAATGAAGTAAATTCATCACTACCATGGTTTAACTTTAGCAGGGTCAGAGGAAAAGCTGCATCATTAGGTCAGTGCAAGAACTGTTTTAGACATACTGTAAGCTAGAAAGCCAATAAATATTTCCCTTACCCTGAAAGGAATGAGACCCTCAGAACAAGACCCTCCGCCTGTCGCCTCTTCAAAATTTCTCAGGATTCCATTAAATATGGTCCTGAATAAAGTTAGAGAATACAGATAAACTCTGTGTAAATAAAGCAACCTTTTGCCCTCATGTACTTCTGTACTTGCTTATCTATAGATTTTTCTGGGTGTAACTGAAAATAAAATTTGGATTTCTGCTCTTTTTTTTTTTTTTCCTTCATAGGTAGGATTAAAAATCAATTTAGCAATACGCCACATAATAACATGCTAACATGCTTCTATTAAGCTTAAAAACTGAGATTCAGCATAAAATATTGTAGCTCAAATACCACTGTGGGGAACAATATCTCCAAGGAAAACATATTCAAGATAAAATGATAAAGTCGCAGATTTATTTACTGTAGACATAAAAAGTCAGTACCTCAACCTATCATGAGGAAATATGTACATTCTGAACAGCAGTAAACAGAAGTGGCTGCATTTTTCCACAAGCCCCCATATTAGACAGCACCACAAAGCACCAGGTCGAGGTAGTAAAACCTGTTTTTCTGACCACCCCTACTAGAAGATCTTGGTGTGAGTGTTAAAGCCTGTAATTAACATTTTTCTTTCCATAGTTCCTTTTTTTGGTGTAGCAAAGTGACTCTTTTGGTAGTCTGACATATCTCTTAAACCACCACGACTGCGTTCTTACTTCACAGCAGTATTAAAATATTCCCCGAGCACAGACAATGAAAATCTACATCAGTCTATTTGTATATAGACAGCAACCTAAGTTCAAAGCCTCTCAAACTTCGAAATTGCTGCTACACAGCCACAAATAGTTACAGCAGTTACACAACATCTTTGTTCAATAAATCTAAACAAACACACAAGTACTATGGACTTATAATGCAATATTATAACATAAAATCCCATTTTATGCAATGCAGTGTAATCACATGTTGTGTAAAAAGTTTAAGACAAGATCATAATTCTGGGCAGGACGACTTTGTGCAAATACGAAATTCTCTGAAAAGAAATGCTTAAACCCAGTGGAAAAACACAAGATACAATAAGAAAACCTCAATTGCGCTGATTTATCCTAATGAATATTCCATGACAGCTAAAAGTGTTTGGATGAAAATAATGTATTTAGAATTTTATACATACATAGAGGTAAGTTAGAGGAATTGTAGCTGGAGGTCTATAAAAAAGTAGAGAAATCTGGCAAAAGGGAATCTAAGATATGGCACAATCAGATTTGTGATAAAGAGGAAAGACATGAGTCCCCATGGAGCTCATGACATTCCAACAACCTGTAATGCAGCGCAAAGTGCACTATTTTCCTCCTGTAATAGCCACTCTAAGACCAAAACTAGAATTTGTGTCTAATTTAATGGTCTAGAATAAATTAATATCAACTGCAATGTCCGTATCAAAATGTTAGTATTTTGTTTAAAGAAAATTAATCACATAAACTCTGGTACCAAAGGCATATAAATATACCCCTTCTGTTACATGGGCATTTCTTATATAACTTAAAGAAGAATATGTAGGACTTTTGCTATAATATATATTCATGGTTATTTAATTCCAGGCCTTTAGTCTCACAGAGCAAACAGCAATTCCTCTAGAGTCAGACCCTGCATACTAAGCCCACAAATGGGTAGTAAGTAATTCAACAGCAACCGTGTGGAAGCAAACAGTATATAGGACAAAATCTCTATCACTGCACAGAGATTGCAAACCTGACCCTACTGAAACAGATCCACCACTGACCTGCAGGAGGCTGGCATTCTTTTCCTACAGTCTATGCATTTTCCAATAAACCAGCATTTCTTTAATAGCATGAAGTGTTCTGTATATTTTTCTGTTGAGATATTACCCAATGTTTATTATAGTGTATTATCAGAAGTTATGTATAACCTTTCAGCATTACTCAGATAGGTAGGCAGCCTTTCTATAACAAGGTTAATACCTTTACCTACACACACACTTCCCCTATAAGTTTGTACATAACAACACATATATATTCGTCTCAGCAGCCATGGAGCCCACCTGTCCCTGAACATACATCCACACAGCCACGTAAGCTTTGTGTTTTTTAAATTGCTAATTATCAACCAGCAGAGTAGACTTTGGGATTCATACACTTGAATTCCTAGACTTTGTCCTGAAAGTGCAGACTGCATGGCATGGAAGTGATCTGCTTAGTCATGAGGAAAGGGGGTGGCTTATGCAAGTCCACAAAGCATCATCTGCTAGTCCATTCCAGAAATGCACTACCAGGCTTTTGATATATTGCCTTCTCTTCCCCTTTCCATGCAGGATACTTTTTTTATTTCCAGTGAAAGCTAGTGAAACTGCCAAGTAAGAACCGCTGTATTTAGAGAACAGGATACTGCTTAGAAGTTGAGGAGTTTTTTGCTGTAAATTTGAGGATTTGTCACACATATACATAACTTATTTGTCATAATGCAGATTAGAATATATTACTGTTGTAAGAATCATTTACTACTGTAAGCATAAATGGACACACTGAAATTTTAAATTAAATTTTTTGCATCAACCTCACTCCTATATTATCTCCATTGTAAATGTGTAACTATTTGCATTCTCATGTCATAGATCATTTAGTATTAAGAATAGGGGCAATTATTTCATTTGAGTGAGTAACAAGATGGCCCCAATCTTGAGTAGGCTGCTGGGTACTGCTGCAACACAGGTAATTAAAAATATCTATATAGTTCATGTATCATGAATTTTAATTGGAGAATGATGTCATTGTTTAGTTCAATTCTATAGAGTGGTTTATGAGAGGGCAAACAGGCCAAATAATATAATGGAAGGTGTGGGTGTAGTGGGAGAAAAATGTGAACCTCACCAAATTGACTTAAGTTCTGCTAAAGTTTTCAGATATGAAGATTGCAAACTAGGCATTGTGTTTTTCCCCGCTACTCTAAATTTAAAGAACAAGAGTCTAAAAGAGATTTAGTTTTACTTTTGTCTTATGAGAAGAGCTGACAACTTTGCAGTGACAGGCAGAAGAGAATTCCATGTTGCAATAGAAGACCTGATGCTGAAGTAGAAACTTAAGTCTTTTCTAGGATTGCCACATGTATTTTCTCCTTCATATCTCCTTATACCTGCAAGATACGGAGTATCCCAAGCCCCACTCACCACAGGTTCTAGTACTGGGGTGACAATTTGCTTATCACCAGCATTTTCTACATTGTCACTGGAAACTGAAAGCAGGTACAACTGAAAAATACATGGACTATCCTACATTTTAAAAAAGCACAACTGAAAAAAACCAAACCAAACCAACCAAACCAAATTTTCCTTTGTATGAAATAAAAAGGGGACAAGGGAACAGACACAAGAAATATAAGAATTTTATCATTTAATGTAGGAATCAATTTACATTTCATATTCCTAAATATCTAAATATCTGAAGACAAATCTTATGGCCCTTGCCTTTTTCATTCTGCCTTGAAAAAATCTCCATACGGAAAAAGAAGAGGGTAAGGAGGAGATTTTTTTCTCCCCAGGTTAACTCTGTAATAGTTAAATGAAATCCTTAAGAACAGTCCTCTTAATGCGAAACCCCAGCTTCTGTTTGTGGCATGGGTGTGTAGGACTTGAATACAACAATGTTCTCTTGCTTTGGGTGCTTTCTAACTTTTTCTTTTGTTAGTTCACCAAAAGTTATCTGACATACAAAGAACATTTGGCATAAAGTTCTTGAAAAATAGATCTATGCTGTTAAAAAACATCATTATGGAAATACAGCATGGAACGATTAGCACTCGTCATCTAATATCGTCCTAAATTCAATAAGCCTATCAGTGATTTAAAAATTAAACTAGTGGTAATAACTAATGGAAAGTATTGTATCCATGACTTCAAAAGAACCTAGCATGGAGAATTTATAACTGTATTATAATTTCTCTTGAGTAACTGCACTGAAAACTGTTTTACTGTAAGACAGAGGAGGATGCAGAAATAATCCTTGGGAAAAAAGCTTGTAAAAGAAACTCAGATTCTGAATATCAAATAGATATTCTCAACTGGAGGTCAACAATTAGGCTACAAAAATGCCTAGTAAATATATTCAACTCCATTTGGAACAGATTATATGTAAAAAAACCTGAAGAGGGCCTCACACATCAAGGTGAAAAAATTAAGTATACTTTTCATTACTTAGTCCAGCTTTGTACAAGACAGTTTTTTTCTACTTTTAAACTTTCCCTTCTCTCAATATTAATTTTATTAGCCATTGCTGTAAGCAGAAAATTATACCAGCAGCAATTGAAGCTGTGCCTAGATTTATTTTACTGACTTAGAAACGGACTTACAGTTATTAAAAAAGTTCATAAAAGAGTCAAATTTAGAAGCAGCGTTGATTGTGGGTGTTTTTATCAGTACTAAAAGGAAGGTTAAAAGTATTCTTCAATTGAATTCTAATATTTTACCATATTCTTTTTCTTGTTGAGAATTTTCTGAGAATTCATTATATGAAACATAAAAATGAGGAAAAAAAGAATTATTTGCATATTTGATACTGTAATGGAAGTTTGATGCAATGCTGATGTTTAATGTATTGTATTACCCTGGAATTTGACATTGAGGCATTATAAGAAATACACACTATCTTAAGTCTGATTACAAGTATATAGTCTCTGAACCACTACCAGTTAGTGGGGTATTTTACAAAATTAATGTCCAAGAACATTAAAATTCAAAAGCTGCCTGTGTAAAATACCTTTAAATTATATTTCTGATTGGTTATCATGCAAAGTTCATGCCAACAATTTTCAACTCTCTCTCTGCCGACAAGTCCATGCTTATATTGTGCCACATGCCTTAACACACTGCTAAGAGTGATTTCTTATAATCTCATAATTAAATCTCTAAGCAACTTTTGCAGTAGTTTTTTTGGTGACAGCCAAAGAGAATAATGATGTCAAACATATGACTTCATGCGAAAAATTCTGATATTAATGAGAGCACAACATATGCAACTTCTTTTCAAAAGAGAGTTCTGAGTTTCAGACGTCACTTGGTGTACACTGGGAATCTTTAGTTAACTAGTAACAAATCATAGTAACCCTTTAAAAGGCAATTTACTTATTAAATTATGGACTACTTTGTACCAGAAGAAGAAGAGTTTAATAGACATTTTTAAATGGAATCACGTTCCGCAGCAAACGCTCATTCAGAGATGGGGCAGCAAGTCACAAATACAACTGAAAACCCTAGTTATTTCCATAAGAATTACCATTGATCTACCTGATTTAAATGAACTTAGACTCCACAGTACATGAAGAAATTGATAATTTCCTGTGCTTTAATGGGAACAAATACCAGCCTTACATCACTGATATTAATGAATGCATCCCTGTTAAGTCAGCACTGTATTGTCGTGCGTACACAGTGGCCCGAAGTTACAACACCACAGGAACTTGCACTCTCTAGCTGCAGAATACCCTGGAGAGAAATGACACCAGGAAGATTACAAAACGCCCCTGCGAACCTGAGGCATGCCATCAAGACACAATATATTTCAACATAGCATCTTAGTTGTTGCAGGCTCAGAAAGGCTCCCCGACTTTCCGCGATTGAGAAATTTAAAAAAAAAGAAAAGAAAAGAAAAAAACCCCAACAACAACAAAAAAACACAGGCGGTTCATTCATGGGGAGCAGAGCCAGGTGAGTCGGCGCTGCCGCCCCGGGCAGAGCCCCCGGCGCGGCGCATCCCCCTCAGCATCGCTGCGGTACCTCGGACACAGCACCCCCGGACACAGCACCCCCGGACACAGCACCCACCGCTGCAGTACCCCGGACACAGCACCCCNCGGGAGAAACTGTTCCCTTCTCGTGGGATAAACTCCCGGCTCGGCCCGTCCTCCCGAGCAGGGACCGCCTCCCCCGACAGGCACCGCCTCCCACCGGCCCGGGAGGGCGGGGGGGCTGCGGGGCCGGGAGCTGGAAATGCGGGACGGGAAAGAGCGGGNCGCCCTCCCCGCTGTGCCCTCGGCCCGGCCCGGCGCCGCGGGATCCCCCTGAGGGCAGAGCGCGGGCCCGCCGCGGGGCGGGAGTTTGGTCTCTGCTCCCTGTAATCTCCCGTCACTGGAAATGCAGCTTTCCCGCCTGCTGGCCGCTTTCTCTTTGCCTTCCCATTCTCCAGCCGCCTCCTCTCCGCGCCGTGTAGTTGGCTTGGACACCTCGCGTCAGGTTGTGTCCTGCTGTGACAGGAGTAAAGGCTTTCCTGAAAAGGTTCTTAGCAGTAACAGAGGTAAATCAAATTCTTGCTTCCCCCACACCTTTTTATTTTTAAGCTGGGGAGTCCGTGCCCGCTCCTCCCCTGGAGCGCAGGGCCAGCGGCACAGGCTCCGTCCGTGCCGCCCCAGCGCAAGCCCCGACACGCGGGTCCCTCCGCGCTGCCGCGGCCCCCCAGCACCAGGCAGATGTGCAGGAGAGGCATAGGATCAAGAGGCTTTACGGACTCATCCTGGAACTCAAGATGCCCCAGGACACAGCAGTTTATCTTTAAAAACTCTTGATCCCTTGGACATCGTTGGAAGATTGAAGGATCCTAAATTTGCCTCATTATGGTTCTTAGTCATCAAGCATTTTGAAAGAGAGCCTGCATTTCCTTGGTTATTTGTATACTGAGGGCTATTTATAGATTACAGTCGAATATGTCAAAATACCTGGACTACCTACAGATCTTAACTTTGCCTATAGCCTTTTGTTTATCAGAACAGTCTTTCTGTCTGTAGAGGCTTGAAGCCTTGTGTTAATTTTTTGAGAATTATCTGTTTGTATAGGCTTGAGGTGTTACCTCTGCCTTGACAAATCAAGGAATTTCTTTTCAACTCATGCTGTTGCCCTGTCTGAATTTTTAGCCACATAAATATGGAAATATTTTTTGTAAATGGTTATTTTTCTATTTTTTCTTTTCTTTTCTTGAGTTATAATTTTTTATTTCAACATATTGAAGTGGTATCTAGTAATACCCTGACTCAGATTTAGCAGCCAGGTACTGATAAAAAGTAAAACAAAACCTCAGCATTACTTCAATCTGATGTGGATGAACAAACAGGCAAATGTGGGTAAAATGATCTGAACTCTAACAGAGTTTGTAAGTACCCAAATTATTCTTTCTGACCACATTACAGCAGTATCTGTAAAGCTTCAATAGGAAGTTAAAAGGAGAAGGATCTCAGCTGGACACTCCACAGAGTTCTGCGTTAGCTCTGGTGAGAACAGAATAACGCTGTTCTCTGTGAACTGCTGGGGAATATACCAGTGGAGTATCAGGGTCTGGATAACAGAGGATCCCTCCCAAAAATCAAGGTTTTAACATGCGAATTTTTTTAAACTCCATGAAACTGTAAGCATTCCAGAAGTTGGCAGGTATTGATGAACATCCAGCTGTGACAATGCACTCAGGCTTTAAGCCTAGACTTTGGATAAGTTCAGAAGTGAAGCAGAAATGCAAAGTTTAGATTTTAATTAAATTGCACGGACGAGGTAGGCATATCTAACTCAAAGCAGGGAAATCAGCCAAACACAGCTTTCAGGGAAGGCTTACAAATACTGTATAATTTTTTTTTCTGTTCTAAGCATTATATTCTTTCTAGCAAGTTCATCCTTTAAACAGAACCCATAAAATATAAAACAGAAACAATAATGTTGACTTATGTACAAATTACTTAGATTTTGTGAAACTACATTTTAACAGAGTGAGACAGGAGAGGAAAAAAATTACTTTGATTTTCTGCTTAACGTAGATTTTTACGTAGGATTTTGTACCTCATGAAATGTTCCTTTTAGACAGACAGTAAATCTTAATTTGAAGAATCAAGACATGAAGAACCCATAAATTTTCTCTGGTAGTTAAAAGTATGCTTTATTTATAATTTGAATTAATCTGGTTTTTCTTAACAAAGAAGGGTTTTTTTTCCACACATGGAACACAGAAAGCCAGTAATTTCTGTATTGGTAAAGAAATAAAATAGGCTACAAATAAATTATCTATTCCATAATTAGTTCTAGCGTCTTTATGCAGTAATGAAATGGTCATAGTAAAGGAATTCTCGGTTTCTCATAAGCTTTTGTTTGCATTGTTTGACTCCACAGTTTTTGATGATGCGGACTTTCTCCTTGACTTATCTGAGAGAATTCCTAAGTTTGGCTGGGACCTCCAAGTGTTACGAAACCAGTATGAGAAGTCAGGCTCAGGCCTTCCTGAAGCATGGGCAATTCTTCCCTAAGTTCAAAGAGAAGCAGAAAAGAGCCTCTCAGCCTCAGTTCTAATTTTAAAATTAGCTGATAATTTGTCTTCACAGAAGATCAGTTACACTTTGTTTTCCTTATTGGATATAAAAGCATTAGTTAGTTCTTTTCCTGTGAAAGAACTGTATTAATTTTAATAATTCTTTTTTTCATGGTAAGTTTTTGAAGCATTTATTGCATCTGAAAAAAATTATTTCTGCATACACTTATTACTGACTGACTGTACATTATTAATTTCAATTATTCAGAAAATTTGAAGCAGATTAAACTGAATCATATGGCAAAAATAGTCTCTGGAATGAGAAAGAGTACTTTGGGAGTCTCAAGATGGATAAAGGTATTAGTAATGACCAAGTAACCTTCCTTAAATAGTTTTATTTCTCCTTCCCATTTTACTGAATGAATTTCTGTGCAACAATTTCTAGGGAATGCCAGGTAGGGATTTTTGGTTAAAACAATTAATATATCAGAGACTATGATACTGTGATTTTTACCATTGGCTGGAAAGGGTAGAAATCTTATAAGGATAGAGAGGTGAAAGATTTATACCTCTTCTCCTCCCTGCAGATATGCAAGTTCCATTTTTTACTTACTTTTGATGTTTCCATTGTGTCTGTGCTTTCAGTCTCTACGTGCATTACACAAGTTTAAAATCACAAATCACACAGTGTGTCCCATCTCAGAATTCTGGGTAGAAGGAAAAAGCGGCCAAACTTTTATCATCTAAAGGACAATCTCATACCCTAACAGTGACCATAAATCTGACCATCAGAAGAACAAGTTCTGATTGTGGGAATTGCATTGGTGTAACATGGTGTGTTTAAGTAAGCTAAAAACTATTGTATTGCTGCCTTTTCTAAAGTTACCCTGTGTACTTTCTCTTTTGTAATGCAATATTTTAATTCATATATCTGGTGTTCTTTTATTGATAAAAACCATATCTTATTTGTCTTAGCATATCTTACTCTCTTTTTATTGGCAGGTTTTGGTCTGGGAAGGCATGTTTTTAAAAAGTAAGTCATAATATTACACCCCACTCCTATCTTCAACTTTCACATTCTGTATATAATGTACTTCTACTTGAAAGAAATCAGAAGTTTCAACTTCTGTGAGTAGCATTTTATACAGATCTATGGCAAAGCCTATAGAGTAAACTGCATTTCTCTAAGTGATGGTAGAGGACCATCCCTTGGTATGATTCAAATGTGTTTGGAGGTCTCACTGCAGCGTTGTTAAGCTGCATTTCACATGCTGTGCCCCAGACCCAGCCAAAGTGATAGGACGAGGCATAATGCAGATTTTTCATAGATAACTAGAGCAGGTCAAAACAAGAACCCGTTAAAAATGAGTCTCCTTTGCCTGAACTTTGAGCCTTAGATAAAAAGAGAAAAAAATCCAAATCATGTCTGTTTTAAATTCAATAAAGCCAAGATCACACTAGGCTGCCTACCTCTAATTATAATTTGTTTTCATGATCCTTAGTCTCTCCCCAACTCTTGACTTCTCTGATTTCATCCTCCTTTGAAGAGAATAACTTCCTCTCTAGGATTGTCTGGTTCTTCTCTAATTGCATATTATATTCATGTTCTAGTCCCATTCTGATCAAGTGGGCCTAAATTGCATATCACACACAGGTAACAGGCAAAAGAATATATAGGAATAAAGAGCCCAGGCATAAATTGCTATCCGTCAGATTTGTTAATCCATCAGAAACTAATTTCTGAAGGAATCCTTTTAAATCAACCTAAAGTTTAAGAACATTTTGAGTCTCACTTAAAACCAGATCATCCTAATGTCTTGGGTGGTTAGGACAGATTTATGAATTCAACTTGCTCAACTTCAGAAATTCAGATTTCTACAATCATATGTGCTTAGACATCTGAAATTAGTAGCTGATGCAACCAAGACTGGGAGTTGTTCTAATCTAAGATGGGAAGGGGGTGGCTGGTCTTGTGGTTAAAGCATGGGACTGGCTGCTGAGAGGTCCTGCTTCTATTCCTGGTTGTGTCATTGACTTCCTGTGGGTCACTAAGTCACTCAGCTCTGCCTCATTTTACTCATATATAAAATAGGAATAACACGTTGCTAAAGCACTGTGAGACTGAAGTCATCAGTGTTGATACAATTATTTTGTGCTCATAAAAGGGTTTTTTGTAAAATTGTATCAGCAGATCACAACTTATATTCCTAATGTAATTCCTTTCATGTAATTTGCATGTAATTTTTCTCAGACAGGAATTCACCAATTCCAGTAAAGACTGAAATCTCAAAAGTGCAAATTTTAACTTGCAGCATCTAGAGAACTTTGCTTCCAAGTTCTAATTAAGCATTTGTTTATGAAGAGAATTGAGTTTTCTTTGTAAGAGTGTGAGAAAGGTAGTTTTGTGGTATTTACTCCCTCATAATTGTTAAAAAAGAATTAATATCCCATTGTTTCTTTTGGAGGACTGTGTGAAGATCTCTTGGTACTTCCATTTCCTATAACCTTTGTCCCGCTTTACAGTTTTTATACATTGTTGTGATGGAATTAATTTGAACCACTATTTTTAAAATCCCTGCTTTTTACATATTTTACCCGAATCTCCAGGGTGCTCAGATAGATGTAGGAAATACTGCTGGTCAATTCAAACAGGACACACTGTAGCTACTAAATCCCAGTGAAAGTCATGGAATTGAGAGCAACTCTTGGATTTGTTCTCAGGCTTTCTGTCACAGTGGCATGGATCTCATGGTCGTGGCACCACAACTTTTATTTCTGTTGTAGAAAGATTTTAAAGTAATGTGTGTCTTTCAAATGTCCATCAAATCAGGTTTATACACTTAGATACTTACACACATTTTAAATATTTTGTAATTACTTAGGACAGCTATGGATAGTAAAGACAGAGAGAATTAGATGGCATTCAAACTATCCTATGGTTTGAAGTCTAATGGCTTAAATACATTCATTAGTTTTTAGAGCAAATGAGTTGAATGGCATTCAGTAACAAACCCAAAGACTGAATAAAGCAGTTCTTTGATTGCCTTTGTAATTAATATATATTATTATAAAGCTAACTATCCTAAAATCATGTCATTTTAGTAGCATTAGTTTTGAAAAAATCACAAGGAATGGCATAACAATAAAGTGGGAGAATCCTTCTCTTATTTCTCACAAGTTGTGTTGCAGAGGCTTCTTTTTCCATGGGTGTTGTGTCCCCCGAGGTGTGGTCCAGCCAATTACCCACCAGACTCTGCCTTCTGGCTTTCACACAGGCAGTGCTGTGAGACTCCAGACAGCAGCACAGTGGAAAAGTACTTCAATATTTGGACTATTAGTGTCTGTGTAGGTGTACACAGATGCTAAACTCAAAGGCCTCAGATGAGAGTTTCTTCCGCATAAACTATATCTGCTTACTCTTTGATTAAATCTTCATCATAAAATCGTGCTGCCAGCATGCAGGGAATTTTGCTGGGCAGAGAAGCAGTAACTTTAATCCTTACTAATCCCTGAATTTTGTTTTGCAGTACAAGAAAATAAAATATGGCCAGGCAATGCATCTTGAAATGGCTATTATATTAAAATCATCACATTTCATTCCGGCAAATAGTTCTATTGCTTTGTCTGCTGCTCTTCTGAACTGACTCTTGCTAGTCTTTCAAATAAATCATTATTTTCATTTAAGATCTTAAGACGCTTAAAAAATAAAGTTAATAACTGGTTGTTAGTCTGTGCTAACCATTAGAGGATGCCAGGTAACTTTAGCAGTGAATCAGGGGCTATTTTGGGAGAAAAATATTACAATAATTTGCAGGAAATAACCTTTTTGTTCCAAAACAGCTGTCATTGAACACTATTATATCTATAACAATTAAAATTATCTTTGGTAACTTTTAGTATCTGGCACTGCTCCATTATTGTTCAGTTAAATATTTTTCAAGTGTGTTAGGACTTCTGCCCACTGTGTGCTTGAAACCCTTCATTATCACTAGAGAAGCTCTCAGGTTTGTCACACTGGAGTCTCTCAGAGCAGGACATGCGGTATCTTCTGCCAAGGCTCTTTGCCATTCTGTAGAGTGGCAACAGGACTCCTCCTGAGCATTGGTGGCTCAACACTGGCACAATAGGATTTACCTTTTCATACAAAGTGTCGAATGCCAGAAAAAAAAAATAATAAAAAAATCTACTACCTAACATATAAAGTGAATTAGGAAACGTGCAAACATCCTGGTGAATTTAAATAGCTGGTTGGATCAGAAATGGAGGAAAAATAGCGCTGGATCAGGAACAAAACACAAAGCAGCCAGAAACATTGTATTTCTAATTTAGGTTATAAATACTGCTAAAAAATTTGTTGTTGCAAAATCTAATTGATAAAAAAGGCAGGTTTGGGGTGGGGGCGGGGGGGCTTGGTTGGTGACTTTAATTTGCTTCAAATACTAAGTAAAAATATTTCCCCATTGCCGAGACTTTTTATTCCCTCAGGTTGTAACCCGCTGATATGCAAGTAATATTTTTGTGCTTTTCAGAATGAAATCTTTATATGGTAATAGCACTTGTGATTCCTGTCTATGGCTTTGTGTCCCCAGTTTTAGCAGAGCAGAACTGAAAGATCTCCTCAAAGATTCTAGGATACAAATGCAGCTTCTGGGAATGTTTTATTACTAGGCCATTTGCATACAGTGTAATGTTTACTTATATTTACATCTGTGTGAGCTAATATAGAAGCATCCCTTCAATGTGACATGTATCAGAGGCCATCAAACTCGTTTTTCTAGATAGGATTTTACTCTGTGAACTTCTTTATTGCTATTTTCTTACCCTATGTATTATTGTGGTAACAAAATAATAGAAGCTTGTGAATATAGAGAGGACATTGTGCTGATTTCTGGTATTTGAATTTTATATATAGTGATATATAATAAAATGTAGCTGTTTAGTACACTGTGGACTAGAACCTGGCAACCCACTGTTGTTTCAGTGAACTAAACTAAATTTAATATAAACTCTCTTACTTTTATTGGAAAATTTCTGAGAGTTAGGGCTGATCACACTTCTATGTGTTTGTTATTCTCTATGGACCTCTCATTGTCCTGTGGACAGTTCTTTGGTCCAGCAGTTGAACCTGAAGCCAAAGCTGCTAAACTGAAGGATGAAAAATAGGGGTAGGAAAGAAAATCTGATTAAATTGGAAAATTATAATTGAAATTTAATTTGTATTTCATTTATTCCTTCTCAGTTATGTGTAGTTACCAATTATCCACATATAAAAACATATCTGTGTTGAGTTCACCCCTTTGCAAATTTTTTTTGCTCTAAATAGGCGTTATAGGTAATTCAAGTTATATTATAAGTCACTGATAAGCTAATTTTTTTAAGGATAACATACAGATAATAAAGTGTGTCAGAAAGTAGGATTTTCTCATCATAGCCCCTCTCCTTGAAGTGTCACAGCTCAAACTATCTCACAATTGGCCACATTTTCAGTAACTGCTGGTTTTCCATAATTTGTTTTTTTCAATAATAGTTCACACTTCTTCTAATGAGCCCAGAGTGAGCAAAACATTGATTTAAATATGAGTGAAAAAAATTTACAACTACTTCTAGGTAGACCACAAAAGTTTCAGCTCACTTGGGGTAGCTCTGCTACTTTCACTCCTACAAATAGATGGATTATTCCTGAGAGGAGACGGAAGTTGCAACATAAGAGATTTGGGGGAAAAAATGGTTTGTTTGTAGACTATGACTTGGGCAGCTTTGTTCTGCAAGGACATTTTTGCAGGTAGGACAGAACAACAAAGCTGTGTCACAGTGGTCTATAATGGAGCTAAAGCATAACAACAAACTCCAAAGATATGAAGAAAAATCAAATTTAATATTCTATATTGTAATGCAGAGGAGGAGGTTTCATTGTGATTGGGAGAAATAGAAGATAGCAAAATCACTTTTGTCTATAGATATATGTCGAGAAGATTATTAAAATAGGAAAAAATTGGTTTTAAAACTTTAGCCTTCTCCTTGGAAATAAGTTACTAAACCTGCTAATCATAGCTCAGAACAAGGAAAAGACTCAGGGAACTGCTCTCACCTATGGCAGCACACTCCTTCCATTCTGTATTGTCTGGTTCCAGTTTCCTGTTTGCTCATCCCACAGCTCCAGGCTGTCTGGAGTTCTTTATTCCTGACTGTATATTTCTTATTTATTTATTTATTTATTTATTTTTGTTGGAAACCTCAGCTCCACTGATACAGGTTTTTACCTCAGCCTTTTTTATGTAATGCTCCCGTTTATTAAATTGTGTGAAGTGATCTCTTATGGTGTGACCCATTTACCAGCTCATGTTTTTAAATGCTCTCAAATGTTTCTTTAAATTAATGTTTAGAATTTTGAGAAACAGTTCTGGTAAAAATTATTGGTATTTCTACTACTAGCTTTTTTTTTTTTTTAAACAGATAACAGTATATCTTATTTCCCAGCGACATCAATTTTGTTCTCTCTCTGAAACCACTTAAACTGGGAAAATAAATAATGCCTTTTAGTAGCCAAGTAAAACGAGGAATGTGGAACAGAAAAGTAGCCAACCTGCTCTCAGATCTGTGGGTATGACAGCAAAGCCAAATGCATAATTCACATCTTTTAAGAATAATTATCCAAATAATTTATATTTGCATTTCCTGAAGATGTGGTGAAGTTATTTATAAGAGCATACTTGAGCATTCCTTCACATGTCTAGAAGCCTCTTTTTAGGTTTTGCTTCCTCCTGAGTATTGTTGACTTCCAGCTACGCTTTCACGTTCCACCTTCACACTGCACTGCTGTTCTGTGTGCCAATTATCTGTTACCTGTAAGGTTAAACAGGAACCATTGAGCGGGTGCCGCAGCTCTTCAGAGTGATCATTTGAATAAATTATAATACTTCCCCATAACTAATTTCAAATTAAAATATCCTCAACCCATATTAAAAGTAGAGACATAAGCCAGTCTTCTAAAATCCCTTTAAGTGAGAAAGGACTAAAATGGCTTCAGTATCTTTGATTGGCTTAACCATCTTCTTTTAACTGTTGGGCTTCATTTGGAGGAATATCCTCGGTCTGCCTACGCCCCCAAGCTTTTAAGCACCATTTCTTTACACTTGTGATTCTATTAAAGAGGCAGCCACTCCTCCCTTGCTGGTGCATTGAGACAGGGCTATAGTGGGCCTGTGCTGTGTCAGAAATGTGTACACACGGGTCTCCCTACAGGAATTGTGTGGGTGTCAGAGCCCAGATCCTGGTCGAGCGCATGCTCTGCCTGAATCAGCATCTCCTTCTGCTGTGCCATGAAAAAGAGCTTCACCCAATGTCCAAAAAAGGCAGGAGTGCCTTGGGATCTGCGAGGGCATAGCTGAGATCCCAGGAGCCAGGCTGAGCCCTCGGCCAGTTGGCTTCCTTGTGGAAAGGATGGGAGCTTTCTAATGGAGTTGATAAGTTGTGTGCATGGGAGGGGTGGGGTCACACACAACAGGAAAAGAAGCCTTCTGAGGTTTTTCATAACGAGGAGCAGATTTTCTGTGTTCTTCTGACCTCGTTATTGCATTAACTAAAACACTGTCTTGGTTTTCTCTTTCTGCTTGGGGAAGCAAGGATCTAGGAGGGCTTTTGGATCTCTTCTGGGTGCTTTGCAGCAAGGATTCCAGGTGTACACCTCACAACATTTTTAGAGAAAAGGGCATTAACAAGAACCAGTTGTCTCTTTCTCCTGCTGATTCTCTCTCTGCTGTTTCAGTTAGATACCTCTTCTGTTCTAAACATTGCAAAATGCTGCTAAAAGGGATTACAGACTAGCACAAATCAGTTAAAAGAAATACTTTCTTAATCTAGAAGTGTGCTTATTAAGTAAGGCACAACAATAACAAGAACAAAAATGCAAAACAACAAACCAAAAGTAAAGTAATTGTCAAAATAATGATCAAAAAGTCTTTCCAGAATCTTTAGATTGATTCACATAGTAAAAACATTAAACAAAGCCAAAATTAAATTTAAGAAGGGCTTAATTTCAACTTTCTAGATCTGCATTCTTCTTGTATATAAGCAGAGATCTCCTCTGAAGTTTCAAATTGCCCTTGGTAAAGCCTGGACTTTGAGTCCTGGAGACACCTATGTACATGCTTCAGGTTTGTCTGATCTGAGGGACGTGAATCTTCCTGAGTTCTGGTGCATCCTGTGAACATCCCATTTCTCCTAGTAAGCAACTGGCCAATCAAACAGTGGAAAATGAAATTCAGATGAATAATTCCTCTAAAAAATGAGGATAGCAGTTGGTTGAAGAAGGTTAGTTACAGTCTGATTAATCACCTTCTGGCCAGCCTTGTCTCAGAAAAGCCAAGTGAAGACGGGGAAAGCTCTGTTCTGGAGAGGACCTCTCCAAGACATGCATGTTTCTAGGTTTATTTCCCAGAAAACCGAGTGCATCTGAGACCATTCACATCACACCTTTTGGAGAATAGTTTTTTCAGCTGTAGAATGTCTGGCTTGCTTTTTAAAGTTTTTGTTTGATTGATTTTTTTTTTGTTATTGTTTTTTCATGTAAAACTTTTAAAGGCTGCTTTGAGCTTTCTAAAAAGAACTGGATTTCTTTCATATGGGATGTTATGCATCCTATGATTAGAAAAACTGGCATTAGTGAGGCATGTTGAAGAGAAACATAGACCTGAATTACCTACTACATGTTCCCTCAGGTGAATGTCTTTCACTGGTAGTTTATGGGCAGAAATGTTAAACATTAAAAATCTGCACTATTGTGTACAAGATTCTTAAAGTAGATAAATGACCCTGTAATAACTTGAACTCCTAAAGCAGATGTTAATTAGGCTGTGGGTAATTTTTAAAGCATTGCCGTAGTGACAGTTTCCAGAATGTTCTCTGCTCAAAGCAGAATTTGGGAAATTCCTTTTACCAAGGAATTGCAAGTTATTCCTGGAATATAAGTGAATAAAGACATTTCCACATATTATTACTTTTTAATGTTATTTTAGCTCCTTAAACAAGTGAGGTGACATGACCTGTTTATGGACTTCCTTAAAGGATAGAGCTGGAGGACAGAGCTGTGTTTTGGGTGATACAAAAGCTGAGGAAGTATTCTGTATCACCAAAAATCTTTCTCTGTTGGTTTTAGAAGCAGCATTGTACTATCAGCCCTTAGCCCACAACCCACATATGCTAACACCTGTCCACTGCCACGGCACAACTTATATTCATGATGTTATTTGTCAGTGACTGCAGGAATCATGACCTCCACTTATGTCTGACTGTAAGATGAGCAGAACTGAGTGTCTTGTTCCTTTTCTGGTAACTGTGGGTGGGCTTGGGGGAGATGCTGAGCCCCAGCTCTCTTTTCGTTAGTGGTCTCCAGACCATCATGGAAGACAGGCATTTGTGGACTGAACAACACCACCAAAAGGGTTTGTCTGCAACTTTTTTTCCCAACTCTGAAAAGCTGTTACAGTCTCATATGCAACTAGGATTGCCTGGATGAAAGCTAGTAAGGAGACAAAAATATCCATTCCTACTAAAACCCAAAACATGCTTTTTGTACAGAAAAAAGTGCCTTCAAAATGGAAACTGTGAGTTGTGAAAGACTCCTGGGCCGAAGACAGTTTTTGCCTGGGAAGGATGCAGCTGTGAGCATGGGAAAGTGGAGAAAAACAAGTCTATGGCCTTGCAGTGGCATGGGAAAGTAGAAGTAAGAAGAAAAATAACTGAGAATAACAAGATATGTTTTGAATCTTGCCAGCATGAGGAGAGATGTGAACTACCTATCAGAAGATGGTGTAAGACTCGTGGACAGAAGTGTTTGGCTAATAGAGTGTGACATTGTATGCATGGACAGATAAGAAAAAGTATAAAAGAGAAGCTTTCTGTTAATAAAATGGATGTTGCTGTTGTGGTTCTTGCCTTTGGTTGCTGCTGCAATTGGTGCCCTGTGTGCGGCCGCTGCTGCAGTGAGTGACAGCTTTTGCTTAGACTTCTAAGCACATGGTTCCAACTGTGAGAGCGAAGAAGGTGCTAGAAAGTGGCAAAAAGATACTCTGTTCTAAAAGATATTCAATACACACTTGCTTTGTGTTAATTTATGCCTGAAAATTACCCTCAGCTTGTCCTCCTTATGGGCATCTTTTCCCTGAGCCTTCTTTTCTGTGCATACTGAAGTGCTCTTTTATGTTTTCTCTGTGGACAACTGTGTGCCAAGGATTCCTGCCTGGCTTCTTTGCTGGTGGCTCATGATGAAGTGTTAAGACTGAGAAAAGATCCTGATATCTTTCTGCACAGAAACTTTGCATTATCAGAAAGGTTTTGATTGACGTAGGAATCTAGTTTAGCTGTGTGTGCCAGAATGGCTTTACAGACATGGCAAGCAGCTTCTTTGTGTTTGACTTCAACACTACCAAAGAATCCAATTAACAGTGATATAAGAAGTGATAAGATATTAGTAAAAGCAGGTAATGTTTCCTGAATTACTTAGCCATTTAAATGGGCTTCTATGCTGCAGAGGCCATTGGAGAACTATTGGTACAACTTAAGTGTGTGGGAAGCTGCACTGGAAGAGAGCAAGAGCAATTTACAGCCTTGCTAAGACCTGAAGACATCAGGGACTTGGACTGACCCATGGAAGGTAAAGGGCGAAGGTCAATGGACTGAGATGAGATCAGATAATAGCATTTTCTGTCTTCAACATCCACAATATCTTTATGTGCCTGAAAGCTGAAGATTGGTGGTATCAAGCAATTGTTCCCCTTCATCTGGAGTTGCTTGGATGCATTCTTTCTACTATGCTAAATAATTAGTAAAATCCTTGTAATCTTTCTCTTAGCATTGTATTTATCATCTGGTGGTTTTTTCCCCTGAACATTTCCTTCATTCCTTTCATAATCTGGAAGAAAGAACATCCACATCTCCATAGCTGTTCACAGTATTTTATTCCTTACGCAATTCTTCTTCTGTGTTATGGGTTAATTCTGTGAAATTCCGTATTTAATCTCAGCTTCCTAAATGTTTAGATTTACCACTTTCTGGTTCTTACCTAGTTTTATATAAATGTGAAGCATTTGGCATGTCTGACATCACATATTCTGCCAAACAGCAGAGAAACTAATTGAAATACTCTGAGTATTTCAATTTCAATCTGTGAGCCAAATTCTCAGTTGTCATCAGCTCCGTTGTCGTAATTGTGGAGCTCCGCAACAGTACATGGAAATATGCTGACACAAATTGAGAGTATGGCCCACTATCTGTAATTGTTGTTTAGTTGCCTGATGGAAAGGAAATTTTTTGTACATCCTGGTGCTGTTTTCTCCAGCAGCGTAGTTTCTCAGTAATTGCCACCTTTGTCCTCCTCATTACAGAATGTGCTATATCGAGCAGCTGAGATGAACTGTTGTACCATCCAGGATTGAATGGGGCAGCGGTCACATCCACTCTTGGCAAATAGTTTCAGCCTTGGATCCTGTTTCTTGTATCCTGATGCTGAAAGTTCTGTTTACTACAGTTTTCACAATAGCCTTTGAGAACGAGTACTCTGAGAACACAATAGTGCACCTCCAACAGAGTTGCCAAGAGGGAAAAAAAAATAGACTTCCTTCTTTGTCAGTGGTGGAATATAGGTAAGACTGCACAGCATTCCTGGCCAGCAAGAGGGGCATAACAACACTTTGTGACTCCTATCACTCAAATGAAGTTTCAGTTGAGAAAATGCATTTTTCTTAGACAGGGGAGCCGAGAGTGACTTTTCTTGTTAAAGAAGACTATACAGAGAGAGGAAAGAAGGGTAGAATTCAAACATTTAAGGAGACAGGAAACTATGGCCATCTCAATTCTCAACCTGCCATAGACCACAGGTAGCAAGAAATGCCATTTAAAATCGAGAGTGACATGAGTGTCCATGAAAAACATGAGGACATCTCATTCATAGGCAGCGTATCACACTGTTTATTTACCAGCAATAAGAGAAATCTTGATATGAGCAATAGACTGTGATACTGTGAACACCCACGAGATGTTTCTGGAAGTATGGGAACAGTCAGAGAACGAACATGAATGCCCTTGTCAGAGTAGCTGCTGGATCTGGTTACCAAGAATCCTTTTGTTGTACAGGAGGAAGACAGAGTGGCTGAGGTAAGAAGCAAGGAGGATATCTGTGCTACTTCTTTCCCATCTTCCCTGCAGAGTGGAGAAAGAATTGCATCCCTGAATGGGTCTGGAGCCCACCTATAACTCCTTTTAGAAGCAACATGACAGAGATAAAGGTGCTAAAGGACTGGGAATGCTCTTGGGTTTATATTTTAAGGGAGAGAGTATATGGAAAGGGCTGGAAGGATAAAATCTAAATGAAGATACTTTACTGGGAAAGGGAAACAGAAGCACCAAACATATAAGAAAGAAATAAATAGGAAGAGAAAACAGATGAACAGAGAAACTTTAGCTTCTGGATTCTCCGTCATTAAGATTTCCCAGTGTCTGGTATAGATCTTAGCAGTATGGGTTGATTTGAGTCAGTTAACAGAACAAGGGCTGTGATCTCATAACTCGGGCAGTAACCTGAATGTGGCTGTTCTGCATGTATGGGGCCTTTTTCATTTTTTTTTTTTTTGGTCAATTCTAGCGTTAGCTTTGTTCATCTTCGGAAGCATTTACAGCAGAATTAGTCAGACTTACACTCAGCTCTAAAGACATGTTTTTTAAATTATGCTGCAGTCAAAGAGCAAATGGATTTAAATAACTGGAAAAAGTGTTTCATAGAACTTCAAAAAGTTCAGTAAAGCCCCAAACTTACAAATTCTAGAGGTCCAATGAAACCCCTGTACTCATTTTTCTCCTCATTTTAGCTACCCTGTGAATGATTTCAATGCCACTGCTTTACTTCCCAGTGCCTTTGGAATAGAGCAGGGCTTGTGCCTTAAATCTTTCCATAATCTCACCTTCTTTACTCTGAACTTCTAATGTGTGTAACCACACCAGGGGTGCTGGGAACTGTGACAGCACAAGGAGAGTGGAGGAGAGGCACACACGGGTCATCCCTGGGGCAGGTGTGCCCTGGTAAGGCACAGTGGAGATTTTTCCCATTGTCCTGGCCAGATGCAGGGATTGCTCTAGGGAAGGGGAGGATGAGAGCATGAGCGTGGGCGGAACACGAGAATTTACTCTGGTTGGCTGAGGGCTCTGCTCTAAGGAGAAATATGCTGACTTTTGTATGTATGTGATAAATGTGTTTTAAGAATAGCAGTGATTTCTTAATCCAGTTTTGCAAGTACAAACAATTACAATGCCTTGTAAAATAGTTGCTTGGATTCCATAGTCCCAATGTAACAAAGATCAAACTGCTTTTCAGCTTCTGATGATCACTTTTACTCCTGTTTGAAGGAGGAGGGGAAGAAATACCAGAGTTTGATATCACATATTTTTATCTTATCTACTTTACATGGACTTTTGGGAAAAATATTAGAAATTGATCCTACTATTTTATTCCTTTAAACATTGGTGGCTTTAAACACAGTTGCTCTTTTGTGCTGCAAATTCCATATGAGCTCTCTGATGCCCCTGTATATATTGAAGTAGAGAAGATGAGCCTTTTAGCTCTTCAGGACAGAACAAACCAGGTCTTTTTAAATGCTTTCTACTACACTTTGGGATTTGCTGGACTGTGCTGGCCTTTTTAAGACACGTGGGAAATCAAAATATTTTATTGCTGTTTGTATGCAGCTTGAGTTTGGTTTTAAAAAAGAGAGGAAAACATATAATGACATTTAAGATCTATATGCCCAAAAGAACCCAAATCCAGATGTTCAGTGGAAATACCAAGTGTGCATTACTGAGGTACTCTCTGTTTAAGCGCAGTCCCTAATGAGCAATGCTGCAGTGGCATCTGAAAACACACAGGAAATAAATCAGCCCAACGTGTCACTGTTGGCACAAGGACTTTTGTGTGTGTATAAGATAATCCCAGGACTGCTCTGGCATACGTGGTCTGAATTGTCTCACGTCCCAAGGGTGGGTTATTCCTCTAACAAGGCTCAGCACTGAAGGTGTTTATCCTTTTAAAGTAGGGCTTACAGAATCTATTCACAAAACTACAGGGTAAAAATTTATGAAAATGTGTTTTGTTTCTTTTAGCTGGGATGCTCTAATGGGATGAATTTAACTGCAATTGCAACTTTCCTGTAGGCAGCATAGCCAAGATCTGTGTGAGAGCCCATAGGTGGAAAAAACCCAAACCCTATTTGTCTTTTTCTGTTGCCTCCTTTCCCTCCCATCTCCCTGTTGTCAACTGGGGGAACTGGCACTGAGGTTGTGTGTGTGTGCACTTGGGTCGGGGCCAGAGGAACAACCCCAAAGCCTCCTTCCTGTAGCTGCAATAAAGGAGAAAGTGGAATGTAGTAAGTCTACACTCAGCCAAAGAACTTGATGTGAAATTTTTAATTGTAGAGCAACTTTCTCTCTCTCTCTCTCTCTCTCTTTTAGAGTTCTCTCTAAGGTTTTCCCTTAACAGATAGATTTTAAAATAATACAGTCACGTTCAAAAGGATTTTTTAACCAAAGGTAAAACATAGTGCATGATTTGGCAATATTTTTGTCAGACATTCAGTTATTTGTAGCCCACTCTCTCCCTATTACTCATTATTTCCTCTTTTTGCAAACCCTTTTCATATGATTTCTGATTGTCTGGACATGGAAGTTTCCAAGTTAATGCTGCCCAATCTGAGTTTAACAAAAGAATAAAAAATGAGGAAATGATTATATGTATTTGCGTTTTATCATGCTTTCAATTTTAACAGCGCTGGGCTCTTACCATTAATGATTTATAAGTAGTTTTGAAGGAAAAACCTAATGCAGGTTAGTTGCAATGGCAATAACCTCCGGGCTCCTTGTGGCCCTGGAATTGGGGCTCTCGGGGAATTGGTGGGTTCCAGGTGCGGGATCCCAGGTGGATGCGGTGGGATCCAGGTGCAGGATCCCAGGGAAATCGGTGGGATCCAGGTGTGGGATCCCAGGTGGATGCGGTGGGATCCAGGTGTGGGATCCCAGGTGGATGCGGTGGGATCCAGGTGCGGGATCCCAGGGGAAGCGGTGGGATCCAGGTGCGGGATCTCAGAGGAATCGGTGGGATCCAGGTGTAGGATCCCAGGNGATTGTCTGGACATGGAAGTTTCCAAGTTAATGCTGCCCAATCTGAGTTTAACAAAAGAATAAAAAATGAGGAAATGATTATATGTATTTGCGTTTTATCATGCTTTCAATTTTAACAGCGCTGGGCTCTTACCATTAATGATTTATAAGTAGTTTTGAAGGAAAAACCTAATGCAGGTTAGTTGCAATGGCAATAACCTCCGGGCTCCTTGTGGCCCTGGAATTGGGGCTCTCGGGGAATTGGTGGGTTCCAGGTGCGGGATCCCAGGTGGATGCGGTGGGATCCAGGTGCAGGATCCCAGGGAAATCGGTGGGATCCAGGTGTAGGATCCCAGGGCGATCGGTGGGATCCAGATGCGGGATCCCAGGTGGATGTCGCGATGGAGCCGGGATGGCGCCATCGCCCCCTGCTGGGCGCGGCGGGACGCGCACTCCCGGCGGGACCGGCATTCCCGCTGCCGTCCGGGGGGAATGGCACGGCATGGCACGGCATGGTATGGCATGGCACGGCATGGTATGGCACGGCATGGTATGGCACGGTATGGCATGGTATGGCACGGCGCTGCAGCTCCTCCTCCCAAACACGAACGGCTTCGGTGTGTAGTGTGAAAACTGGACCCAGTAAATAAATTTCATAGCAGTGGCTGTTGTGGCATTCAGAGGAAACTGTATTTTAAAACTAAAAGAGAACTGAAAGCTGCCTTATCAGGATTTGTTTTGTGTATCCACAGTGTTGATCTCCTAAAAAGCATCTGTTTGGCCTTTCCTTTTATACTTATATGTTTCCATAATAACAAGCAGTCGCTCTAGCAGACAATATAAGCTCAAATAGAAAACACAGGTGTAAAGGTGTAAACCCCTGACAAATAGTTACAAATTAATCAGGATTCATTAGTCTGCTTCCCAAAATCAATAAGCTCGATCTGCGTGTTTGCATCACCCCGAAGTTGTAATAGATGTTTGCCTGGCCTGGCGGAGCTGGGTGTGGCAGCAGCTGCTGCACTGGTGTCATGCCTTAAAGTTTGGTGATTAATGCAAAGGAACTTCCAACCCCAGGGTGAATGACCAGAGATCAGCCAGCACTGCAGTGACTGAACAGCCACTGAGTGACAAACCATTAATTCAACACACAAGCAGTGCTGCTTTCAGGATCACTGTGCAGTGCAGGAGGGATAAGGTAGTAGAGAAGTTAATTAATGTATCCTACTAATCCTCTTTTTGCTTTTGTGTCTGGCAATATTGTGATCCAGTATTTTTTACAGAAATTTTCACAGTGAGTTTTCCTTTTCAAATATGTGGTAATAATAATATTAGGAAGCCAACAGCCAGAGGATGCTTACAGGGTATTCTCTAGGGAGAAGATGGCAATGGCCTTGGAAATTCCATTCTAACCAAATCTGCTGCAGAGAAGGGAGAGGTTGGGACTTCCATGCTGAAGTGAGTTTTTGGCAGACATTTTCTATACACTGCTACAAAAGCTGATGTGCTTAGAGCAAGAAATAACAGAGATCACTGAGTGCAATCACGTATGAATTACAAGTCTTGTGTGCATTGGGAGGCAAGAGGCTGATGTGAACTGTCTTTTGGTAACTGAAAAGCAAGTTTTTTGAGTAAGATGCACAGAACTAGTTGGTTGAAAAATACTTATGCTCAAAGAGCATACTGGGTTTTAAAATTTTTTTATTGTTTTATATTATTAATATATACAAATATTAAATATATAAAATAGTAAATACTATAAATAGTAATTGTATCAATCATTGCATATTATATACTGAACAATCTATATTAATAAATGTATTAAATTATAAAAAATATTAAATACATGTGCTTTTTTTCTTTTTTTTTTACTCTTGGGAAAATTCTCTTCCTCCCCCAGAAACACGAGAGCCCTGCTAAGACTTGGGGCCCCCACACTGTTCTCTTGAATGGAGGATACCACACAGGGACCCAGTGGAAGGGCACCCTCATTCCCTAAGGGAACAGCTCACCTCCAGTGTTTTCCTTGGAAGGGTCCTACAGCCTCTTGCTCGCTGTTAACCAACCTTTAGTCCCTGAGGTTTATGTCTTTCACAATGGAACAAGTACATCAGTGTTCTGGAATGCTGCTCATCTCAGTGCCATTTTTCCTGTAAGGCAGCATAACTGCTTAGAGCTGGCACTTACCCGCTTTTCAGGATTTTTTGGTAAAACAGCTCTTTTGAGAAGATAGCTGATGGTTTGGACAGAAAGGAGGCTGCTGGGTTTTTTTAAGTAGCGTGTTTCAACCCCTCTCTTTGCCCTGAAATTTTCATTGGTGTCTTGGAAACTGCGGAACACAATATTTGCATTTGGGAGAGAGGTATCTCCTGCTTTAAGAACATACTGATACACAGAGTAACCCACCCTTGCATTTCTTTAAAATGTGAGCCATCCCTGTGCTGGGATGCAATCCATTTTGCAACATTATGGCCTTTTCTGGCTTGGATCATCCTTATAGTATACACATGATTTTCAGCCTTCATTGATACTAAGTAAGTGTAATTGGCTTGTAAGTACATTGGACTCCCTTTGGTGTGGGTTTCATGAACAGAAAATGTTTACCTTAGCAGCAGACTGGGTGCCAATATTTCACAGAGAAAATAGTGTCCTCAAAGCCCACTCTGTTCCAAAAAAGTGACTGACTCCTACAAAAATGGAAAATTAATTAAATTATTATAAAACAACTTTCAACGCTGTTGCAGCAAGATCAGCTAAACAAGCAGAAAATCACTTGGTCTTTTGTGTGTGTGTCAGAAGCTCGGTAACTGGGGGTTTGATCAGTTGTGCTGTTAAATCGCTTTGGATACTGATTCAAAAGGGCATGTTGCTGAAAACCACAGTTGGCATTAAGATACTTTTCTAGATTAGATGATGGATTGTATTTTAGCAGTGTATTGTGCAAACTGGTCACAAAAGTTACTCTTGACTTCATCATTATTTCATCGCCTTTTTCAGACTCACTGAGCTTGATGCAAAGGAAACAGCAGACAATGTTTTAGAGCTCCTTCTAAACTTTATGAATTCAACTTAGAATATGCAAGTTCTTATTTCAGGAGAATGAACAGACTTTCTGGAATACGGTACAGAACAGACTTTCTGGAATACGGTACAATTTGTGACAATGATTGATGGGTTTAAATGATGGTTTTTTCTTGTCTGCGTCAATTCTATTCCCATATGTTTGTAATTGTTAAGGATTTTTCAGTCTTCTTCTGAGAAGGAGGCTAATTGGAACTGTAGCCTTTAGATTTTTCCAGTTCTTGAAGACCAGTTTTTAAACCTCACATAGCCCAAAGGAAATGTCTGATCAGTCACTGTCTGATGATGAAATTTAGTTGAGGTCTTGTGATATATATTGTTGAAGTATGCATAGACTCTTATTGCTTCCTCTCTGTGGTCAGGGAAGTTATTTAAATATTAGAAAGCAGGGACAGGATGGAAAGTAAGGTATGATGGGCTCAGTTTTAGTCAGAGGGGGTGTATTTTGACAGCAGAGGGGCCAGGCTGGGCTGGTGCTCAGTAGTGAGGCAGAAACATAGACAAAGGCCAGGCACAGACAGGAACTACACCCCTGGTACTCAGTAACACAGCAGACAGCAGCAGTCTCCAGAAACAGGTTTAAATGTTCCCAAATTTACTATTTCTGGCACAAAGTGGCTGGTTCTGTGAAGACTAAATTCAACTGGCTGGGTAGATTTGCCCAGTTTTCACAAGTCTTTCTGGTGAGGAAAGGCACAGAGCTGTTCATCTCCCACTAGTCATTGGCAGAGCCACTCTCCTGATTCAGAAGAGGTTTTGGGCTGGCTTCAAGCAATGGGTGCAAACTCACTGCTTAGAGGGAAGAAGAGAAAGAGCCCAGGAACTGTTCTGCTGGGTCCACCCAATGGTCAGTATAATTCAATATTCCCTCTCTGACTAATGGTACATATGAGAGGATGACAAGAAAAAGATGATTTTTGTAGTTCATTTTGATAACCATGGTACTTTGGTGCAGTAGCCAAAACAGACAGTCCCAATTAATGACAATTTCCTGAGATGTTCCACTTTTGTCTTTGGATTTCTACAGAATGGAGAAAATTCTGGTTTGAGAAGGCCAAAATAATAGGGAAGGGGGGTGGGGGGGAAGGCCTAATTAATCATCAGAGTTATCAGGAATGTTTGCCCACACAATTAAATTTGAGTTCCAAATTAGAGTTTCCTGGGCTGTGTGTTGTACTAACTTGCAGCAGTGAGCTGGTATCTCAGCAAGGAACAAATTTCCTGGTGCTGCTGCAGGGAAAGCACAGGAATTACAATGGAATGAGCGGAATCGTGGGGCTCGACACTGCTCCGAATCAAGGCTGACCCTGAGAACTCCACCGTGCCCATTTTGCCTGGTTGATGGCTTTTTAAGAGAAAGTGGTAGTGAAGGTTTGCCATCTTCCAGCCGGAAAGCAAATGGAACGCATTCCTGGGATTGCTGAGTCACCGCCAGCCCGAGCCAGAGGCTGATGCAACCCCGCTATCGGCGGGAGAGCGCGGCGAGTCACGGACACACCTCTTGTTCCAATAGCTGCGCTCAAGGACTCCGGTTCCGCAGCCCTAACCCCGAGTGCACAAAGCACATTCCTGTGCTCCAGTCCCACTGTCTAAGAGGGAAGGTTGAACATTTGAAAGACAGACATTTCAGGAAATTGCAGTCTTTGGCCATGGAACTGTAAGGTGGTTTATGCACAGCAATGCAGGGCAAAAGCACTCCTAAAAATGGAAAACTAGTCTAATATTTTGATGTGTATGTAATTCTTAAGACTAGCTAAAAGTCTTTATTGTGTCAAACTGAAAAAAGTTATCTATTTTTAAGTATAGAAGAACTGATTTAAGCTTTAATTTCTCCATTTTCAGTCACTTACCTGATTTTTTACATAACGTCAGAAGATAACATTTTAATTAAGTAATTTATGGATATGACTAAGTAACGTTTTGTTACCAATGAAATGAGGACCAGAGATGCACTTTCATTTACTTTGTGATCACCCTGATTAAGGAGAGAAGAAACTGTCCTAAGAATGTTAAGCTTGAATTGTGATAAAAACTGGACCAACTTCTGCATCAAAATTTAGCAAAATGTTGAACTGGCATTTAAGTTGGCTGTAACATTAATGCAAATAAAAAACTACAGACATTTTCAAGAGAGTTGAGAGGAATGAGAGATCAATGTATTGCTTGTTCTACTGTTAGAAGCTCTCCAGCCTAATAAACAATTGATATTCCTTCTTCCACACCCTTCTGCCATAATTATCTAAAGAATCTGGATTATGCTTCCGACTCCATTTAACTGTTTTATAATAAGTCACAAGCATACCTTGCCTACTTGATGATATTCCTTTAAGGCTGTGCCAGTCTTTACATTATTAAATCATGTTTAGTGTTTTGTACTGGGTGCTTAAAAAAAGTTTATTTCAAGCTTGAACTTGCTGCACGTTCTCAGCTAGCCATATGTGTGAGGGAGCACAAAAAACACACTAGTTGTTAGGGAGCACTCAACACACTACTTTTCAGTTTAATGGAAATTTTGGCTTTTTCAAAATGTTTATCACAATGATGCCTTTAGTGTGTTAATAGGGAGAATAAGCACAAAAATAATAATCTGTATTTTGTGACTATAATCTGTATGCTACTCTTACATATTCCTCTCTTCCCACTGCACACCCCCAAATAAATCTGACCCATTCATAGAAAATCTGAATTTTGTTTTGATGAGGAAGCAACTAATGAGGAGAACTTGGGTGTAGGGAGTGGGAAGGACTGTAAGTTTTAAACACAGCTGTTCAGGTACATAGATAGGTACAGGAGTCCAAGCAGTCCCCTCTGCTATTAACTGGTTGGTTTATCTGAAGAGCAGAATTAGATGGGAATCAAAACCATTTGTGGGGGTTTTGTAACATTTTTAGGTACAGATTTTCCATTCACATCACCCATGTATCAGTCCACATCCCAGAGGAACACAAGGACTTTGCCACTCACTATGACTGACCAGTCCATAGAAATTTTTAGTATGGAATGCTCTATGTTTTGTAGAACAGGGTAGAAATTTTTAATAGTGGAATTAATGTTTCAGGAGTGTTGAAATTGAAGCACCAAGTCCTTTATGGGTCACTGTATAGAGTTCATAACTGCTCAGTGCACTTGCTCCCCTTCTTCTAAGTTGCTTGCATGGCATACTGAAGGTCAGAAAGTGTTGATTTGAAATACCTACACCTCAAAAAGATGCATCAAAACACCTCTGGAAGAGTTACTGCAAGGGACAGCACAATTCCTCTTCCTGGCTTTGTCCTGAAGAGCAAGTGTCAAGTAACTATCCATTTCCCAGTGTGCTCCTGATGACTCCAGTAACACCAGATTTTATGTCCTCAATCTAAAAGGTGACCTGCTCTGTAGTTGTTCTGGGACATCATGTTACTTCAGTTCCCCTTTTTACAGAATTGAAAATTCAGATTGAATTCAGTCTTTCATTCAGCCAGTTTATATTGCCTGCCATTTCTAAAGAGAAGTCAGGCTAGTTAAGCCTCCAGTTTGTTTTGTTTTGTTTTGTTTTTTTGTTTTGTTTTGTTTTTGGGAGTTTTTTTTGCTTGTTTGTCTGTTTTGGTTGGGTTTTCTTTAGAGGGGGAGGGAGTGGGGACAGCTTTTGTTTGCTGGATTTTTTTTTTTTGGGGGGGGGGGGGTTGAGGGGTTTTAACCAATGTGTTATGCTTTTGCTATAGTTAGAGAGAGGCAGGCCAATAACCTCATCCTAGGCCTCCCTGGTAGGCACATCTGCTGTGTTTGAGCCAGTGCTGTGAACACCCTGCACACTCAAGATCTCACCTGTGGCTGCATCCTGTGCTAACTCCAGTGCTGTGTGGGACTGCCAAGTGGTCTCTTATCCAAATACTTCCTAGGCTGGGGACTGCTAATCTCAGAGATCTGGGAGACGTATTCTGATGTGGCTGGAGACTCTAGACAGTTAAATTCACAGAAATCCACTGAAGGCAGTTTGCTTCTCAGAAGTTGCTGAGGGCAAAATTTGGCTTTTTGCAGTTTGAGGGTGGGCTGTTTAACCAGAACAAGTTTCAGCTTGTTCAATTATAGTTTAACAATATATTTTCCCCATACTTGCTGTGTTCCTCCCAAGAGATGCTTGCATCTCCTTGCTGCATGAAAGGATGCCTGTATTTAATGTACATATTAAATAAGTCTGTAAATTCTCACATAATTTTACATTTAAAAGTCCTATTTGAGGCATGTGTATATATAATTTTGTTAGATGCATATATAGAAATAAACCAGTCTTTGCTCTTCCCTTTTGTACCTCCTCAAGACATGTAATCTACAAAGCAGGAGAATTGCATGATAAAATGTGCCAGAGTGGAATGCATAATTATTCCAGAGGAGGGTAAGTCAGTTCAGAACTTGTACTAACATTCTTAAAGGCAGCAGGAGTTTTTTGCCATGAAATTACATCAGCTCTCTATGGCCCAGAGTCAATGCACATGCTTTCCCTTTCTAGTAAAAAAAGGTGTGAAAAATGCTAATGTCTTCAAAAATGTACCCTAGAACAAAGCTGAGTAAAGGAATATATATTACAGTGTGGTGTTCACCTGGAAGTGAACTTAAGGGGAGAAGAGATTGAGACACTGTATTTTTAAAACAACCATTTCTTTTTTTTCAATAGATTAAGTCATTACTTGCAAACAGACAAAAACCATCTAAATAAGAAAAAGAATGCTTCCTTGATCCTAGTTCAGAGACATTCCCATAACAGGTGGGGCAGAGGCCTTTCAATTCCAGATCTCCTCCATATACCCAAATTTGTTACCATTCCACCAAGCACTGAGAAAAGACCTTTCCAAGTGAGTCACAAAAGCTGCAACACCCATTGTCAAGAGTGTTAAAAGACGAGTGTTTGATTGGGATTGTGCAGTAACAATATCAGAGTCAGAATCCATCCTATATGGAAACTACCCAGTTCCTCAGGAGTTTTAAGGTGAAGCATCCAGCACTCCCTGCCAGCTAAGATCCTGAAACTGTCCCCAGGACAAGCAGTTCAGTGCAGCCCAGCACAGCTGGGCTTTACCATCATTTCTAGGTAGCAATTAGTCCTGGTTCAGTGAGTGGATTAGGAGTGACTAATTTCCATTTCCCCATGAGGAGAGCGGAAGAAAGGAACATTTCCTTTTTCTTGAACTGGAATAGCTGGCACTGGGAGCTGTGTGGTGGATCTGTTGTGTGAGACAGATCACACACGGACTGTGAGTCAATGTGTCACCCTGGCAGCACCCTTTGTTTGCAAAACAAGTTTTAGCAGCAGCTTTTTTGTAGCACCCCATGTTTCTTACTTCTTGAGGCCAGTGGAGTTTGTGGGCTCAGGCTGTGCATGACTGAAGGTAATAAAATACTGTACATGGGGAAAGCATGCCTAAGATATCCTCATTCTCATGGAACTAGAGTTAACATGGGTTGCAAAGAAAGCAAAACATGCAAAAAGTGGAGACTGCAGGAGCTTGGCTTGAACCAGCCAGAATTATGAAGTATTTAGTGATGATAGATAGAGTCAGGATAGCAATCTACTGTTTAAAGGGCCCATCTGGAAGATTTACATAATCACCAGTTGGAGAGATCTGCACAATAGATCTCCAGCTAGAGCACCCCTGGCAAGTGAGGTGTTGGCTTAAGGCATTCTGCACTTAGTGAAAGGATGCTTTGCCCCCTCTTCTTTGTGTCTTAAAACTCCTCCTAACGCCAGGGGAGGAGGCATGTCAGGAGCAAGGCTGTGAGATGCTCAGATTTTATTGCAGTGGGTGGGAATGAAATAGACCTCCTTCCCTCACTTCGATGTGTTTTTCTGATTGTCTGACAAAGTTTGCCCAATAGCCCCAGTTCCTACAAACAAATTTTCAGGAGACTAATATACCAGAATTTTATGTGAAATGTCTAAGGGGCAGGGGAAAAGAAGCATCAGTTTATCTTGCTTTTCCTTAACAGCAGAACTACTAATGATCTAACCTCCACGGTCCATGTTAATTCTTTGGATGATCATCTTCACTATGCTTGTGGGAACATGAAATCCACGCTTTGGGTTTTGCTACAGCCTCAAAAGGGCACATGGCACACTAATGAAGCACAGCTCCTCTTAATTTTAGTTTCAGGCATCTGAAGTACTACCTAGAGTGTCCTTACTGCAGAATTTCTCTGGCTGATGGAGCAGATCAAGCTGTGTAATTTGAAGTCCTTACACTACATCACCTCTGAAAAGTGCTTGTTACTCAAACACTTCTGAGAAGTAGCTGCCAAAATAAAAAATAGTTAAGTACCAGCCCGCATAGACTACTTGTTTCTTTTCTTTCATGTCTCATCTGGAGAAAAAACTGTTCTTTTGTATTGCCTGTGTAGGTGCTTTTTAAATCTACATCATCTTTTACCAAAAATTTATTCTTAGTTAAGGAAGCAAGAGAAGAACATGAACAATCAGCTTTAATTTTTTTTTCTGCTCACTGTCACCATCTTCATGGTGTTGTGAAGTGAAAGGCAATAATAACAACTCAAAATCTTTTCTTTAAATAAGAAAATTGCTCCTCAGAACTTATAAGGGTTTGAAGTAGAATCTGGCTCATTGGGATTGGTCAAAGAAACAGACACACGTGTGTAAGGTAGAAACAGAAGAGGAGAAAAGTGCTAATGAAAGCTATGAGTAATGAGTTAGCTCCCAATTAATCCACTGTCAGGTTACCTTCCACTTTACCTGTTACCATCCATCACTTTTATAGAACAGAGATTTAGACATAAATCCAGAGACCCTCTCCTTGACCATACACACCCTGTACTGGGAAACTGCAGTGTCAGATTATGGGAAGGGGATCAGCTTTTAAACACAACATCGACCGCTGTTGAAAGAAGTTTAAACTCTAGTCCCATTAAACAACAAAATTCTGTTAATTTTATTTTATTTTGCTTAAATTAATCCTCTTTCTAATTTTTTGTATTGTAATTTGTGGGGAAAACCCCTCAAACATGTTTCTTCTGGGCCGTGTGATCATGAAACTACGGGATAGTCTTTCTGTTGTTTTTCCTGGCTTATTTTAAATTTAATTGACTTGATGCTATAGACATTACTTGAATTCTTTGTCTTTTAAAAAATGTTATTATCATTCTTAATATTGAGTTAATATTTGAGCTGCAATAACAACAGAGGAGCAAATCAATGTTTCATGAAATTTCATGTAAACTATCATCTTGATTGATAGTTCTTCCTTAAAAAAGAGGAGAAATTAGAGGAAATGAGGAACATGGGATGCTGAAAATTTGTCTGCTTATTTACATAACTGAATATGCACTTGGAAAATGAATTTTACATACTTCTTTTGAATCTTTTGATACAAGCTTTTAAAAACGTCTTAAAAATTCTTGCTTGTTTAGAAATGTGGCATTTCCATGTTGAAGACATATATTGTCTTTCAGAACTGAAATCAGTTTGTGGTGATGTGTGACAGTTTAGATGATCTTTCTTAAATTGCTATGAGTGAATAATCACTCCTAGTTACTTTTGGTATGGAAAAATAAACTCTACCAGTGATCAAAATTTGCAAATGCTTCTCTGCTTGCAGCTAAACAGCTTTGTCTTGCCAGGGGAAGCTCAAAGACAGAGCCTAATTAAGTTGCCTCTTACTCCATGTTGGAGGTTAGAATGGGATAGCTGAGTGTCCAGAGGAAAGGAAACCAGCCTCAGCCCTTGGCAAGCAGTGCCCTGTCAGGACCACCTCTGTGTGCCCTGCCCAACCTCCAGTGCCAGCTGGTCAGCCCAGGTCTCCCCAGGTCCCCCCTCAGCCCTGCCAGCCCTTGTGGCTCTCCTGGTTACTGCACAGACTGAGATAGGTCTATTGAGAGATGACATCCCAAAAAGCACTCGAGAGCTGTGTTGGACTTACTCAGCCTCCTGCATCCTTGCTGGAAGCTGCTGTTGATGGACAACTTGCTAGGAAATTTATTTGTAGTATTCAACCAAAGGCTGGCAGCAGCCCCATCCTTGCCCAGAGATGTCCTCGAGGTCTCAAATATGTCCACAGGAGTTTATTGTAGGCGAGCCCTTCCTGGAGCTCAGGGAAGGGACTGTTTTTGTGAAGCAGGAAGTATGCAAAGTACACACGATGTTTACAAAGTACCTTAGTACTGTTTTGACTAATTTTTACTGGAGAGTTAGTGGTTGTTTCAAAGCTGGATTAGTCACTCTGACCATAATTACAATCTCTTGGAATCTGCTTCAATGTTTTAAATTGGCTTCAGGCCTAATGGTCAGAAAGTGGCTCCATCTCAGTCTCAAGACTAAACTTGATTAGTAGCTCTTGTAGCCTTCACACTATCCTGATTTATAAGTGAAAGATGGAGTGCTATGCACAGAAACCTGTGGCATCATAAGCTGCATCTGCATGGAAAGGTGCAGATGAAGTAGAGCCCTTGTGTTCCTGGACTGAGGGTCAGAGAGAGGAGCAACCACAGCCATTGCTGTGTTTCCAATTGTGCATCCCTGAACAGCATTCCATTGGATAACTGGGCACTCAGAGCTTGCACATGAAGCCAAAGCACAACCACTTTAACGAGGCAAGACAAAATGGACTACTGGTGTTTGAATAGACTTTTCATAAAAACTCATTCTTTTTTCTGATTGGTATTCTAGAGATGTGTTATAGATTGCTCAGAGGTGTCTCCCCCGTGAAGCCCTACAGGAGGAACATGAGCAGGCACTGGCTTGTGCGTGACACGCTTTAGCACGCTTGGAGGTACAAAGAATTGTGGAGAGGCAATGTGTATGTACATTGTGTGGGAGGATACACCATGCAGATTTGATTGCATCATCTTGCTCTCTTTTTTCTTTTCTTTCTTTCTTTCTTTTTTTTTTGTTCCAGATGGTGAAACAAAGACTGTAGTGAAACCCGTTTTCTCCCAGGAAGAGGTGGGAGGGAATTTTATATGAGCAAGAAACTTTGCCTCGAGTCGAAATTTGGGGCCTGGACTAATGAACTACCTGTAATTCATATTGTACTAAATATTGCTGAAACTAGGCATGTACTAATCATGAACCATGCCAAACTATGCATAATTACTATGCTTTCTCTGTAGCAGCAATTAATTTGTGTTAGCAACCTTGATTAATCTTTGTAATCTAAAAGTAAAGTGCCTCTCAGACATGAAAGGCTCTCTAAGTGCTCAGGATTGTTATTGCAGCCCAGTGGAGGGTGTTTCAATCCAGTGAGGAGGACAAAGCTTAAAAAAATCAAAGTACAGCTGATATTTATGAACTAATGAAAACTCTTAACTGTTAAAGCATTCTGGTGTTGCCACAGAATTCATTGTCTAAACTACAGGCTTCTGTACACAGTGCATTTGTCCTGAAAGAAAAGGGGACTGTCAGGAAGAGAGCTCCTCTGAGGGGGACTGAAATTCCACGTGAGAGGGCAAGCTCTGGATTTAACCTTCCCAACGCTGAGGGAAAACTCACCCAGAAATTCCCGTCAGCCTGAACGTGCCCAGTTCTGGGCACGGCTGCTGAACTCAGGTACTGCCAGTCCCACTGCCAGTCCCAAAGGGGCCAGTTGTGTCGGCTGTGAGGCATTTGGACATGCCTGCTTTTCAGGAAATGGTGCTAAGGGCATCAATGCATTCTGCTGACAGCAGAGCCCTCAGGAGCCCGCTCAGGAGCCAGTTCTGACACCACTGCACAGCAAAGTTTCCATTCTTCACTGCCAACCTCCTGGGCTCCTCACCCAAAGGAACCCAGAGCTGCTGAAAGGACTTATGTCACCAAATGCTGATTGTGATTTACCCAGGCTTCACAAACTACCAGATCTCCAAGGGCTAAACTTTCTGAAGTGAACAGATGTGTCTCTACAAACCCATTACAAGTCCCAATGGGTTTGTAAGTCATCTTGGCATTGCTCTCTCTGTCCCTCAGACATGTCAATATTACAGTTATTTTTCTCCTGTTTCCCCTGTTAGCACTGTTTCCTGGCAAGGAGCATGATAGGCAAAAGGACATGATAATCTTTTGGAAATGGATAATCTAGAGATTACTAATGAACTTTAGCTTGATTTAGATAAAGTTTTTTTAAAAATGCTGCTACTGCCTCAATGTCTGGGATCCATTCTTTTTTCAGAAGTTAGAGAGATATTTTTAAAAAATAAAATTAGTAGAAAATGTAAATGTGATTCTCAGAATTTATACCTTTTTATGATGCTGGTTCAACAAAGGAATTAATTATGATAGTTTATTTTCTTGCAGTTGTGGATGTGTTTAAGTACGTTATAATCATAAAGCTACCCTTTTGATATCAGTCAAAATAGACAATATATATTGACGTTAAAACAAGCTTTTTATAAGACATTTTTTTTGTTTAAATCAGGCATGGGACTTTACATTTATTAGAAGGTGTTCGCAAAAATAAGGTTAACATCATGCATATTCTTTGCAACTAAACCCAGTTATGGTTACAGTTTGGAAATAAATTTAAATAGACATATGGAGATACAGTAGTACATTTACACTCTAGTTATGACATTTAGTGTACTGATAACTCTCAGCAATACATCAGGAGTCTACAACCAGCTGATGGAAGGATTGTATAAGGAGGAAGAAACTGCTTCAATTTTTCACATTATTTATGTGGCTTGACAAGAATGTCAGTGTGAGTTGCCTCCTAAATATGGGAGGCAAGAACAAGTCAAGACTCTACTTTTGCAGTACAAAACATTTACACACAAAATGCACATGCATTGCAATGCACTGGGAATGGGTAAAGCAAGGAGAACCCTTTTCCTTGATGCTTTATTAACACAATTCTACAAAGGAGTCTCAGATAGGATTATACACCTCAGTCACAGTAAGGCCACAATATTACAATGGATAAGGACCTTAGAATTGGACATTCTGTGGTAGCAATCAAACCCTTTTTCTTTATAAATGTTTGTACATGTTCCTGGATGGGATCTCATCACAGTCCTCCTGCTATTTATTTTTTTCTGTAAGTTTAACATATTGCTTAATACAACAGTTAGCACAGTAGAGAAGGGTACTGGCACAGGGAAAACAAAACCTATGGAACATTCACGGAGTTTTCAGACTATTTGTTTGGTGCATTGAGATGAAGCTGGCTAATCAGAAAAGAGACTGGCAAAGGATTTCCTCAAGTTTCGGATGGTTTCAGCTTTTGCTTCATCTTCATTCACAGACGATCGGAAGAAGGAGGACTCTGTGAAGCTGAAGGCGTTGGTCAAAGACTGTGACTTGCTGCAAGACAGAAACACAACAGGTTTGGTGTGGGCACACTGTCCCCAGCTCCTGTCCACTCATCACTCATGTCATTGAGAATCACAGAATCTGCTGAGTTGGAAGGGACCCACAAGGATCATCCAGTCCAACCCTCAGCCCTGCACAGGACCATCCCCAAGAGTCACATCCTCTGCCCCAGAGGATCACCCAAACACTCCTGGAGCTCTGAGAAGAATGTTTCTCTAATGTCCAACCTAACCCTGCCCCTGGCACAACTCCAGACCATTCCCTGGACAGTGAACAAAATGGGCGTTGATCACAAGCAACAGACTTATGGACAACTAACCACATTCCTTCTGCACTTTGACTTGAGAATAATGTCTGAGGATAATATTTTTTTAAGGAACACAGTGGTGGTTTCTTTCCTTTTTACAGATCTGAAATGCTGTATTCTGGTAAATTGAATGATGTAAATTATTCTTGAGGAATATGGGGGCCTGCCTACTAAATCCAAATCACAACCAAACATGGGTGATGAATAATTGTGTTTGTTAAGGCTGCAAACAGTTATGATGCACAAAGAAAAATTAGGTATATTGGCAAGAGTTTGAAGAAGGAATCCTTGAAGAAGGAATCCTGAAGTTGTAATCTGCTCTCCCTCTCTATATATATTGGACGTTAGATCCTTAATGGAGGCTTAATGACACTTTATAGCTTAAAAATGTATCCCAAATCAAAAATAATTGTTCTTGTCTCTAAGCAGTTAGTCTGGCGATCCTACCTCACTCTTAGTGCTGATATCTAATGTCTGTGTGAGTTTCCATAAGCATGAAAAACGTAACACACAAGGAAAACAAGAAGGAAAATAGCTGAAGTTTCAAACTTTAACGCATGGCTCGAATTTGAATACAACACATGAATGAGTTATAAACCTCTTACAAAGACATCCCTGAATTAGTAAAACTAGTTAACTGGTTTCATTTTTATCTCAGTACAATAGGTTTCAGTTTTGGCTATAGGAAAACTGAAACACTTTTCTTATTCAGATTGTCTAAGACTCTTCATGGTTTGCAGCCTCTCTCCTTCTAAACTAATCCTGTACAGCAAACACTGCTACAGGCGGTTTAGGTTTTTCATAAATTATAGTTGTGCTAATGAGAATAGACTGATAAATGTTTGTTTGTGCTCACTGAAAGAGGGAGGGTGGGAAGCAGCACTTGACTTGATTAGTAACACAATAAGTAGCCTAATTAAATATTTATTCACAGATTAATAACATGTACATACAGGTTAGGCAACAGCATGTGGGTGAATACAAAGCATACACATGCAAATAGAGTTAATTCTACAGGCAGGAGATCTGAGCCTTGGTGCTTCTGAAAGTCAGAAAAACTACTCTTATTATGGCTTACATCTTAAAAGTTTTAATTTCTCCTTTTTTATTTTATTTTAAATAGAGACTCTTCCATTTGAAGAAGAGAAAAATGAATTTAGATGTGAACAAAAAATTAAAGACAGAAAGCTGGGAACCAGTACGTGGTACGGTCCTGCTGTCACTGTTTTTAGCAGCTTTTTCTTCAATGTCAGGAGTTGTTAAGTTTCAAACTATAAACTAGTTTCTGTCTTGCTTAAGAAAATCTATTTTCTATGTATACTTAAATGATGGATCAATTAACTTGAGTTTTGTGATTATAAATCAGAATAAAGAAATACATTGTTTAGGAAGGCAAGGAAAATATTGTCATCTTTGCATATTGTCATCTAAGGTATCTTTTGCACTGCATGGGGCTCAGGGGAGGACGCAGAGTTGTTTCTCACCAATGTTAGCATAGGATTCGGTGGAACAAGGGGGTCTGTGTGCCTGGGAAGAAACAAAGACCACAGGCCAGTCTTTGTATGGATCAAAATATGGAGAATGTGGCTATGATTACACCAGCAATAGGATTTGTCTGCTGAAAAACTGGAAAGCACTGCTAATACCTTCCCCAAGTTTTCTGCTTCTGGCTGGATTTTAGCTGTGATGGGGGATCATTTCCATATTCCTTACTGTAAGGAATCTTCCAGGACTGAGACACCCACAAGCAGTTTTGTGCATCCCCTGGGCTCTGCAGGCAAGGCCACCACACAACATGGACCAAGTGCAGAAACAATTTGGCATCCACTGTCCAACGTGCTCACTTGGCTTGTTCCTGAGATAGGCTTTGTAAATGGAATTTGTTGTGTGAGTGACTGCAAGGTTAAAAGTTTAAATAGATAAGACTTCCTCTTTGTGTGCAGGCTCCCAGCACACCCAGCTCGTGAGTCAGTAGCACCAAAAGGAGGAAACAAAGAGGAGAAAGATGATGCGTTTTCAGACCTCGCTGGGGCAGAGATTGCACAACCAGTAAATGGAGTTTTGTGCAGTGCTTAGCACGTAACAAATGATCCTGAATTACTAACACAGAGGCCCAGAGTATGCTGAGTTGGAAGGG